>JAGDYQ010000006.1:3587409-3597409 GCA_021962125.1 Bulinus truncatus
TTTGTTGTGTGTCGCTGTCCTAAGATGCAGCACACGTGGACTATACACTCTTGGCTGTGTGTCGCTGTCCCAAGATGCAGCACACGTATATTACAGAATGACAATTGTGAACATTTAGACCAACTCATTCCATCTTTATATTTGTCTGGAGCCAAGACCAAAAAAAAAAAATATTTTTTTAAATCTTCTTCCCTGTCATTTATTTTTTCCTCTCTCTCACCCTCTTCTGAATCAGAAAATCAAATTTAGGTGGACGGCCAGTGACCATTCACACTAGTGACCATCACAGCATAACTAGAGTGTCCCATTACAGATATCATTACGCGGGGAGAAATGTTGCCCGGTCTCGCCCCACCGTTACCCCCGCCTCCACCCCCACATATACACACAATTACACACACACACACACACACACACAAACACACATATATATACATTAATACTCACTCATAGAAGGGGGTGGGGGAGGAAGAATGTCTCCAGCTAGTGAACAGCAAATCATACGCCCGGGCCGACAACAACAAGACACGCGAGCAGTCAGACACCCAGTGCCAGCCCCGCAGTGAGGGGGAAGGAGGGATGATGGTTAGCGGGACATGAAGGGAGAGGGAAGGGGGGGGGAGGAAGGACCGCGGGTGAGGAGGGAATCACAGTTGAATGGTGTGGGGAGGGGTGGGGCAGGGGGGGAGTGAGTGAGAAAGAGAGAGAGAGAGAGAGAGTGAGAGAGAGAGAGAGAGAGAGATCCTAAGTGTAAAACGTAAAGAGTGAGGGTTCAAGATGGCGGGAAGTGGAAGAAGAGTCACCGGAGTTTGATCTTGGGATTTGTGGAGATTCTTGTTCTATAGGTAGGAAATAGTTTGAGATACTAAGTGCTGGTAAAACAAATGAATGATCTGTTGTTGTGGTTAATTTAACTTATAAAAATTACGAATAACATGGTGTATGATTTCATAATGAATTGCAGATTCAGCGCATTACTTTTAAACACAAATAATTAATTGGAAATTTAAAAAAAAAAATATATACCTACATATGCAATGCTCAAGAAAATTGTTTGAAAATATAATACATAAAGTTTACTTTTTGTTAATTGACTTTTATTCATTCCTGTAGATACATTGTCGTTACTATGAACAAAAAATGAAAAGTTCATTCAGATAGTTTACTTTTCGTTTCATTGTAAAAAAAAAAATTCTTTTAAACAAAAACCAGTTTTCATCAGACCAACGATAGACGTCTACCGATATTATTTCTACACTAAAAGACAGAAATGATAGATGTTATTCCCTCCCTTCATTTCCCCATTTAAATATTTATAAACTGTACCAGCCATCCGTTGTAGTGAAGGGCATCTCAAGGTTAAACCCTGTGTCTATACTGCATTTTTTCCCCCACCGCGACCTGGATATATCTCTGGAAATCAAATTGAATTCGATACTTCTGTATTTAGCGGAGTATTAAATAGTTGCATGTCCATAAAAGGTCATAATTGTATGTCCATAAAAAGTCATAATTGTATGTCCATAAAAGTCATAGTTGTAATTCCATAATAAGTCATAGTTGCATGTCCATAATAAGTCATAATTAAATGACCATAATAAGTCATAGTTGTATGTCCATAATAAGTCATAATTAAATGACCATAATAAGTCATAGTTGTATGTCCATAATAAGTCATAATTAAATGACCATAATAAGTCATAGTTGTATGTCCATAATAAGTCATAATAAAATGACCATAATAAGTCATAATAAAATGACCATAATAAGTCATAATAAAATGACCATAATAAGTCATAATTAAATGACCATAATAAGTCGAAGCTGGGCCGGCCTTACAAATTGAAGGGCCCAATTTAACGGATGCTTTTACAATTACAACTGTTACTATTAATTAGATCATATAAATTGAGGGGCCAGGCGCAGGGCCCCATTTGGTCAAATCGGTCTTAGGCCGGCCCTGAGTCATAGTTAATTGTCTCTCATCCGAAATCTGTATCGCTGTTTGTAAATACCATTGGCGATTAAATATTTGTATGCGGCCAATTGTGTCATGTGTTAATTGAATGTCGACAATGATCAATCAATGTATGGTAATGTTCAAAACATACTGCGTCTTTGCCAAAATGATTAAACTGTTATTTGAAAATATGTTTTTCTAACCGACTGAAATTAATGAATCAGAGAAGAGTTAAATGATACAAACATATTAGAAATATTAGAAAAATAAAAAATACGAATAAACTTTAATGGGAATGATTTGTGATAAATTAAAAGAAATGAAATAAATAATATGACATAAAATCAGGGACGGATCTAGGTCATGTTTCCAGACAATGCAAAGACTAATTCAGAATTTTTTTTTTTTTGCCATTTTCTTGTATGGAGTTAGGGAGGTAAAGAAAAATTTTGAAAGTTTGATAAAATGAACTTTTTTTTAAGGACTAGGGCCTATTACCTTAATGGTTAATCCGCTCCTGCATGAAATGTGGGTCATTATTATGGCGTTGTTATTGATGGGCAGGAGAAGATAACCCAAGATTTTAAGAAAGCTTTTGTTGAAAACAAAAAAAAAATAAAAAAAGAAACAGATTTCCGATTTTTTATCCCATTATATAATTTCTTGAAACTCGTCTGTCTGAAGTATTGGGAAATATAATTTAATAAATGTTTTGTGTCTGAATTAAAATGTTTCATTGTTGCTTATTTTATTTTAATTTTTGGAAGTGGGATAGGGTGGAACAAAGGCAGAACAGTTCTGAATATTAGAAGAACATTAGCAGAATAATAGTTGAATATTGCCAGAACTGTTACTGAAAATTGGCAGAAGATTTGTAATTCATTTGAACATAAACTTACAATAACTGTATGAGATTTGAACATAAACTTACAATAACTGTATGAGATTTGAACATAAACTTACAATAACTGTATGACAATTAGAAGAAATACGAGTATGTCTAGGCTAATTAGTAATAATTGTATTCACTGATAATTTTTAGAGCATTTTCGAGAAAAAAATGCTCTATTGTCCCCGTTTTGTCTGTCTGTCTGTCTGTCCGTCATCACCCCAGATCTCAGCAACCATAAGTCTTAGACCCATGATGTATATACCATTTTGTAGGTCTTGGCCTGCCATGTGTGCATCGAAAGTCCATTTCGCGATCTGACCTCTGAGGGCTGGGCTTCAGTGTTTTTACCGTTTTTTTTACTATATAAGCTATATTAATAATTATGTCATTTTCATGGCCCCATTCTACACCTTATACGTTCAATAACCCATTCATTTGGTGCGAAATACTGCAGCATGTAGTTTCACCAAGATTGACGTCACACGTGTTCAGAGCTATATCTTTTCGGAAAGTTGTCTAAAATTGATGCCAAATTCCGTTTCTGTGTACTATATTTAGCACCAGTAATTTCCCTTGATTTAGACAAGATATTTAATTTTATTTATTAAGAAACTCATCAAATGAAATAGTAAGCTTGGGTTCTAAGTTTAAATGAAAGTAACAGAGCTATGCAACAATTGACTACAATTTCGAATGTTTTAAATTATGAGTCCTATTTCAGTGACCATAAACCACTTGTAGTTAGATTTAAGATAAATATTTACTGAAAGCTAACATACGTACTAATACATAACACGAAAATGCGCTAACACGTCCTGTGTCCAGAATGGAACAGGCTTATTTTACTTGTTATTTATACCACATTCTCAATACTAGATAAAACAATATACATGTATACAGTTTATTAATAGAATAGGAAATACCTGTCACATCAGTCGAGGTTAGTGATAGGATTTATTTATTTGATTCCAAACTTTCTTTTCTTGGGATGTTTATTTCGATTCCAACAATCTCCCA
This sequence comes from Bulinus truncatus, assembly GCA_021962125.1. Lineage (NCBI taxonomy): Eukaryota > Metazoa > Mollusca > Gastropoda > Planorbidae > Bulinus > Bulinus truncatus. The sequence continues at coordinate 3,591,279 of JAGDYQ010000006.1, forward strand.
CCATTTTATCATTGTTTATTTTTGTACACGTGTTCCACGTCCAATATTTTACGTCATATTTATTTGTGGCCAAGAATTTCAGGTACGAAAATTTAAAAAATAACCCAGTTTGTTTCACATCCGAGTGAATTCTTTGCTCTAAATAAACTCGGGATATGATCTGCACGCATTTGTGTTTTACATTGGGTGTCTTCTTTTACAATAATATACTCGTGTTTACTTATATAGTAAACTTTAAAAATACACACATACACTAATACACACAACACATACACTAATACACACAACACATGCACTAATACACGCAATACATACATACACTAATACACACAACACATACACTAATTCCCACAACACATACACCAAGTGTAACGTCATTGCTAATTAAAATTAAAGAAGTCGGTAGTATAGTGCGGGTTGTGCGGGATTGCGGGACGTGCGGATTGTGCGGGATGTGCGGGTTGTGCGGCCATACAGGGTGCCAAACGATGAAGGGGCGCCGAAGTAGCACTTTTTAAATGCTTTATGCATTTTTTAGATCTGTGTGTAAAGGGGGCAGGCTAAAGAATGAAACTCGCATAGGGCTTCACGACAGCTAAATACGGCCCTGGAAGTCGTTAATGCTCACAGAATAATTTCTCTTTCAGTTACGGCAAGCATTTGAATTATTGGCCGCACTGGTCCACCGTAGCTGATAACATAAATTAATGGGACACAATTCACACAAGCACTGGGCATAATTTGTCTTGCAAGTTTTTATTTTTTTAACCAGCAGAATATATATATATATATATATATTGCTGATTCTACATGGTGTGTGCATGTTTATGTCACAAAGTTGTAAGTAATATCAAGATATATTTATGTTTACACCACATACACGGATAAAACTAGGGATCCAGGGTTCGAACCTCTGTGAGAACTTTTGGAATTTATTCTAATGCTGGTGAAAGTCTCCAAAATCCACCCAGCTTTAAATGGATACCTGACTTTAATTTGGGTGAGTAAAGGTGATTGGGCATTGTGCTAACCACGAAATCCCTTTATATACCGAGGTTACTGAAACAGATGAGCCCTAAGGGGGCTTAAGGGAACTTGACTCGCTTAACGGAAATTTACTTGCTCAAACGAACTTTACTTGCTTGATGGAGCTTGACTTCACAAGGTAACCAAATTAACGTAGGGACCATCTATTGTTGCTGTTGTAGATACGTCACAAGCCGAGAGATGCGTGTAGTTTGTCCAGTCAATTACTTCATTACTAAATTAGTTCATATGTGTTATTAATGGTGCCTGGCTTATTATTACAACTTAATCCATTCATCAGTTTATTTTTACTCCACCGTGAGATCCGTAAAAAAAAAAACGGCCCTTCTAAATGGGACAATTTTTAGTTTTTTTTTTATTGTTGTGCTCTTCGTTCGTCCATACCACAACCGGAAGTTGTAGGGAGGCACCACGGGAGACATGGAGGGAATGTTCACCTTAAACAGATAAATTCTAACGGAGATGGAACCCAGGAGCCTCAGGTTGACTATCGAGGGCTCTACCGCTGGACCATCCGTGCCCTCGTTCCATTATGAGGTCAGTTTGAGTTGATACTTGAAGGAACCTTTTCACAGTAGGGGTGGGGGCGCTAGACGGTGGCCCAGTTGGCCTAACCGTAAGACAGACTCTCCATGTACCATTAATAAACTACCAATGACAGCACTGCTGGGTGTTTTATAACAAAAGTATTTAAATCTGAGGCTAACATTTTACGGCTAACATTTTACGGCTCTCTACCAGAGCGACACCAAGCCACCCACTTCAACCGTTTTTAGATACTATAAGTCAAGTATGTCCATTACACCGAGTGGTGTAGATACTCGACTGTCAACCTGAGAGTCCTGGGTTCGATCCTCGGTGAGGCCCATGGAATTTTTCCAGGTGAAATTTGGTACAAAGTCGTCCCACAAGTGCACTCAGCTTTAAATGGGTACCTGACTTAAAGTTGGGGAAGTAAAGGCGGCTGGGCGTTGTGCTAACCACACAATCCCTTCATATGCCGAGGTTATATAGAAACAGATGAATTCTACACTTCATCTGCCCCGATGGCCCGCTAGGGCTAAGGGAACTTATGTCCATTACAGTCCACATTGACTACTGGACACTGTTAGAATTTTTTTGCACCATTTATAGCCATAGTCCAACAAAACAGAACAAATTCCAGCTCTTAGTTTCGTGTCCACGATCCAATGGACATGCACATCTCTATCGCTCGGCCAGCGTGACCCTGACCAGTGGTGACACAACCTGCAGTTTGGCCACTGTCCATTTCCTGTATTATCTCCATGCATTAATTAATGTCCTTCAGGGAAGAACTGAGTTTGTCTTTTGAAAAAAAGCCTGATAGAGTCACTTCCCTTATCACGCGCATGTCCCTTTCATTTTTTTAACAGCACTTGTTTTTTTTTGGTTGTTTTTATTTTTTATTAAATTTATTTTACATTTTACAAGGATGCCGATCAAAGACCCAATCAATAAGAAGACAACTCAAAAACATTCACAACTTTAATTATTTGTATACAAGTCGCCAACTTTAATTATTTTTATACAAGTCGCCAACTTTGATCTTTGGTGACATTTCTTTAAAAACAAATTCATTTCCACCAGTTTAAATGTAGCATAATGATTTATTTTTAACGATATTTAAATAAATGTTCGCTGTAAGATGTCTAAGTGTTCAAAAATCCTAACAGAATACTCGAAAATGTATTACAGAAACCGGTCTGAATCTGTTTATTTATTTATTGAGAGGTGGGGCAGCCATAGACAAAGGTGTGCGTGAAGTCCAGGTAAGGATGAGATGAGATTTCTTAGATTCTATAAACCACTAATGGGAAGGTTTTGAGGTGTCCTTCGAGCATCTACGCCAAAGCCGATAGTGCGATGGCCTTGGAGGCAACGCGGGAGATATAGAGGGAACTTTCACCATGACCTGGAATATCATTTGGTCCAGACGGGAGATCGAACCAGGGACCCTCAGGTCGACAGTCGAGCGCTTTACTGCACGACCATCCGTCCCCATTAAAGGTAAAGGTGTCTATCTTGATTCCTGTATCTCGTATAATGTGCACGAAAATGATTGTTTTTAGTCCTGTAACACGGAACATTTGTTTCATCTGCACAAATCTTTACTAATTAGTGATGCGTTAAAGAATAGTCAGGACTGGACATGCCAAAATATCCAGACCTGTGGGTGGTGGGGGACGGAAGATGTTCATGCTCCTGGAAGGGTGAGAGTACGAGGCTTTGGCTATTAAGTACAACAATTCAAAAAAGTCTACAAAAAACAAACAATTTAAACGGTTAAAGTCTTCACTTGGTACAGTTTTCACTTGGGTACATTTCTCAGTTTGTTACATTCCTCATTTTGTACAGTTTTCACTTGGTACAGTTTTCACTTGGGTACATTTCTCAGTTTGGTACATTCCTCATTTTGTACATTCTTCACTTGGTACAGTTTTCACTTGGGTACATTTCTCAGTTTGGTATATTGCTCATTTTGTACATTCTTCACTTGGTACAGTTTTCACTTGGGTACATCTCTCAGTTAGGTACATTCCTCATTTTGTACATTCTTCACTCGATACAAATTTCACTTGGCACAGTTTTTACAATGTACAGTTTTCACTTGGTACAGTTTTTACAATGTACAGTTTTCACTTGGTACAGTATTCACTTGGTACAGTTTTCACTTGTAGTTTTTACGTTATACACTTTTAACGGCTCAATTTTTACATTTAACGATTTTCCCTAGCTATATGTTTTGGCTCTTGGTACAGCCATCACTTGGTACATCATTCATTGGGTACAAACTTCACTTGGCACAGCCTTCTTTTGATAACATTCTTCACTTGTGAAGTGTGTGTACTCGAGATGCTGTGATCCATGGTGACATCAGCTGAAGTCACAGATCCTCACACAGCTCAGCGCTTCGAGAAAGCGGAAGTCAACAGCAGGTGTCATTCAGCTATTTCTGTTCGTGTTCTTTGCTCGATCGAAGCCTCCGACATGATTGGCTCGTTGAGCCAGGGGGTTTGACCAATGAATAACACCTGTGATGGATTTGGTAAAGTGTCGCAATATCACCGATGACAGGTCAAGGTGACACTGTGAGAAAAGTCCACTGGATTGAAGAAATGTTAGAAGGGTCAGTTAGTATACTGCAGATGTCATTTTTTACCTTCAAGTATTTTTCTTTTACGTTTTTGTATAGTAGCAGATGGCGACAGTCTTTTTGAATCTTGTTAAAGACTATTGTGTAAGACTTTATTAAAGTTTATTTTGTGATAAATGGCATTAAAGTTTGTGCTAGAAAAATATTTCTAAATTTAGGCCTAAACTTCATTTTGTTTATATTTTTTTAAACATTTTTTTTCTTGGTAATAAAACAAAAAAAAAAGAATAAGAATGTATCTGTAAAAAAAAGTTATTGGAGGATGGTAGATTTAATATGATTGAGACTTTAATCACTTGGTCTTAGATCGATACATCGATTAACTTTAACTGTATGGACCTTTTGATGGGGCAAGTGTGCTACATATATGGGGGGGGGGGCTCAACAACATAGGCAACTGTAGTCAGAAGAAAATGTTGTCTGGAGGCCCCAGATGCAGAAGACAATTTGACGTCACTTGAAAGAGAAAGAAAACTTGTAAAAATAAAATGTGGTGTTTGAATGTCAACAGAGCCGCAACTAGACCAAACTTTTAGGGGGGGGAGGCAAAAAAAATTACTTGTATTAAATAATCACATTATTTATATATTTGTATTTTATTTTAAACAAATTTTGGTCTAATCTTTTATTTTTTTTTTATTTCGGAGGGGCAAATGCCCCTAATGTCCCCCCGCCCCGCCAGTTGCGCCACTGAATGTCAAGACCTTGCTCCCACCATAAAATTCGTCCCTGATCATTTGATCTTAAACGTCTGCTGCACCAAGGGATCGATTGTTAGTGAAAATGTGACATTTGTCAGGCTGACATTTACTTCCTTTATCGTGTACACCAAAATGGCAGCGCGTTAAGACCAGCATAAACATATTTATGGCGCACATAGAGAGATTGACAGACAAGGTATAAGGAAGTTGTTCGCTGTCGTTAGTGTGAAGGTCATCTCGTCGTCGCTCAGTAAAATGTCTAAGTGAAATACCACCGACGGGTCAGAGATTCTGATTGTATCTCATTCTTGTAACGCAGTTCTCAACCTTTTTTTTGCAACTGTACCCCAAATAATGTGAAAGTATGTCCGCCGGCACGCCTGAGAAGTAAATTTGTCAAACTCTCGGTTGTTGTAAAGGAAAAATAGATGTCACTGCGTTTCCGTGCATAACCTTTGCCGTTCTCGTTAGGGTATGCGTACCATCGGTTGAGAAAGGCGGGTCTTGTCATAGTTCATATAATTTCATAACTCTTTCTTGGTGACTTGCCCTCTCAGTGATCGCCCTTGTTTTATTACTGACCCTAAGTTTATCTTACATTTGAAAATTATGACACTTTATGTCTTATAATTTTTTTTTATTTAGCTTTTGTATATATTTTGATATTTAAAAAAAATTATATCATTATTTGGTAATGAAGCTGGCCTTTTATTATTGGTATTTAGATTATTTGGTCATGAAGCTGGCCTGTTATTATTGGTATTTAGATTATTTGGTAATGAAGCTGGCCTGTTATTGGCATTTACATTATTTGGTAATAAAGCTGGCCTGTTATTGGCATTTACATTATTTGGTAATAAAGCTAGCCCATGATTAATCCGCTTGCTTCAATAGGAAAATCACTCGTCGCGGGACTACTTCTTCGCGCGCAACTCGGTAAATTGTCTCTCAATCTTTACAGTAATAAAAGATCAACGGTATAAGAGTATTATTCACTTCTTCATTGGTTGAAGGTTCATTGGGCCCCTCTATCAACGCATCGCTTTTTAAATGTGTCCCCCCCCCCACCCATGAGTCACACGTGCGCTTCTACTATCATGGCCGTTTTATGTCTATGTCTTTTGCAACCTAACAATACAAGCTTTCTCTAAATCTTCTTTCAAAACCACTTATTCAATGTAAGAGCTGTGCACCATTCAACATCCCAG
>JAGDYQ010000006.1:3602409-3624700 GCA_021962125.1 Bulinus truncatus
TTGAAATACAGTGTATACTTTAAATATTACACAGGTCAGTTACAATTGAAATACAGTGTATACTTTAAATATTACACAGGTCAGTTACCATTGAAATACAGTGTATACTTTAAATATTATACAGGTCAGTTACAATTGAAATACAGTGTATACTTTAAATATTACACAGGTCAGTTACCATTGAAATACAGTGTATACTTTAAATATTATACAGGTCAGTTACCATTGAAATACAGTGTAGACTTTAATTGAACACACTAGAGTCGGCTTCAGTGACTGGCAACTGGGGGCACCGCCCCTGGTTCCTTGCGTAAGGGTGGGGGGGGGGGTCCTCGTCTTGGGGGGAATCCGCGATTGGGGATATCTAAACGTTTAACACTAGTCTCACACCCGCACATGATCTCGCCTTTGGTCCCCGCGCACTGCAAAGGCCGCCCCTATAAACTTCGCTTTAAGTCTTACAAAAAAACGTATTACAATATCTCATGCACTTATGTTTTGGTTGGCTCCTTTGATGTCCCTGTTCAGTTTCCGGAAACACCCTTGCCTCGGAGATTCAAAACAAGAAAACTTTGATTTCCTAATGATTTTCCTGAAACATGTTCAGTTCTGATCGAAAGGTTTCATTGTGTACTTATGTATCATAGTTACCGACCTTGACCGGCGGTTAAAAAAATTATGGAATGACGCCAGTTAAACAATCACCCCCTTTGGTGCCTCCAAGGTTATTCCACCTGGGTATGTCAACAGCTATGAACACTCTGCATCGTTATCTCTGGATCTTTTACTGGCTGTTTAAGCAGTATCACACTGTACTCAAAATTAGGGCATGTACTGGACTATTATACAGTATCACATTGTACCCACAATCAGGGCATGTACTGGACTATTATACAGTATCACATTGTACCCACAATCAGGGCATGTACTGGACTATTATACAGTATCACATTGTACCCACAATCAGGGCATGTACTGGACTATTATACAGTATCACATTGTACCCACAATCAGGGCCGGATTTAACAGTGGGGCGCACCGGGTGAGCGCCCATCGACCGACACTGCAACAAACTATGATTTGTATTATCGTGCTCTCTTTTTTTATGTGTCCGAAGATTTCAACGGACATTAATTCGTATAAAGAAACGTGAGATGTATTAGTTGTAAACATTTTGACACACCGAGAAACCATGAAATAATTGTGTGTCAAATGACAAACAATTGATATACCAGATCATGTGACAATTTAAAATTACATTTGATCACGGATTCTGTTTTTAAAGTTTACTTGTTGTTTTATTTTGAAAGTGTGTGAAGAGCATCATGATGTTTTTGTATTATATATTTCTTGACAATCATTCAAGGTTTTTTTTATTAGAATATATTTAACAGGAACTCCGTTTAAGGTAAATTAACACACACATTTACTTTCTTTTTATAACGATATATTACAACAAATATATGATAACAAATATATGATAACAAATGTATGATTACAATTGTACGATAACACATATATGATAACAAATATATGATAATAAATATATGATAACTATTGTACGATAACACATATATGGTGACAAATACATAACAAATACATAATAACAAGTATATGATAACAAATGTATGATAACAATTGTACGATAACAAAATATATGCTATCAAATACGTGATAACAAATATATGATAACAAATGTATGATAACAATTGTACGATAACACATATATGATGACAAATACATGATAACAAATACATGATAACAAATATATGATAAAAAATATGTTTTAACAAATACATAATAACAAGTATATGATAACAGATAAATGATAACAGCCCAACGGGAATCCCATTACTTGAACATGATTGTGCAAACATAAAATTGGAGCAACTGGAAATGATACATTTTTTTTCAAATCCTATATAAACAAACAACATACAACTAAATGTTAACTACTTGCTGCTACATTTCACTATTGTTGTTTTTTTACAATTATACCTAAAATTGGTGTGGTGAAATAATATATTTGCTCCATTCCTGAATCTTTTATGTAAACCATAAGCAAACAAAAACAATTCCCTAATATTTCATCTAATTCCCCAAAATCTCTTCTCGTTATATATTATCTTTTTAATACGTATGTTGCATTAAAATATTCTAAATTGGCCATTATTAAATCGAGCAATATTTTTGTTTTAAATAGAATTAAGTTCTATCCAGAAACTGTAATTATCCACTTTTTAAGATTGAAATGGAGAGAACAAAATGAATGTTACATTTTACTGGTTTTTACAAAGTTAATTTGTGTTGGCGTAATGTGTAATTAATGGGAGGCTACTCGTCACACACAGACCTCCCACTGCCCTTGATATCAATACGTTTACACTTGGTCTCCCTGAGTTGAGGGACTTTGTCCGAATTTATAGATAGATAGACAGACAGACAGACAGACAGAGAGATAGACAGACAGACAGACAGACGGACGGATGGATGGATGGATGGATAGATAGATGGATATATAGTTAGATAGATAGATAGACAGACAGAAATATAGATAGATAGATAGATAGACAGGCAGACAGATAGACTAGCAAACAGAAAGACAGATAGATAGATAGATAGATAGATAGATAGATAGATAGATAGATAGATAGATAGATAGATAGATAGATAGATAGATAGATAGATAGATAGATAGATAGATAGATAGATAGATAGATAGATAGATAGATGAAGATCTCTCTACTGGCCCAGCGACAACAACAAAAATCATTCATCAAAAAGAAACACTGAACGTGTCTGGAAGTAGATTTCTTTTATTGAATACAATTCTGTCCAAGTAAAACTTGTCTTCAGAGACCTGTGCAAATCTCTATGGGTCGCGTCGAGTGTCTAAGTCATTGAAATACATTTTGTTTTGACATTGGTGTTGTTAAATATTAATAATGTGAGTGATGTTGCTCTACCCGTGGTTTGATTTATATCAAGTAGCTCTCTAGTTGGGTGTGACAGCGAGGTTTACTAATTGTCACAATATGATTATAAATTAACTCCAACACAATAAGAGAGATTATTAAAATTAATGTATTCTTTCATTTTACTACCACAACGGTCTCTAAATCGCACCTCCTCTTTCTTCCGTTCAACATAACCATTCATTTAGTGCATTGTCATAGGGAATACCCTGTGACACACCCTCCACCTTGATAGAAACAATGCTAATTGTTTTTTTTTTTTAACGATACCCCTACTTATAAAAAAAGGATAACCAAATACAATCAATAACATCATTAAGAACAAAATAACCCCAGGTACCCCATCCTGATGTGGCCGTGAAACCCAACAAACCACCATCACAACAGTAACACACAGTGAAAACATTAATCTCCCATACACAATGTTAACAACCAAAATGTATTACATTGAGTGTAAGTATTAATAAAATGTCAAATAATCAAAATAATAGTTCTGGGACATCTTCCCCTTCAATAAACAAATAACTTAAAATGTATCCTATCCAACCGAATGTCCTAATTAGTAATATTCATTACTAACAAAATGACCAAATAATGGCAATTATGGTAACATGACATCGAATACATATATTATAACGAAAAAAAAATTACAATAAATTCAAATAACATAACAATAGTTATGTCTACTCAATCACTAAGTAAGTGTCTTTAAGGCTGCCGTCGTCTGCCTTCCAAACACATGTGTCCTTGATGCCGGTTCTGTCATCTCTCGGTTGTTTAGAGAACGTTTCCACCTCCTGGTCCCAGGTAGCACCTCCACAATAACTGTGACGTCTGGTAGTAGCAACACCCATCGGTTACTCTGGCGTTGAAAGATTGGCGTTTGTTCAGGAAGTTGAAGGGTGCATGACCTCTCTGAAGTATGAAGTAGCCGAACGATTCATAGGCGACCATGGTGATGACCCCCAGGTGCCTGTAGGCCAGAGTAAAGGTCTGATAGAGAATTTTGATAAATGAAACCACAGCCAAAGTGCAGCTCATGTAGGTGATGTGGTTTGGTATGTTGTTCACATTGCCGAAGTCGAAGTATTCTCTCCACTCTTCGCTGACCGATAAATAGTTTTTTCCGAGCTGGATATCCTGTTGAATGTGAAATATGTTTACGATGAAACCAATGAAGATGGCCAGACATATTTTACGCTTCATGAACTTCAGCCAGAAGAAAGGGTCGCCTAGGTACACTACAGGCCCAGTACTTCTTTCCCGTGATGTGGATATCCCACAAGTTTTGTAACACACAGGTTCTGAATCATTTGCACTGCCAGCCCTGAGTACCTGCACGGAAGTCTGGCCTGCTGCCTCAACGTTCTGCATAGTCTTCACGTCCAACGTTGTCTCAACGTTCTCCTGCGTTTTGTAGCCAACGGAATGTTTCTTGTTCTTTACGGTGTCGTCATGACAACAATCTTTATCATCCTTCAACTTCTGTATTTTCTCCACCCTCTGTTGTACTGCCTTACTCTGTCGTATAATCCGTTTGACAGGTCGCCTCAACATTCTGCCTGACCTCCCCTGACATTCCACATTCGTCATCTGTATACCCTCTCTCTGATACGACATCTCCATCTGCACGACCTCTGTCTGACATGACATCTCCTTCCCATGCCTGACTTCTGTTTGACATGACATCGCCTTCATAATGTCTCGGTTGTTTCCTACTGCATTTCCCTCTTCTCGTTTATTTTGAGCTCGGGTCGCCGCTGCCCCTGCCTGACTATCAACTGCATGATGTTGTTGCCACAGCTGTAGACCAGCTAAAGTGGGTTGTTGCACACCCCTTATGTTCCCTATTATCAAATCAGCGGTTGCATTCTCCAACACACAGGCCTCTAATTCTCCAGAGAAGAATGGGGTCGTAACTTGTATGACGGCAGTTGGGTACGTTTCAATGTTCCCCCCAAAAGTCATACATGATAGGGTCCTTCCCGTTAGTTGCGAGCGGTACACAAAGCAACGTCTTACGCCTGCTGTGGTGCAGCCTGTGTCCCGAAGAACTCTAACCTTCTGATCGCCGACTAGTCCAGAATAAAACTCTAATTTTCCCCGACGACATTTCAGTGACCCTGCATAGTCCATGCGGTGGTCCGGTGGAACGTTCTGACTCGGTTGATATGCTTCTACGACATCCTGTCTCCCTCCGGCACTCACCTCCATACCCACTGCGGCTCGATTAGCAGTCCTACACTGCCGTGCACTATGACCCCATCTACGGCAGTAACTGCATTTAGAATCCTTCTGTTCCAGGTTGCAGCTGGCTCTCATGTGACCAGCCTTCCCACAATTAAAACAGATCACGGTCTCTCGACCACTGGTTGCCACTCTATTCCTGGACACACCCGCCACCGTTCTTGCAGCGAAAGATAATTCGGCAACACTTTCAACTCCCATGCTCCTCTCTGGGTGAGCCGTTGCATATTGCTGACAAAAGTTCTACTGCCACTGCCAAACTGGTCGGCTTACGTTCTTTGAGAAACGCCACCAGCACAGAATCACATGACTGGTAAATCTTGTCTCGTAGCACAAGATCTCGAAGAGCTGTATAAGTTAGCTCGGCCCCAGATAGATGCACCCACCTGTCAAAATACAACTGTACTTGGTCCATATACTGGTGGAACGTGTCCCCTGGTTGAGGTGTAGCTTCATGGAACTTCCTGCGGTAGCCCTCTTCCGTCAGTCCGAACCTGGTAAGCAAGACTTCGCACATCCTATCATAGTCCTCCAGGTCAGACATGGTGAAAGACATGCATGCTTGAAGGGCCTTTCCTGAGAGTAAATTATATAGAAATTTGCCCCATTCTTTCTTTGGCCAACCAGCGCTTTCTGCATGAATTCTGAATCGTTGCAGGTATGCATCCATCAGGTCCACCTGTTCATTGAAGTTCTGCAGTTTCGGCCTCCACATGTCTGCATATGTCGCCCGCTGTTCGCTCTTGATATCTTCTCTACCTCCTCGCAGTTTTTCTTTTTCTAGTTCAATTTCCATCATTCTTAATTGCCTCTCTCGCTTCTTCGCTCTTTCATCCCGCGCCATTGCATTTTCAATAAATCCACTTAACTTCTCACCTTGTAGTTCTAATGAGACCCCTTTTTGACGGTACAATTCAAACAATTCATCTTGCGAATTGGGATTCATGTTGATAAAAAATAAACGTGTGACGTACCTTTCAGAAACCGCTCTTTTTTTTCGGACGAGCCTCCAAATGTCACAATATGATTATAAATTAACTCCAACACAATAAGAGAGATTATTAAAATTAATGTATTCTTTCATTTTACTACCACAACGGTCTCTAAATCGCATCTCCTCTTTCTTCCGTTCAACATAACCATTCATTTAGTGCACTGTCATAGGGAATACCCTGTGACACTAATGTTTTAACTTTTTTCTTTCTGAGGATACCTATACTTTGGCAAGTATGGCGGTAGGTTTAGTGAGATCTTTGGGTATATTTTATATGGCAATCCTTACCTACTTGTGGATATGTTTTTCTGAAATTGTTACTTTTTCTTTTGGAAATAAAATTAAATTATATTATAAATATTTTGGGTGTTTGATTAAAAAGCTTTGTGTACTGTGGGGAACTGAGGATATAAACAAAACACGTGACTTTATTATTTACAACTGTAACTTTTGTTTATTTTGTTGTTGTTATTGTTGTTTTTATAAATTATGTGTGATGCTTTTGGAGGGGGGGAGGAGAGGTGGTTGGGGGCCCGGGGGTTGGCTACTTTGGGGGCCCCTGCATTTTGACAATCGACAGACACCATGAGATGATGTACTTAATATTTAATGTACAAAAACTTTAGGCGCCTCCCCTCAAGCTGAAGCCGGGGGACTTTTGAATTTGGACCCTCTCCTCCCCCCACCCTAGGTACGACTCTGTGTTGGCCGAGCTGTGACACACAATGATAAAAAAGCGTTACGAAGGTTGATGGTAAAAATCATAAAGAAAGCTTCACGTAATAAGTGAATGACCCTTTACTTGTGGGTTCTTATATTGATTATTTATTCTGAAAGCCCTTCTTAATGTTTTGGATATTTCTATTGAAAGTTTTACTGTCCAAAAATTTACTGATGCATTCATTTGAAATGGATCTCTACATGTCCCTCATTGTCTCTGTCTGTGTCCCTCATTGTCTCTGTCTGTGTCCCTCATTGTCTCTGTCTGTGTCCCTCATTGTCTCTGTCTGTGTCCCTCATTGTCTCTGCCTGCGTCTCTCATGAATCGTAATTGAATTCCTTATTAATAGTTTGTCAATATTAGCTTCCAGGCTGAGACCAGATTTGTTTGTATACATATCTAACGAACTGTGTTCTATTGACCAGGAAAAAAAAAAACACTTTTCTATTAAATGTATGGGCTTTTTAGAAATAATAAAATAACTTCCATAAGAATTGTCGTAAAAAATGACTCTGAAATGTTGCAGTCTTAGAACAGGATTTTGTCCATAGCAGTTTACCAATAAAACTCTGTGTGTGTGTGTGTCTGTCCCTCATTCTTTCTGTCTGTGTCCCTCATTCTCTCTGCGTCCCCCCATTGTCTCTGTCTGTGTCCCTCATTGTCTCTGACTGCGTCTCTCATTCTCTCTGTCTGTGTCCCTCATTGTCTCTATATGTGTCCGTCATTGTCTCTGCCTGCGTCCCTCATTGTCTCTGCCTGCGTCTCTCATTGTCTCTGTCTGCGTCTCTCATTCTCTCTGTCTGTGTCCCTCATTGTCTCTGTCTGTGTCCCTCATTGTCTCTGTCTGTGTCCCTCATTGTCTCTGTCTGTGTCCCTCATTGTCTCTGTCTGTGTCCCTCATTGTCTCTGTCTGTGTCCCTCATAGTCTCTGCCTGCGTCCCTCATTGTCTCTGTCTGTGTCCCTCATTGTCTCTGTCTGTGTCCCTCATTGTCTCTGTCTGTGTCCCTCATTGTCTCTGCCTGCGTCTCTCATGAATCGTAATTGAATTCCTTATTAATAGTTTGTCAATATTAGCTTCCAGGCTGAGACCAGATTTGTTTGTATACATATCTAACGAACTGTGTTCTCTCATTCTCTCTGTCTGTGTCCCTCATTGTCTCTGTCTGTGTCCCTCATTGTCTCTGTCTGTGTCCCTCATTCTCTCTATCTGTGCCCTCATTCTCTCTATCTGTGCCCTCATTCTCTCTGTCTGTGTCCCTCATTCACTGCCCATGAGTATCTCTCTCTCTCTCTCTCTCTCTCTCTCTCTCACACACACACACACACACACAGATATATTAAAAAACACAAACAACCGCTATTAAACACAAACACACCTACAAGACTGTAACTTTAATCTTCTTAGTCTTTCAAGTAGTGAAATAAACTGGTTAGTTGATCTCACCCAGTCTCCCTGACTTGTCCCTGTAGACTCCCCCCCCCCCCCCCCCCCCCCCCCCCAACAAAATAGTTCCACTAGCAGCGCTTGGAAATAGACACGAAAATTGCGAGTGAACGGTGAGAAGAACCAACCAATTAACACAAAGATACACGGCAGCCATGTTGCTCACAAAGAATGTAGAGTTTGTCTTCAGTAATGTTTCCTAGTATTGCATCAATTGTCTGGACAGATAACTTGGTTATCTAGCTAGGACCAGCCTTAGACATTTTGACCGATTGCTCCTAACGCTCCTGGCAGGGGGGGGGGGCCGCAATTTACTTTATGCATTACTAGTAATAGTTGGTATTGTACAAAAAAAATAGAAGAGGGGCCTAGCAAGCTTTCGTTAAATTGGACCCCGCAATTCGTGAGGCCGGTCCTGTATTTATGTATAACTTTATCTCCAATATTTTGTACCTGCTAATTTTCAGATTCATTTTTTTTTATTTTCTAAATGAAACCGTCACTTTTTTGTTTTAAAGTTCAGTATTGAGAAATTTAAATATTTAATTGCAAAGTACTATTGGGCTAATTGGGGTTATAACACGTAAAATACACTATGTCTACAGCAAAGGTTCTCACAGCTGTGCCCACGGGCACTGTAACCCCAGCATTACCAGTCCATATGTGCCCACCGCTGGGCGAGTGTAGAGGCCCCACTTTTTGATCGAATTTAGACTCACACTAACTTTGAGATTCATAAAATGTCAAATTTCTTAAAAAATTAAACAAAAAATGATGACGTTGGCATGATATATTTTCCAACATGTAAATGATGTTGAACAGTTTAGAGAAAAAAAATATATAGATAAATACACATCACACTAAATATGACCTGCATAAAAAAATAATATAACTGATTGTCGTGTGGGTTCTGCGTTAAATCGAAAGTAAAGAATTAATACAACAGTATTCCAGTTTAAAATACAATCATGAAAAAAATCAGATCTGCCCGAAACCAAAAATAACCTACCGCTCAAGATTAAGGGGATATAACTCTATGCAAAGGTTTTGCAGGGACAGCTAGTAATTTAAATATAACGGATATATGTGACGACTTCCTCACCACTCTGCTACTCGACCAATTGTTTGAAACGTTTCTCTGATAAATAAATAAATAAAAATGTGAGAGTTCCCTGTTAGAGGCACACCGTGCTAGTAGTGTTTAAAATGTAATAACACAACCTTGAAATGACGTACGTGGCACATGCAACAAAACAAACAAACAAACAACAGCCTACAACACAACTCACCACCATCAACAAACAGCGGCGTCATCTCTCGCACGCACGGCGCGCACCGTGCTGTCACAACACACGGATATCAATAGATCACAATCTTGCGGCGAGGAGGAGAGGGGATTTGTGGGGGGGGGGGCAGGGTGAGAGGAGGAGGTGCGGGAGGGTAAAGTCACGAGTAAGACCCAGATAACAGATGACGTGCCGTGCTGGTTATCAGCTCAGAGGGCCCCATCTGGTGCTCGATCGAACACAACAGTTCTCTGTGTGATCGAACACAACACGAGTTCTCTGTGTGATCGAACACAACACGAATTCTCTGTGATCGAACACAACACGAGTTCTCTGCGATCGAACACAGCAAGAGTTCTCTGTGGTCGAACACAACACGAGTTCTCTGTGATCGAACACAGCAAGAGTTCTCTGTGGTCGAACACAACACGAGTTCTCTGTGATCGAACACAACACGAATTCTGTGTGATCGAACACAACACGAGTTCTCTGTGATCGAACACAACACGAGTTCTCTGTGATCGAACACAACGCGAGTTCTCTGTGATCGAACACAACACGAGATCTCTGTGATCGAACACAACACAAGTTATCTGTGATCGAACACAACACGAGTTCTCTGTGATCGAACACAACGCGAGTTCTCTGTGATCGAACACAACACGAGATCTCTGTGATCGAACACAACACGAGTTATCTGTGATCGAACACAACACGAGATCTCTGTGATCGAACACAACACGAGTTATCTGTGATCGAACACAACACGAGTTCTCTGTGATCGAACACAACACTAGTTCTCTGTGCAGCGCTGTGAAGGCCCCGATGAGTTCAGAAGATTTACCCTGTTACTTAGAACATTTACCCTGTTACTTATAACATTTACCCTGTTACTTAGAACATTTACCCTGTTACTTAGAACATTTACCCTGTTACTTATAACATAAATTATGGATTACTTTGTTTACTCGTGTAATAAATATAGCTGAGAGTGGGAGGGGTTGTGGGTGGGAGGGTAACGTTCAGGAACAATTAGAACATTCGATTCTACCCCTGTTCAATTTTAATTCATTTTCCCTTTTCCTAACATTATAGTTTAGTGTGTGTAATATTACTAAACATCCGGTGTCAAACATTCTACCATTAAAACATTCAGTCCATGTATTTACTGCTAACACTATTGTTTACTTACAATCATGTGAGATAAAAAATAAATACTATTTATTTGTTTATGGTGAATTCCACCAAAAAAAAAAAGACATTTTTCAAACAAAATATTTTTTTAACTGTTTAAATTTTTTTTAATTAAAAAAATGGTCTATGCACAAAATTTCGACATTTTTTTTTCAACATCTATGCTAGTGTGTCTGTTGGGTAGTCATTTAGAAGGTGCCTCTAGATATGTTACGTCATATGTTCAGTGTTAACCTCAATCATATTTTACGTCATATGTTCAGTGCAAACTTCAGTCATATTTTACGTCATATGTTCAGTGCAAACATCAGTCATATTTTACGTCATATGTTCAGTGTTAACCTCAGTCATATTTTACGTCATATGTTCAGTGTTGATTTCAGTTATATGTTCCGTCATATGTTCAGTGCTAACTTCTGTCATATGTTACGTCATTTGTTCAGTGTTAACCTCAGGCATATGTTACGTCATACGTTCAGTGTTAACCTCAGTCATATTTTACGTCATATGTTCAGTGCTAACTTCAGGCATATGTTACGTCATTTGTTCAGTGTTAACCTCAGGCATATGTTACGTTATATGTTCAGTCATCACTAACTTAGTCATGCATTCAATGTTAATTGCAGAAATATATTCAGGTAATTTCTAAACATAAAATTGATTACAATACCGTTCGATCAGAAAGATTTTCAACCAGTAATTTCCCCCGATGTGAATATTTACTTATTATGATCTATGATGATGTCACTATTTTCTGATGTATCTCAAACATTAGTATTAACCTTGCGTAGACGATCGGTATACCAAACGATATCAAATGATCTCGTAGCAGGTATATTTACAAACTTCAGCATCTAAAAGAAATATTTAGATTAGTTTCAGTGGGAATACCTGAAAGTATTCACCCATGTGTCAGCGGTTTACACCTTGAAATATTTGGAATAAAAGACACTAAATACCGCTTGGGACAGACAGAACAGATATATAGATGGAGAGAAAGACAGACAGACATAACAGATAGATAGATAGATAGATATATAGATATATATATATATATATATATATATAGAGAGAGAGAGAGAGAGAGAGAGAGAGAGAGATGGTGTTATAGTGTTTAAGTGTTTTCATGGAAGCGAACCATTCATTTATTTGTGTTTCACTGTAAATAAGATATTCCTATGACGTCAAACAAACTCACAATAAAATACAAATGTACATGTTCCTCCAATATTTGAGTACGTCTTGCATTTAACTGATGCATTTTGTAATGTTTCCGTATTCGGTTGTTGTTGCTGCTTTTACAGCCCTTTGTGGCCAAATTATTTTTATGCTTTCCGAGGGTTTGTTTTTGTTTTTTTGGTTTGAGTTGTGGCCATAAATCAAACACATTGCGGCTAATACCCACCGATTCATTCACGTTATGTATAAGTGATTGTTGCTTAGTGTTCTATATGTATAATGAGGTTGATATATTTTATTATAGGACCCCTCCCCCCTCCACCCCCAGCCCACGTCAACGCGCCAAGATTGCTCCATTATAAAAATAAAAAATAATAATAACCTGTCCAAAGTAAATAACTGTGTAGCGACTCTCGTCAAAAGAAAGCCTTTTTACCGTCATTAATTATTCACACAGTCAAAGTGTTTTATCTATGGTCATAATGAAGAAATAAAACCAAAAAATCAACCCAGCGACAAAACAATCCCTACACAGCGATCAAACACCCCCCGGGGGGTGGGGGGAGGAGAGAAAAGGGTGTGGGGGTGGGGAGTGTAGGGTGTGGAAGGGAATAAAAATAAAACTAGATCAATAAAAGTATTTTGTACCAAGTTGGGTGTGGGGAGGTGAGGAAACACTGATCTCAACAATTGTTCCAGATATGAACGCCTCCCCCCCTTCACCACTCCCTACCACAACCCTTTAACCGCCCCACCCCTCCCCCACCCCTCCCCCCACCCCATTCTCGCGAGTTTTCTGACATAGTAAGATCCCTCGGCGATTTCGTAGTACTTTCCCCCCCCCCTCTCTCTCTCTCTCTCTCTCTCTCTCTCTCTCATGTGCAGCTGAGTACTACGGGCTCACTTGTATGTTTGTATGCACACTCTCACAAACACACACACACACACACAAAGAAAGGGGCGGGAGCGGGGGGCTATGTGGGCTATTTCAATACCTGCATTGAATCTGGGAAAGAGGAAAGGGTAGGGGGGGGTGGGCTATTACAATACCTGTCAGGGAGAGAGGAGGGAGGGGGTGAGTCGAAACCGTTTCAATAAACTCTGTTATCGATGCTAATTTGTTTTGTACATTGCTCCAGCGATGCCCGCTAAGATAGACAACCCTCAGCCATAAACAGTTTATAATCCTGGGTTTTTTTTTCTCTTCTTCTTCTTGCCCTAGTCCAGGGATCAGGAATACCCCCCCCCCCCTTCCTCCCTCCTTCCACATCCCTAGACACACCTGGTGAAATGAACGCTATGGTTCAACCTGGGACAGACCATATCTACGAAACTCTCAATTACTTTAAGGCTCAGGTATGTGTATGTATGTGGTTGACAAGTGGGGGGGTTTGTAATGACCTTTTGTCTGGGGTGTCAGTGAGGTTGGCTGCCTGCCCCCCCACCCACGCACACACACACCTTCAAGCCGTGCCCTAAATGACGCTCCCGACAGTTTTAGCCAAATCCTTTGTATGATTATTCCGAAACTCACAAACGTTATAAATACAATTTGTTGGATCCGAAAAAAAAATATTCGTAATTGACGAGTTTGTTCATCGATAGAAATTAATTTACCGGGGCTAGGGACATTAAATAAGATAAAGGGGTGGAGGGGGTGAGGGGTGGAGGGGGAGGGGAGGACGCACCAAGTAGATAAATTGAAACAAATGATTTATAATTCAATCAAAATCTGCGGCTGAACCGAAGCGTGGGAAGAGTGGAGTCGGAAACATTCAATACGATCAATGAACATCATTTTAACGAATCGATTATGTTTTGTTGAATTACGCTTTGCCTCCAGTACAATACATGAGCACAAATTGGACGAACGAAAAATGATGTTATCTCAATGTGTGTCGTGTGTTGAAATCAACAAGCCAGCACACATATTACAGATTAACAAGCGAGCACACACATTATAAGTCAGCAAGCGAGCAAACACATTATAAATCAACAAGCGAGCACACATATTATAAATCAGCAAGCGAGCACACATATTATAAATCAGCAAGCGAGCACACATATTATATATCAGCAAGCGAGCACACATATTATATATCAGCAAGCGAGCACACATATTATAAATCAACTTTATGTATTCTGGATTTTTGTGTGTCTTGTCCGCAATGTCTGAATCAGATTTTTCACCCAATTAATTATGAAAATTTTAAATTGCATATTCTAATCCAGTGTGAACTAATGCATTATTATACAATGTGTGTATTTAAAAACCATTTCAATAAACAGAAAACACACCCACCTATACACCTATTTTTTATTTGTGAATTTCAGTGACATTCAAATCTTATGACGCCGAATGTTAACACTCGAACAGTGTCGAAATATGATTCTTATTAAAAAAGGAATGAAATTTAATGTTTCTTCGATCTAAGCACACACACAAACACGTACACGCACAAGAACAAACACTCGTGTGAACCAGCTCGGAACTAAATGATCAAGAAAACTTTCTGAAGAAATGACATTGACTGACGCACATACTAAGGGAAGTAATCCTACAAGAAATGAAGCGAAATTCATTTGTCCCACTAGTGTTGACCTTGGGTTATCCATAAATGGTCAGAGAAAAATCGACCGTTCCATGTGACGTCATTCAATGACATTGTAGCTTCTATCAGTTGTTAACAGAATTATTTACTTTTTTTTTTTTGGATAGTTTTCATGTCTATTGAAACAGACTGGCTTATCAGTGAGATCATTGCCCCAGGGAGATCATTGCCTCAGTGAGATCATTGCCTCGAGTGATATCATTGCCTCAGTGAGATCATTGCCTCAGTGAGATCATTGCCTCGAGTGATATCATTGCCTCGAGTGAGATCATTGCCTCAGTGAGATCATTGCCTCGAGTGAGATCATTGCCTCAGTGAGATCATTGCCTCAGTGAGATCATCGCCTCAGTGAGATCATCGCCTCAGTGAGATCATTGCCTCGAGTGATATCATTGCCTCAGTGAGATCATTGCCTTAGTGAGATCATTGCCTCGAGTGATATCATTGCCTCGAGTGAGATCATTGCCTCAGTGAGATCATTGCCTCGAGTGATATCATTGCCTCAGTGAGATCATTGCCTCAGTGAGATCATTGCCTCGAGTGATATCATTGCCTCGAGTGAGATCATTGCCTCAGTGAGATCATTGCCTCGAGTGAGATCATTGCCTCAGTGAGATCATTGCCTCAGTGAGATCATCGCCTCAGTGAGATCATCGCCTCAGTGAGATCATTGCCTCGAGTGATATCATTGCCTCAGTGAGATCATTGCCTCAGTGAGATCATTGCCTCGAGTGATATCATTGCCTCGAGTGAGATCATTGCCTCAGTGAGATCATTACCTCGAGTGAGATCATTGCCTCAGTGAGATCATTGCCTCAGTGAGCTCATTGCCTCAGTGAGATCATTGCCACAGTGAGATCATTGCCTCAGTAAGATCATTGCCTCAGTGAGATCATTGCCTCGAGTGAGATCATTGCCTCGAGTGAGATCATTGCCTCAGTGAGATCCATTGCCTCAGTGAGATCATTGCCTCATTGAGATCGTTGCCAAGACTATCAATGTGGCCAATACGGAGCTAGATATAGTGAGTTCATTTTTTTGGCGTACTCCTCCAGATCTGAAAAGCAAAAAATTTAACATTGCAAACTCGCCCACAGGTGAGGCCCCCAAACTCCCTGAACTTCAATTCCGACGTTCCTCAAGTTACATCATTGCAGTAACCTGGTCACACCCAGTGGGTCACTGACCAGATACATGACCAAGTGATTGACACATCACAGTACCGACGTCATCAGATCACGTAGGCTCATGATTGTATTTATTTTTTTTTAAAAAGGAAAAAAAAATCAGTGTTATTATACCTCTAATTCCTAAAGACTAAGACTCGGAAAACCTGGGAGTCGGAAAATCCAATTCTTTAGAATCTAAACTTGCTTCTGAATTTGAACGTTTAGGACGATTTGAGTGTTATTTTTAAGTAATTTTTCCTAGAGCTCGTACCACACATCATCTTCATGCCACACACCACACATGTCAGAAGATGCTCTCTGTAAATTACACACAATAAAAAGTCAGAGTTCATATACAACAAAAATGGCGGCTTTTGTAAAGTGATCAATTTATATGATGTGGTACTCAGCATTTAAATGTGTGACTATGACAATGCTAAGCCATTTAAAGTTTTTGTAACAATTGTTAAGTATCGATTTCCAAGCTATATTGAATTAGAGACATCGCTCTGACCCTAGAAACCTCCCGGCACTCATCAGGACTCGAACAGGCGACCGTATTGCTAGAAGTGAAGCGTTCTACCTAACTCTGGAGTGGGACGGATGGTCGTGCGGTAATGCGCTCGACTGTCGACTTGAAGGTACCTGGTTCGATCTCCGGTGAGGTCCAAGGAAATTTTTCAGGATTTTGGCTTAAGTTCCCTCTATATCTCCCGTGGTGCCTCCATGGCTGTTGCACTATGGTGGCGATGAAAGAAGGGCACCATAAAAACCGTCCTATTAGTTGTTTATAGGATCTTAGAGATTTCATCTCATCCTTACAGGGACTTCACACACACCTAACTCTGGAGTGGGACGAGTGGTCGTGTGGTAAAGCGTTAGACTGTGGTACTGAGGGTCCCTGGTTCGATCAACGGTGACGATAAATGAATCTTTCGAGTCATGCTTTACGTCCTCGCAATATCTCCCGTGGTGCCTCCACATCCATTGCACCGGCGCGGAAGGGAAAGCGCAATGACTTCCCAGCCCGTGTAATGTCACAATGCATTCAATTAAAATAAGAGCTAAAAAAATCGACATGTATTGTAACATTATTAGATGTTACTCCATTTACTAAGAACCAGTATGTACTAGTGCGTGGTGAAAGTAAATTAAAGATCAATGACATGATTGATCTACGCCCACCCCCCCCCCCCAATGGTATCGAAACTACTGATCCGGAAAAAAAAATCATTAAAAAAAACCGCAACTGTTATCATTTTTGGTTGGGGGGAGGGGGGGGGTTTATCACGCTCTCCCTGGGCTGTCTTACAGCGTCTACTGCTTTTACTGGCAAAACTAGCTTCGTCTGCATCGCCTGTCATCATTTATCTAAATCAATATGGCTTTAGGTGTTTGTTAGTTTCCGTTGTACATTTATCTTCACAAACATTTATCAACTGGTGGCACCTCTTTTTTTATTCATTTACCAGAGTGAAGTAACAACGTAGTAACACACTGTCCGTCATGTTTATTGAAGTAACAACATAGTAACACAGTGTCCGTCCTGTTTTATTGAAGTAACAAGTGTCCATTATTTATTATCATCTTTCTTAGTAACACATAGTAACACAGTGTCCGTCCTGTTTTATTGAAGTAACAACATAGTAATAGTAACACAGTGTCCGTCCTGTTTTATTGTAGTAACAACGTAGTAACACAGTGACCGTCCTGTTTTATTGTAGTAACAACGTAGTAACACAGTGTCCGTCCTGTTTTATTGAAGTAACAACATAGTAACACAGTGTCCGTCCTGTTTTATTGTAGTAACAACGTAGTAACACAGTGTCCGTCCTGTTTTATTGTAGTAACAACGTAGTAACACAGTGACCGTCCTGTTTTATTGTAGTAACAACGTAGTAACACAGTGTCCGTCCTGTTTTTATTGAAGTAACAACATAGTAACACAGTGTCCGTCCTGTTTTATTGTAGTAACAACGTAGTAACACAGTGTCCGTCCTGTTTTATTGATAGTAACAACGTAGATAACACAGTGATACGTCCTGTTTTATTGTATAACAACGTAGTAACACAGTGTCCGTCCTGTTTAATTGTAGTAACAACGTAGTAACACAGTGTCCGTCCTGTTTTATTGTAGTAACAACATAGTAACACTTAGTAATACAATCTTATTGTTCGTTTAAACCCAGCCTTAAATACATATACAAACATAATGTATATTACAGTGAAATAAGAATACGATTAAACACGCTATTGTGAATAAAGAAACTCAGCCAACAAATACACCCCCCTCTCCCGGGCCACACACACCCTTTTAAGTATAATTTCATATCATATTTGATGCTTTCTGGACCCTGACATGTACTTTGACCGGATGCCCCCTACCTCCCTTCCTCCCACCCACCCCCCTCATTCTCTCTCTAATGTACTCAAAACATAAGAACATCTCTGCAACGATAATAGGATAATGTTCCGTTCCATTGATAATCTGTTATTACTCTGTCATTGATAATCTTTAATTACTCTTGTCATTGATAATCTGTTATTACTCTTGTCATTGATAATCTGTTATTACTCTTGTCATTGATAATCTGTTATTACTCTGTCATTGATAATCTGTTATTACTCTTGTCATTGAGAATCTGTTATTACTCTTGTCATTGATAATCTGTTATTACTCTTGTCATTGATACAACTTTAATCCTAATGCGCATTGACTTTGTCTTGTCTTCCCACAGCGATTAAAATGCAACTGAATCAAAGAACACAGAACGTCCGCACAAATCTCTGATTAAAGTCCACCAACAATGTTCACCACCATCAATAGCAGGTCGTCTCCTAAGATACGGCTGTAGGCCCCGCATCCAGAGATTGACACACCTCCTGTTTTTAGAAATGGAAGACGTTGTGGCAAAGTGCATACATCTGAGCCTAATCTAGCCTTTGATCGGGAACACCTTGTCCACCGCCCCCACCCTTCGCCCTCAGCGGGGGGGATGTAGCTGGGGGCTCTGCAAAATATCTCGGGCTACAGATTCACCCATCAGCCTGGGGAGCGATCATGAAGGGGGCGGGGCTGGGGATGCCTGCGTGGGTGGAGACAGACGGGGCTCCCTGACAGAGGGGCGTTACCGAAACAAAAGCTGCTTGGAAAGGCGTGGCGGAGCACCGCGGCTGTCCCCGAGAGCCGAGCAGTTCGACGCAGGGGCGGCTCCGCCTAGGAACTCGAGTGGAGAAAAGGGCCATCAGGGGTTTAGCCACAGCGACAGGGGCGTGACAGGTGGTGGTGGTGCAGGTCACGCGATCAGTAGCAGCTGTTCACAGTTCGATATCTCCCCCCTGTCGGGGGTCGCACGTTACGATCCGGATCAATTGATCCTCAACTCAGACGCTCACGTCAGTGAATCATCTTCCGACACGTGTGTAGTTCAGACTCACGGGAGTGACCCGAGTTTCAACCGAGTCTCTTCTCTGACAGCCGAACAGTTCCTTCAGCCCGCGGTCTTTCTAGAGGACGGGCCGGGCCGCCACGACAATAACGTCGGGATAATTGTTAACTCTAGCGGACTAGCGTCGAGCCATCTTCATTTACCTGGGTCTAGTCGATGCGACACGAAGACTGCACTGCGGCATTCTCTTCAGAGCTTACCTGGCAACAACAGCAATAACTCAAACAGCACTGGTCAGCACGTCCAAAGCAGATCTCTCCCAAATGGTGTTCACGTCCATTCGACCAGCAGTTTACCGGTCAACAACAACAACAACAACATCAACAATAACGGCCAACTAAGATCTTCCAATGCTTGGAGCAAACTTAAGATCCAGCATATTGTAAAAAACGGACTTGAAATCTATCCGTCCGGAGCCGAACCCGGAGAAGCGGCGCCCAGGGAGCAGTCATCTGTCTGGGTCACCAGTACCAGCCGCCCCGGAGCCGTGGCGACCACGGAGGAACCCCAGGATGATGAATGGGCGGAGCGAGTGAGTTTGAGTGACGCCAGCGACTACCACCACCCGGAACAGGAAAGACATAGCCCCAGGGGAGGGGCTGATCCGGCGCGGGCGGGAAAGCGCAAACCGGGAAAGAACAATGCGAATTCCCGTTCGCGCCGGTTGATGTCCCGGCCGGGCCGGAGAGGCTGCTGTCGAATCATTCATCTCAAGGAGGACAATGCCAGATTTCTTCTGCTCGCCGTGGTCATGGTGCTGTACATGCTCTCCGGAGCCGCCGTTTTCAACGCTCTGGAGCGGAGCAACGAGCTGGAGGAGCAGAAGATGTACAAGAAACGGATACAGGACTTCAAGGACAAGTACTCCAATGTCAATGAAACGGATTTACTCATTCTGTTGGATATACACTCGCAGGCGGAGCTGGCTGGATTCACGGGGAACAAAAGACCACGGTGGGATTTCTCAGGAGCGTTCTACTTTGTGGGGACAGTCGTGTCTACTATCGGTGAGTCCTATTTTATTTCCTTCATTAGTGGTAAGTCATACACATAAACATCCGATATATATATGGAATGAATCACAAGCTTCGGCAAAAGACTAATATCGAGCAGCCTGTTTTTCATCATCATTAAAACTTGTTTTCAGATTTTTTTTTCTTCTGGCTATTCTGGGGCACTGACCATTTCATTGACTTATAATAATGGATATCTAGGTGGGGAATAAATGAACCAAAAATAAAGAAAGGTGCTAGGTGTATTATGGTCGCTGGTTGTTAACAAGTTAACCGGGTTTTGAATAAATGACTAGAGAGTTTGGTTTGGTTTGATTTGCTACAGCCTATGTGATTACCCGAGCATTGCATTGAAATGTAACAACAACTGTGTAATAATGCATTGTCGTAAACTGATTTTATTAATGGACTCTAAGGTAATGACGGCGTCTAATTGTTTAACGCTAATAAAGAGGAATTTGTGTATAGATCAACATAGGTACAGACTAGACTAACATAGGTACAGACTAGACTAACATAGGTACAGACTTGACGAACATAGGTACAGACTAGACGAACATAGGTACAGACTAGACGAACATAGGTACAGACTAGACGAACATAGGTACAGACTTGACTAACATAGGTACAGACTAGACTAACATAGGTACAGACTAGACTAACATAAGTACAGACTAGACGAACATAGGTACAGACTTGACTAACATAGGTACAGACTAGACGAACATAGGTACAGACTTGACTGACATAGGTACAGACTAACATTGGTAGTCTTCTAGCTGCGAACTCTGGGATGCATGAATGTAGGTGAATAATTGTTCTAATTACATCCAAGAACATAATTACCAGTTGTAGTCTGTGTATGCTTTCCCGTCCTAATGTGTGTAGTATTGGGTATAAATTTCTGTTTATTTGAATGTATGTATGTATGTTTGTATAAAATAAGTGTGTAAGTATTATGATGTAAGTATTGTGAATGTATGTGCGTATTTTTATTATGAGTTTAAGTACATATGTATGTTTATATATATATATATATATGTGTGTGTGTGTGTGTGTTTGTGTGTATGTAAGTACTCATTCTATTTACCATAATTAAGTAGTATGTGTTTACTTTAATATTTCTCAGTATGGCTTTATAACCGCCTATTTGTAGGCCTGTGTGTGTGTTTGTTGATAAGTAACATGTTTCAATGTCTGTTGTTAGACACACAAAAAATACACTCAGACACAAAGACACTGATGAATAGCGTCTGATGCTGTTAATATATTAAACTCCGGATTGAAAAACGAACTGCATTCATTTAATCAATTATCAGCAGCCATGTACCGTTTTTTTTTCCCTGAAAGAATAGCCTGACCTGTATAAAATGGTATACAGAAACATTTACCTGGCTAAATACACGGAGGACAGATATGGCGTGCGGATGGACACAACGGGCTATTTGTCGCGCGGAAAGACACAACGGGCTATTTCAAACACAAAACACTTCCGTCCGTTATATATATATATATATATATAAAACAAGCTAATTACGCATTGGCCTAGTTTCATTCCGATTTATTTCCTGTTGTATGTGTTTGTGTGTGCGTGCGTGCGTGCAAGATTTGTGAGTGATTTAGTTCCACTCGGTGGTTTATATCTAACAAAAGTTTGAACTACGATACATCAACATCTTTCCATAAATCTGTTGTACGAGCGCGACGGTTACAATACAGCGATCAATACCGCCCAGGACGGGGGCTGAGATTGTAATCGTATAAATTTACTCCGATACGTGGCTCATTGAAAAAAAAGAAGCAAAGAGTAAAGAGCGACTTGAATGCTAAATCGATACCTACTACAAACATGACAGTATTCGAATATAATTTTGATTCAGCCAACTATTGACGAGCGAATGGAGTCCATTCAAGACAAGACTTTGAAATGTCTTACTGAAGTCTGAAGTAACGGCGTGATCGGATTTTTCTCATCTTTTTAATTAAAGTGTTTAAAGAAGAATAAAC
>JAGDYQ010000006.1:3625200-4012900 GCA_021962125.1 Bulinus truncatus
TATGTATATATATGTATGTATATAATAGCTGGTAAGCACACTGTTTGTAATTTGAGTTGCCGTTCATCACTCGTCACAATTGTTTTGTGGTTGTTGACGGCTGAGTTTAATTGGTTGTTGACAGCTGAGTTTAATTGTATTGAAAAATGGCCGTCTGTTATCTATTGTAATTATGTACTAAGATATATTGGGTAAGGTTATTTTGTTTTTGTGTGCACATTATTTCTAAAAATTTTCAAAAAATTATTGAGGTACAATCGCTCCAATAATTTTTGATTGTCGATCGCTGGATTTATTTATTATTACTCCAATTGCTACAGATTGATGACCGTTGAATTTATTAATGGACGAGCCTTGCTGTTACAAAAATGGCCGTCTGTTATCTATGACCCCTAAAGCTATTGCAATGAGACAGCGTCTAGGTTTATATAAAGAAATTTTAGACAAACATTAAAATGTGTATAGCTTTCATTAAAAATGTAAAAAATATTAAAAATTCAAAAAAAATATGACTGTTTTTTTGTACATATTATTAATTGGTATTACGATTGTCTGTATTTTTATGTCATTTATATTGCACTGCAAACCAAAGCTTCTGCAGCTGGAGCTCGCTTCCCGCCGGTGTTTGCATGATTTAGAGGCAAAACCTGACAAAGACCACCACGTCTGCGCCGTGTCAGGTAGGCAACGGTAAATCATATTTCCGGCTGAGTGGTTATAACTTATCAGATTTCACATTTATAAAAATATATATAATTCCGCCCGTCTTTCGACGGGATTACCAGCTAGTTTTATTATAAACTAGTAAACATAGGCCCGGTACCCGGACCGCCGAGTATGCACACAGTTGGAATTGAAAATAGTGAAAAATATATTTTAATGCGTTAACAATCAGTCTATATACAAAAAAAAATAGCATGTATATGTACTCGAAGTGACCCCAAAGGACATGAACAGATTATTGTAGCCAAAACACATTTAAGAGACACTTAAAAATACATCAAATAAAGCTCATATTTTATATAGTTTATCCCAAAAAAAATAATCCTCATTATGTGTACAGAAGCTTAACAAAAACAACCTCCGACTATAAAAATTTGAATCTAACATCCAACTTAACATATCATTTAAAAATCTTAATTCATTAATATTATTTTAAAGAACTCATTTCCAAACAGTTCTTCATTTTGTTTTATTATGTTCAACATACAGACGTAACAAATTTACATAATTTACATCATAGATGTATAAGACTAGATCGCTTATGCTTATTTAATAGAGACCGAAAAAGTGTTGTATTCGAGACCCCTACTTTAAAAAGAGAAGAGTACAATTCTGTACAGTTCTTTATTTTTTACCGAAAAAGATTTCCTTCCTTTTAATTAAAAAAAAAATCCCCATTCATGCTACTAGAGGTTGGCGCTTTTAAAATCTACTGATGTGTCCGAAAAAATTATATTTGACGGTTAGTAATAATATAATCAAACAACCGGGTACACAACACGAAGGCATTTTATTCAAAGTTAATTGAAAAAAAAGTTTTTGAAAATTTGTCAAGGAAAACAATGCAAAATGTCTTCTGCTATTTATTTCGGTTACTTAAGGTTTCTATGAGAACTACGTCATCAGGTTATACAGAATTGTACTCTTCTCTTTTTAAAGTTATGGTCCGCACAATATATGTCTATGCATAGCCCATAAGCGATCTAGTCTTATATATCTATGCTCCATATCATTTAAAAATATTAATTCATTAATATTAATTTAAAAGACTCATTTCCAAACAGTTCTTCATTATCTGTCTCTATGTATCTATCTTTATCTATCTCTATCAATCTATCTCTCTTTACAAAAGTCTTACATATTATTGGCACCACAGTCACGAAATTACAAAAAGGGCCATTTAGTATAACTGAATGTTCTTAGAATATGTATTATTTTAATTTTCTTCTATTCCATTTTTATTCAAGAAAGAGTCATTTGACGAACAAAATGCGCACCAAACATACTCTCATTTAGTAAGTTGTCTCTTTTCAGTTTCTATAATTTTGGAATTCCACAGACTATTTTTATACAGACTGTCGAACGTATGGGCGTTCCCTTTCTGCAAAAAATTGTACCATCGGGAAATGACGTAATAGATTATATATAGCCATTTTGCAAAGGCAAGCTGGTGTTTCACGATACAGCACCCACGCGCAAGTTCAATTCGGCACACGGTCTACCGCCGGTACGGTTGACTAAGTTAGACGATTATGTATTAGTTAATTTGACAACCTAAATTAAATAAATCGACAACCTAATCTAGACTAAATAATTTGAAAACCTAAATTAAACAAATCGACAACCTAATCAAGACTAAATAATTTGACAACCTAAATTAAATAAATCGACAACCCAATGTAGACTAAATAACTTGACAACCTAAATTAAATAAATCGACAACCTAATCTAGACTAAATAACTTGACAACCTAAATTAAATAAATCGACAACCTAATCTAGACTAAATAATTTGACAACCTTAATTAAATAAATCGACAACCTAATCTAGACTAAATAATTTGACAACCTAAATTAAACAAATCGACAACCTAATCTAGTCTAAATAATTTGACAACCTAAATTAAATAAATCGACAACCTAATGTAGACTAAATAATTTGACAACCTAAATTAAATAAATCGACAACCTAATCTAGACTAAATAATTTGACAAACTAAACTAAATAACTTGACAACCTAAAATAAATAAGTTGATAACTTAAACTAAATAACTTGACAACCTAAACTAAATAGCTTGATAACTTAAACTAAATTACTTGACAAACTAAACTAAGTAACTTTACAACCTAAACTAAATAACTTGACAACCTAAACTATTTTCATTTTAGTGTGTGTAGAACATTAAATGAAGAATCGTAAATTGTGTGTGAATTATTGTCTACTCAAATGATAAACAAACGGCTAAACACACTGACTCTATTAATGGAGCGGACGGAAGTATCAAGTAGTGGGCTGTGTTGGAGACAGACTCAAGGACGACACAAGTTTGTATTAACCATATGGTTAGCCACTCTGCCGGACAATTCCCTCCATTATACCGCTCCATTAAGTCTTTATTTAACATCAACAACACCTGTGAGTGAGTAGTTTGTTACATTGACTCACAAATCTAGTGACCAAAGACATCTTTAAATGAGTAGTTTATTGTAATGATTCAGTAACTTATGTATGTATGTGAGCAACAACTTTGACTCACTAATCTAGTGATCAACTATGTATGTATGTGAGCAACAACTTTGACTCACTAATCTAGTGATCAACTATGTATGTATGTGAGCAACGACTTTGACTAACTATTCTAGAGCCCCCCCCCCCACCCGGGTTGGGCACCAGTACCGGAGTGAATAACAATTATGTCTGATAATAACAAAGACATATTTGTTGATATTCCGCTTCAATGTTAATAAAGAAGTAACCAATATTGATAAATAACGCTAATTTCTATTTATTAAAGATACTATTGTTGCTTATGACTAAAAAACAAACTGTCATATACTTACCGAGCTGCTAAAATATTTAAAAGGTATTTTTTAAATTAACACAAGTAAACAAAGGCCCAGTAACCGGACCAGCTAGTAGGCGCGCAGTTGGTGTTGAATATGGTGATATATATATATATATATATATATATATATATATATATATATATATATATTAGGGTGATTCAAAAAATGAAGTTTTGAATTTTTCATGAGGCACCATCTAAAAATGTTCCAATATATAAAAAAATAAATCCGTAAAATTTTTATTGATTTTGACATATGTTGAATGGTTGCTACCACGTTGTGAATTTCACAAATTTCAATTATTTTACCCCTTGTTGGTAATAACGTGACTGCCTGACAGACTATGCCAAAAACATATTTTTAATTGTGTGAAATGATGAAAATATAATGCCACTCTTATTTATTTCAGTTAATTTTAATCTTTGCTGTTAATCATTCTTTGTTAAATTTTTTTGTCTAATTTCTTTGGCCGCGTTTACACAAAATCAATATTATAATATCAGTCAGTTAAATTTTTGTATTTTATCTCTCAAAATCGTTTCAACTAGTTTAATGAAGATGTCCAGTAGTAGAGCAAGTGGGAGTAAAACCTGTAACCAGGAAACAGACTGAAGTTTGGCTTGTTGGTCTGCTGTCATCTAAGCTGTCTGCTACTAAGCTGCCATCAAAAATAAAAGAAGTTCTTTCACTGTTTTTTTTACTACAAACAAAATGACAAGAAAACTGTGAGAGATGCATGTCATGCAACTACAGTTGATATTTTGGAAGTTTGGGCAAATGCTCACATTCCCACAAGGTTGAAAAAACATATTTTCGACAAGGTTGAAGACATGTTCCGTGAATGGGAGAAACTGCGAAAAAACAAAGAAAATAAAGAAAAAGGTCAGAGGGATTACAACAAAAAGACTGGAAAGCCGGTTTGGAAGATCTATTTGATGTAGCACATGCAGATGCGATGGAATTAATAAGCATTGAAGACGATAAAGTATTTCTTAAAGCACAACGTCAAAAAAGACGCCCAGGGTAAATGAGTTATGTAGATAATGTCTTGTTAAAAAATGTGTCTTTGTCACAAAATCGACTTGAAGTCATGAAAAAACGTCGAAAAAGAGAAGAAGAAAACAGAATAGAACAAAAAGCTGTTCTAATTTCATCATCATCTTCTTCTGATGCTGAACAAGAAACAGAAGAGGAAGATGATGAACATTCTACATCAGCTCAGTGCAGCAACACTTCAAAAGTAAGGACAACACTTGTAAAGAAAACTAGAGTAAATTTGTTTGATAGAAACATATCAATGAGTCTTGATGTAGCTAAAATCAGTAACCGTGGAGCTGCAGTAGTTCTGATACCAATGTTACAGCATTTAGGACATGATCCACAGAACTTTAATATCAGTTATTCTTCCATCCGCCGCCAACGAATGAAACACAAACAGTCAACAGCTCTATGCCTAAAAGTGCTTTCAAACCTAGTGTTTCCTTAACTATCCATTGGGATAGCAAACTATTAGAAGATATTGTAGGAGAACAATCTGTGGATAGACTTCCTGTACTTGTGTCTGGGGAAGGAATTGATCAGCTGCTTGCGGTTCCTAAATTGCCAGCAGAAACAGGTGGAGCTGCAGCTTCTGCAGTTTTTGAATGTGCTGTTTCATGGAGAATTTGTCAAAGTATCAAAGCAATGTCATTTGACACCACGGCAGTGAACATTGGAAAATTCAATGGAGCGAAAGATGCAGAAGGAAATGTTGTGGCTGGTCTGTCGTCATCATATGCTTAAAATTATGTTAGAAGCAGTTGTGAAGCATTCATTTGGTCCTTCTACAGGTCCAGACATAGCAATCTCTAAGCGGTTTAAAGAACACTGGCCACTCATTGATAAATCAACATTTCAGACTGTTTTGACAGTACATCAGTCGTTGTTGACATTGCTGAAGACATTATCGAATTTGGCACAAAAACAGCTCACAACTTTTCAACCTCGTGACGATTACTGAGAGCTATACTTGACTTAGTCATTGTTTATCTTGGAGGAATTCTAGCAAAAGGTATCTCATTTAAACAACCAGCTGGACTTCATCGTGCTAGGTGGATGGCCAAAGCCATATATGCCATCAAAATATGGCTATTTCTGGGCCCAATTTCGACTTCACAGCAGCAAAGGAAGAAACGGGGTCTCAGAAACATATGCATTTTTACCATAAGAATTTAGCACAAGAGCCTGGTTTACAGCACCATCAGCCATTTCCAGCTCCCTCGAAATGACTTCTCTGGCTTATCAAAAGCCTATAAAGTTTAGGGTTAGGGTTAACATTAGTTAATTTAATGTGTCAAGTGAATAGTGAAATTGTTAATATTATAAAACGTATTGTATAATTTATGTATTTGCCTACAGCTATCCTGATTCACATATTTCAGCGGTGGCTTTGAAAAAAATTCTAAGACACATCTGGTATTTATCAAAAGAACTTTTGCATTGTCTTTTTTTGATGATGCGGTACCACTTGACATACAACAGAAAATGGTGAGATGTTTGAAAACAAATGGTTTACCTGGCTCGTTGAAAAAAGCAACAATTGATCAATCTCTAATAGAGTTCAAAGAACTTGATGATTTTGTTTCAAATAACACCTACCGTTTTTTTTTACCATTTTCGAACTGTCATCTGAATTTTTGAGCAGTGATCCAGATAGTTGGGAGACCAATGAAACCTTCAAAAAAGCAAAAGCTGAACTATCTGCTCTCAGAGTTGTGAATGATATATTAGAACGTGGAGTAGCTCTTATGGAAGAGTACAATAAACTTCAAACAAACAATGAAGAACAGAAACAGTACCTGCTGATGGTTGTGAAACAGTATAGACAGAACTGCCCAGACAGGAACAAGTCAACATTAGTGCAATCGAACCAAGATTTGAACTATTAATTTAATTGTTAGTATACTTTTTATTAAACAAGTAAAATAACTTTAGATTTGTTTAACTGGTAATTGTCATAGCTAGTTTTGTAGATTAGTATATCAGTTGTATGTATAATATATATATATTATTTCCGTGGCACTTCTGCTTCTGGTAAGTGTATATCTATTTCAGTCTCTTCGGAGTATATGATTCAACTAACTTGACTTGAGCGTGTATATATATATATATATATATATATATATATTTAAAAGACGAACTACATATAAAAAGCACTGAGTAGACTTCTATGTATACATGTACATATATTTATTTGCATATGAAGGAACTTCTTATTTTACATTGTACAATACAAATGATGTGATAAAATATATTCTTACACTATCAAGGTCTCAGGTCGTCGTCTCAATTAACGTCTGCTCTAACTAATATTTTTACTTCCGCTATGCTAAGTGGCCAGATAATTAAAACCATCTCTGTGCCAACTGTAAATTCTCTAGCCTAATCTTATTATTACAGTAATGAATATGCTGATTTTTTCATTTTTGTTATTTGTTAAAACTAAACATGGCGGTAGCACCCTCTTAATATTGTCCAAAAAATGTAAAATTTGTACTGAATTTTTTTCTCATATATTGGAACATTTTTTGGGGGTGCCCAAAGTTAAATTCAAAATTAAATTTTTTACCATATTGTTTTGAATCCCCCTAATTTATATATATATATATATATATATATATATATATATATATATATATATATATACAGGGTTGTTAATATTGCAATATTGTATTGGTATTGGTAGTATTGCCAATACATTTTTAAGTATTGGTACGATATTGCAATACTTCTTGAAATTTGATATTGGTATTGGTATTGCCAATAATTATTTTTGATATTGGTATTGATTTTTAACCAATACTAAAAGCAATATTCAATAAGTTCTATACAACATTGGTTGTGAATAAAGCTAAATATAATAAATTTTTCTTTGGTGTCGCCATCTTGCGAGTGACATTGCCAAACAATTTTTGAATGAGACTGAGCAATGAATGATAATAGAAATCATATATGATATCTGTGGCAATGAGTATTGACAAGTGAGTTTCTCTAAGTAAATTGATTTCTATGGCATTTGCTATTCTTTCCAAGCTTTTTTCCGGTTGCCTTAAATAATTTTCTTGAGTGTTTATTGTTATTTGCAAAGTATTGTCAGGCAGTTCACTTGGTATGCTTTTGGTGAGACCTGGTGAAACCCGGTGGAATTCAATGTATGATGATGTCACCAGAGCTTAAAACATTCTCTGTGTAAGTGACATGGAAGTTAAGTTTGACAAACTTTGTGATGAACTTGATATTAAAAAACTACAGCCTGTATAGAAAACAATTGTTAAAGGTTATGTTGCTGTTATGAAGCCTGTTTGCTGTGGACTAGATATTTTGCAGGGTGAAACTAAAAAAGACATTGGACTTCTACCAACACTTGTGATGAAGGCTCAGTTAAAAGTGTTTCTTGATCAAGGAAAGAATGATCGGCTCGTAGTTTGTTCTCCATTAGCATTATGTCTTTTGAATGCCATCGATAGAAGATTTGCAAACATGTTTGACAGCATTGATGCTCAGCTGGCATCCGTTGTACATCCCAAATTCAAGTTGGACTGGATGGATGATGATTTGCAGCGTTCGCATCTTATTGAAGTACTGAAGAGACGCGTTTCACAATCACTATAGGTTGCTACGACTGATGATCAGAAAGCAACGTCGGCTGGCAGACTTCTTCGCTGGATTGTCAGCCAGACGACATCGTGTGAATGATTCACCTGATGTGAATCAAGAAATTAATAATTACTTGGCAGACAGTATTGCACCATTGGATGCCTGTCCACATATCCGTAAAATATACATAGACCTGAATACAGGACTTCCTTCAAGCGCTGCTGTTGAAAGGCTGTTTTCATTAGGAGGACGAGTATTTTCCCCTCTTCGTTCACGACTGAGCAGTGCGCATTTTGAATGGTTACTTTTCTTCGCCTGGATAAGTGGTAACTGCCAGTTAGGTGGCGTTACCCTGTGAACTCTACTGGAATTCATCGTTCATTGTTAGTTTTCCAGATGTAATGCAATCCACTGGCTCGGTCTGACTGCTTTAACTATATTGTGATGTTTAACTGTTTATGTATCATTTGCTTTTCTATGACAGTCATTTGCTTCATTCATCCATCCATCCATCCATCCGTCCATTCATTCATTCATTCATTCATTCACAATATATGTACAGCATACATATTAAAAAAAATCTTGTTGCTTAAGGACGTTAAGGTATGCCGACTTATTTAATAGTAGTTTATTATGTTGTCAAAGACTTTTGGATGCCTTGATGGAAACTGATGAAGCAAGTGTTAACTATTGAACAAAATTTGGTTAAAAATATATCATCTAAATCAGCCAAAAATGTTGTTATCGTTTATCAATGTAAGTGATATAGAGCAATGAGTTACGTATTTGCGTTTTATTCGTCGAATGACCCAAATATTGGTATTGGCAATAATAAATAAATATTGGTATCGGTATTGCAATACTGGTTTTAAATTTGTATTGGTATTGGTATTGCAATACTGGTTTTAAATTTGTATTGGTATTGGTATTGCAATACTGGTTTTAAAATTGTATTGGTATTGGTATTGCAATACTGGTTTTAAAACTGTATTGGTATTGGTGTTGCCAATAATTTTTTTTTTAGTATTAATAACAACCCTATATATATATCTATACTTATAAGACGCATTCGTTGTCTGTCTGTCTGTCTGTCTGTTCCCTTATAACTCAAGATCCAGACAAACAAATAACGTGAAATTTGTTACACATACACATAATTACATGGGGAAGGTTATAGGACAGGTTTCGTTTCATATCGATGGGTAGTTTAATTGTTATTAATTTTTTTTTATTTTAGTATTTTACTATATTAAAGTAATCTCGACGGCGCCATAAATAAAATTCCTCTGTGACGTCATTTCCCTATGATCGAATAGAACTTGCGCGCTGGTGCTGTATTGTGCCTTTGTGATGCAAAGAATTGTTGATGTTTTTCATGCTCTCTGATGTGTACAGTTTGAGGAAGGTAAAGGAATGAAGAAGGATTTTAGAAGAAGTGTGAAACCATAATAATAAGTATATATATATATATATATATATATATATATATATATATATAGAGAGAGAGAGAGAGAGAGAGAGAGAGAGGAGAGAGAGAGAGTGAGAGAGAGAGAGGGGGGAGGGGCAGGAGGGGAGAGAAGGAAAGGGAGGGTAGGAGGGAGGGAGGGGAGGGGGAGAGAGAGGAGGGAGGGGGGATGGACAGGGGGAGAAAAGGAGGGGGGAGAGAGGGAGATGGGAGAGGGAGCAGGGGGAAAGGGAGCAGGGGGAGAAAGGAAGGGATTGAGAGAGGGTGGAGGGAGGGAGAGAGAGGGGAGGGAGGGAGAGAGAGGGTGGGAGAGAGGGAGGGAGAGAGATAGAGTAAGGGGGGCAGGGAGGGAGATAGAGGGAATGAGGGAGGGAGGAAGGGGGAGAGAGAGGTGGAAAGGGGAGGGAAGGAGAAAGGAGGGAGAGAGGGGTTAGGGAGGGAGAGAGAGGTTAGGGAGGGAGAGAGAGGGGAGGGAAGGAGAGAGGGAGAGGATGGGAGAAATGGGAGGAAGAAATAAAGAGAAAGAGGGGGCAGGGAGGGAGAGAGAGGGAAGGAGGAGGGAGGAGAATGGACGGGGGAGAGAAGGAGGGGAGAGAGAGAGATGGGAGAGGGACGGAGTGAGATGGGAGAGAGGGAGGGAGGGAGAGAGAGAGGAAGGGAGAGCGGGCGTAGGGAGAAAACAGAAGGTAAACAGAAAACCTTATTTTAAACCCGGGCAAAGCCGGGTACTTGCAACTAGTATATATATATTTGAGCGTGTTAACAATCAGTCTATATATAAAAAATAGCATATCTATGTACTCGAAATGGCCCAAATAGATATGAACAGATTATTGTAGCCAAAATAAATGTTAAGAATAGGGACACTTAATAATACATCAAATAAATATGTTACATAGTTCATCCCAAAGAAAATAATCCTCATTGGGGTACAGAAGCTTAACAAAAACAACCACCGACTATTAAACTCTGAATCTAACTATACATGCACACACAACACAATATCATTAATTAATCTTAGTTCATTATACTATTTTAAAAGACTCGTTCCCATTAGTTCTTTATTTTATCATTTTCAACATGAATACAACAATAAATAATTAGCGCACACAACTCAATTCATAATATTTTTAAAGAACTCTTTTCCAAATAATTCTTCATTTTATGTTTCATCATGTTCAAGATGACGTATTTAAAAAAAAATGAGACGTGAGTGCCTGCCAGTTAAGCGATTCGCTACGTGTTTAGCAGGTGGTTTATTTACTGTTATACACATTGTCGTATAGTACAACATATCGTACTGAGAATTAATTAAGAAAATTTTCCAACCCGGTGCACTTTTGATTACAAAAAAATATCATTGAGAATGTAACATTACTTTTATCTTTATATAACTTTACAGACCAATCGTTTTGAATAACAGCAGAAAGCAATACAAGACTTTATTGATATAATGAGTGGTAAAGTATATTGATACTAGTTGCAAGTACCCGGCTTTGCCCGGGTTTAAAATGAGGTTTTCTGTTTACCTTTTGTTTTTTCCCTACCCCCTCTCTCCCACCCTCTCTCCCTCCCTCCCCCTCTCTCTCCCTTTCCCTTCCTCCCTCCCTCCCTCTCCCATCTTCCTCTTTCCCCCACTCCACCCCATTCTCTCCCCCCTTTCCATCCCCCTCCTTCCCTCTCTACCCCTTCCTCCTTCCCTCTCTCTCCTTCCCTGCCCCCTCTCACTCTTTATTTCTCATCCCTCCCATTTATCCCATCCTCTCTCCCTCTCCTTCCCTCCCTCCTTTCTCCATCCCTCCCTCTCCCATCCCTCTCTCTCCCGCCCTCCTCTCTCCCTCCCTCCCCCTCCTTTCGCTTCCTCCCTCCCAAATTTCCTCTCTCTCTACCTGCCACCCTCTCTCTATCTCTCTATCCCTCCCTCTCTCCCTCCCTCTCTTTCCCTCACCTCTTCCCTCTCCCCCTCCCTCCCTCCCCCCTCCCTCCAACCATCCTTTCCTCTCTCTCTCCCCCCTACCCCCTCTCTCTCGCTCTATCTCTCTCTCCCTCTCTCCCTCCCTCCCTCCCTCCTTCTCTCTCTCTCTCTCTATATATATATATATATATATATATATATACATATATATACATATTATTATGACTTCACACTTCTTCTAAAATCCTTCTTCATTCATTTACCTTCCTCAAACTGTACAAATCGGGAAGCATGAAAAAACTTCAACAATTCTTTGCATCACAAATGCACGAAACAGCACCAGCGCGCAAGTTCTATTCGATCATTGGGAAATGACGTCGCAGAAGAGTTTTTATCTATGGCGCCGTCGAGATTACTTTAATAGAGTAAAATAGACTAAAATAAAAATAATTTATTACAATTAAACTACACATCGAGATGAATCGAAACATGTCCTATAACCTCACTCATGTAATTATGTGTACTTGTACCAAATTTCACGTTATTTGGTTGTCTGGATCTTGAGTTATAAGGGAGCAGACAGACGGACAGACAGACAACAAATGCGTCTTATAAGTATAGAGATAATGCGTAGTAAAGTATATTGATACTAGTTGCAAGTACCCGGCTTTGCCCGGGTTTAAAATAAGGTTTTCTGTTTACCTTTTGTTTTCTCCCTCCCCCCTCTCTCCCTCCCTCCCCCTCCCTCTCCCTCTTTACCCCTCTCTCTCCCTTTCCCTCCCTCCCTTTCTCCCTCCCTCCCTCTCCCATCTCTCTCCCTTCCTCCATTTCCCATCTCTCTCCCTCCCTCCCTCTCCATTCTCCCTCTCTCCCCCTCCTTCTCTCCCCTTGTCCATCCCCCTCCCTCCCTCTCTCCCCCTTCCTACTTCCCTCTTTCTCCCTTCCTGCCCCCTCTCTTCCTTTATCTCTTCCTCACATTACTCCCATCCTCTCTCTCCCTCTCTCCTTCCCTTCCTCTCTCTCATTCCCTAACCCCTCTCTCCCACCCTCCTTTCCCCTCCCTCCCCTCTCCACCTCTCTCCCTCCCACTCTCCCCCTTCCTCCCTCCCTCATTCCCTCTCTCTCTCCCTGCCCCCCTCACTCTTTATCTCTCCCTCCCTCTCTCCCACCCTCTCTCCCTCCCTCCCCCTTTATCTCCCTCCCTACACCCTCTCTCCCCTTCGTTCCTTTCTCTCTTCCTTCCCTCCCTTTCTCTCTCCCTCCCTCTCCCTCTCCCCTCCTTCTCTTCCCCTGTCCATCCCCCTCCCTCCCTCTCTTCCCCTCCCTCCCTCCTACCCTCCTTTCCTCTCTCTCCCCACCTCCCCCCTCTGTCTCTTTATCTCTCTCTCCCTCCCTCTCTCTCTCTGGGAACAGACAGACAGACAGACAACAAATGCGTCTTATAAGTATAGAGATTATTCTGAAAAAAAAATTGAAAAAAAAAAAAAAAATTTCACTGTCGGGATTTGAACCCACACATGGTCGGCCCAATTTGAGTCCCGGCCAAGCGAGTAACCGACTGTGCTAGCGAGCCACACAAACATAATCTCAATTTTTAATAGGTTATGCGCGCAAGTTCTATTCGGGAAATGACGTCACAGAGGAATTTTATTTATGGCGCTGTCGAGATTACTTTAATATAGTAAAATACTAAAATAAAAAAAAATTAATTACAATTAAACTACACATCGAGATGAAACGAAACCTGTCCTATAACCTTCCTCATGTAATTATGTGTATGTGTAACAAATTTCACATTATCTGGTTATCTGGATCTTGAGTTATAAGGGAACAGACAGACAGACAGACAGACAACAAATGCGTCTTATAAGTATAGAGATAATGTGTGGTAAAGTATATTGATTTAATGTGTGGTAAAGTATATTCAGGCACGCCGAGAGGGGTGGTCAAGGGGGTCATTGCCAGGGGGCCCGCATCTGTATGGGGGCCCGGCCCTTGTAAATTTTTTCACGACTCATTGTTTATTGAGGGTACGTCGATGACAGCCGATAGCAGCCAATCCGAACGAGACTTAAAAATTCAGTCGACTGCTGAGGCTCGTTAGATCTCATAAACCAATCCGAGTGTGAATTGGTGTATAACTATTTTTAGACATTACTTAAATTCTGAGTATGATGTGTGCCATCATAGAATTAGTCATAGAATGAAGATGAAGCGGTACAGGAGGAAAAAAAGTCATACTGTTATGAATAGTTTTCCATAGAAATATTGTGAAATTCTATTGATAACTCTATGACTTTTTCCACCGGGATTAGTCGTGTGAAACTTGTACGCGCGCATTTTGCTCTCAATCCAATCACAAGCCAGAATTCGCTCAATCGATAAACCTCTTCGTGTCCTCCCGGTGGAAAAAGCCATAGAGTTATCAATAGAATTTTATATTTCTATGGAAATCTATTCATAACTAATTATAATTATCTTTGGCAACGTTCTCACCATGTGGCTGCCATAGTTTGAACCTGTGTGGCGTGCATTCGGCCGAGTGCTGTGCACAAGTGATAACATTCTTCGCATCAGTCCAGAAATTGTACAATTTTTTCAGCAGCAGTCCGCATAGATGGGAAATTTCGGCTAGTGGCATCGGATGCTATCATTAACAATCCGTCAGAAACGAGATGGTCAGCTCGTGTCGATAGTGTTAAGCGTTTCGCAGCGCATTTGCCAGGTATAATGTCGGCACTTACCCAAGTACAGGAACTGAATTTGACACCAGAGACTCGCTCTGATGTAGCCTGCATGATTTCATACCTGTCTTTGTTCGAATCAATTCTGATGGCATCGCTGTGGTTGAAAATGTTAAAAGCTATCAATTTAGAAATTTGCTGCTTAATGGCGACTTAAAACTGCTTCGATCCAAGTGGGATGAGATATTGTCTGTGAGCAAACTTGTCGCTGAGAGGTGCGGTGTTGAACAGTCCCTGTGTTTGGCAGAGACAAAACGCAAACGAAGACGACAATTGCCAGACAGAAAAATTCTCGACAACAAGGATGATTAGCAGGATCGGCATTAAAACTTCAAGCGTTCCGTTTTCTACGTCGTGATTAACTGCGTGATTGCGAATTTAAAAACACGATACGAAGCGGCGAAGAATTTGGATGAATTGTTCGGCGTTCTGTGGAAATATCATGATATGAATACAGAAGACATCCTCATCGCAGCCAAGAACCTGGCGTATAAATATGTTGTTGATGTTAGCGCCGATCTATTGAATGAGTTGGAGCATCTGAAAAAAATACACGTTGCAAACCTCGGGCAGAAAAGTTTGTCGCCATTTGACTTGCTGAACCGTTTACACAATTTGAAAATCGATATACTGTTTCCAAACGTAGTCATTATGCTACGTATCTTCTGCACACTTCCGGTTACTATTGCTCAAGCAGAACGATCTTTCAGCACATTGGCCCGAGTTAAAAATGTTCTGAGATCGACATTGTGTTAAGAACGCCTAACCAGCCTTGGAATGCTGGCAGTGGAAGGTCGACTTGCAGGAACGACTGACTACAACAATATAATTGAAGTGTGTGCAAGAAGAAAAGCCCGCAAAGTTTTGTTGTAGCTTTCTCTCTGCATGTCGTAAAAGTCAGTTCCACAAAATTACATTGTTATGAAAAACTTGTGTAGCTTTATCAGCGATAGTGCATTAACAGGGGGGGGGGCAAAGTAAAAAAAAATAGTTTAAAACTTTTTGTATATACTCTTTGTATGACTATATCCGGAATCGACTGTATTTTGACAAGGGACCCACAGTTATGTACTGCCTTGGGGCCCTTGTTGGCTCTCGGCGCCCCTGAGTATATTGATATAATGTGTTGTAAAGTATAATGTATCAAAAGTACGTAACAAAAATAAATGGATTCGTTGTGTTGATTTTGTCTGCCCTACAATTAATATATATATATATATATATTTCGTCAATCCAGCGGCAGACGCAGAAGAAAATATCAGACTCCTTAAAATGAAAGAATTATCTTAGCTTTAAACATTAGAGTTCTGTGAAGCCCCCCCCCCCCCATTAATGGGCTAGTTTGCATTATCTACAATGTGTATGGCGCTACTCA
Organism: Bulinus truncatus; assembly: GCA_021962125.1. Taxonomy (NCBI): domain Eukaryota; kingdom Metazoa; phylum Mollusca; class Gastropoda; family Planorbidae; genus Bulinus; species Bulinus truncatus. Next base: position 3,640,905 of record JAGDYQ010000006.1, read on the forward strand.
GACTCAACCCTTATACAATTTATTCATGTGACATAATAATAAAAAAGAAAAAAAAATATATTGTAGTTTGAGGGTTGCGGTAAAGGGAGATACTTGTCCATTAGACATAGACATTTTATAGAAATAATAACAAACTGAGATATGCATACACAATTCGTTCACATCTACTATGCATTGTGGCCAATGACAGATTATTAATTAATTAATATCATTCGAAAAGTTTATTAGTGTTGGTCGAAAGGCTTACACAACCTTACCTGCTGTTTGTAAAAGTGTAGGTGCTTGCTGACTTCGCCACTTTACTTTTGACAGGACCAACATCATTACTGGCTGCTAGGTAGGGAATATTTTGCTTGGCTGGCCAGTTGGGAGACGTATCCTGCCTGTTTTATAGCAGCGCTCAGCTATTAACCGCAAGCCCCGGGCTCTATTTGTTAAGAACTTCGGGAACTTCTCGGGTCTGGTGAAAGTCCCTCGTCTCCATGCACTAAAGTATTATTAGTAAGAAATTTGACAGACACAGAATTTCTGACAGAGCAGGATTTGATTTTTTGTATTATGGATGTTCTGATGTATCTAAAATCTACGTCATTGTTGACCATAACCTTGTTTTACTGCTATAAGTGCTATGTCGCTTATGCAACCCTAAAACCGGTTTGTATATTCGGCCCTAAAACCTGGTAGTAAACCCGGCCCTATAACCTGTTAGTACACCCAGCCCTAAAACCTGTTAGTATACACGGCCCTAAAACCTGTTAGTAAACCCGGCCCTAAAACCTGTTAGTATACCCGGCCCTAAAACCTGTTAGTATACACGGCCCTAAAACCTGTAGGTATACCCGGCCCTAAAACCTGTAGGTATACCCGGCCCTAAAACCTGTTAGTAAACCCGGCCCTAAAACCTGTTAGTATACCCGGCCCTAAAACCTGTTAGTATACACGGCCCTAAAACCTGTAGGTATACCCGGCCCTAAAACCTGTAGGTATACCCGGCCCTAAAACCTGTAAGTATACCCGGCCCTAAAACCTGTTAGTATACCCGGCCCTAAAACCTGTTAGTATACCCGGCCCTAAAACCTGTTAGTATACCCGGCCCTAAAACCTGTTAGTATACCCGGTCCTTAAACATGTTAGTATACACGGCCTTAAAACCTGTTAGTATACCTGGTCCTAAAACCTGTAAGTATAAAGGCCCTAAAACCTGTTAGTATACCCGGCCCTAAAACCTGTTAGTATACACGGCCCTAAAACATGTAAGTATACACGGCCCTAAAACCTGTTAGTATACCCGGCCCTAAAACCTGTTAGTATACACGGCCCTAAAACCTGTTAGTATACACGGCCCTAAAACATGTAAGTATACACGGCCCTAAAACCTGACAATATTTCAGTAGTTTACTGGGCGTCATCACTCATTTAATGACCTCACCCACTCCATGACCTCACTAATTCAATTACCTCTCCCATTCTATGACCTCACTCATTCTATGACCTCACTCATTCAATGACATCACTCATTCAGTTGTACCTCACTCATTCAATGACCTCTCTCATTCAATGACCTCACTCATTTAATGACCTCCCTCATTAAAATGAACTGTCTCATTCTATTACTATAATATTGACTGAATCACTTCCATGGAACAATTGACTGATTCACTTACAAGGAACTATTGACTTTGTCACTTAAATGGAACTATTGACTGATTCAGTAAAATGAAACAAGTGACTGTGGTAAGGTGAAATTCCACTTGGCAGCTTTGTTGTTTCTCCGTCATTCATTATTATAATTTTTTTCCTTTATTTTTAGCACAGATGCAGAAATACACCAGCAAATTGTATTTAATAAAAATTTTAATTAAAACCAAATGACACAAACACAAAAAAACAAACAATTAAGCCTGTTCCATTCTGGAAACAGGACGTGTTAGCGCATTTTCATGTTATATATCAGTCAATTGTTGCATAGCTCTGATACTTTCAATTAAACTCAGAACACAAGCTTACTATCTTATTTGATGAGTTTCTTAATAAATCTTGGTGAAACTACGTGCTGCAGTATTTCGCACCAAATGAACAGGTTATTGAACGTACAAGGTGTATATATAATATATAAGCCCCTTCGGAGCCCTGAAGCCCGGCCCTCAGAGGTCCTATCGCGAAATGAACTTTTGATGTACACATGGCAGGCCAAGACCTACAAAATGATATATACATCATGGGTCTAGGACTTATGGTTGCTGAGATATAGCGCTCCTTTATTAATATATCTTATATAGTAAAAAAACGGTACTAAGGCCCCTTTTACGGCTCTGAGAGGTCAGATCGCGAAATGGAAAAAAGTCATTTCTTGGCATGCCAAGACCTACAAAATGATATATACATCATGGGTCTAGGACTTATGGTTGTTGAGATCTAGGGTGATGACGGACGGACAGACAGACAAACAAAAAAAAATGCTCTAAAAATGCATAAATCTCCGGAAGTAAAATTAAAATTTGTTCATAAAATGTGTTCATAAAATCCCACTGAAGAAACAAAGTCAGTGACAGCTACATTTTTTGTAGGCACTGAGTCTGAAAGAGTTTTGAAAACAATAAACAACGTTATGATTATTTCATTATATTTATGAATTCTATTTTACAAAATATTTCAGCGAGAGTTGGTTGAGAAATGTGTCGAATATCATTGTGATAGAGACGGTGTTAACCGAGAAATGTGTCAAATATCATTGTGATAGTGTCTAGTGTGTTATTATGAACTGCTATTGCTTCATTTATTATTTTGCTAGTGACTAGTGTTAATATGAATATCTATTGCTTGATCTATTGCTGTGCCACTTTACTGTGTTGATATGAACTGCTATTGCTTGATCTCCAAAATGTTACAGATAAAATCAGTTTGATGATCGACATAGGATAAATCAATCTGTACCGTGGTGGAGAAATTAACCTGTACAACGAAGAATAAAGTAAACCATAGAAGACAAAGTAATATAAACCATAGAAGACAAAGTAATATAAACCATAGAAGACAAAGTAATATAAACCATAGAAGACAAAGTAATATAAACCATAGAAGACAAAGTAATATAAACCATAGAAGACAAAGCAGTACATAGAATTAAAAGTAGTAACTAGAAGAAAACTTAATACATATAAGACAAAGTAGTACATAGAAGAAAAAGTAGTATATAGAAGACATAGTAGTACATAGAAGACAAAGTAGTACATAGCAGACAAAGCAGTACATAGAAGACAAAGTAGTACATAGAAGACAAAGTAGTACATAGCAGACAAAGTAGTACATAGCAGACAAAGCAGTACATAGAAGACAAAGTAGTATATAGAAGACAAATTAGTACATAGCAGACAAACAGTACATAGCAGACAAAGCAGTACATAGAAATAAAGTAGTACATAGGAGAAAAAGTAGTACATAGAAGACGAAGTAGTACATAGAAGACCATAGAAGACAAAGAAATATATACCGCAGCGGACAGTCACACGTACCATAAAGAACAATGTAACTCTAACATTTCACTGTCTCACTAAACCAAACATTCAGAACATTCCACACGCTTCTGATTAAGTTTGCCCGTGACGTCACTAGATGATTCTTTAAAATTCTTCAAAAGACACTTCCAATTCCAGCCTCACGCGCAAATTTCTGTCAGTATCAGCTCAATAGCGCATGCGCATTATCTTCTAATGTCTCCTCAGCGCATGCGCTGTACCGGACTTGGAAAAAAATGTAGTGCCATCAATGTCTCTTGCAAGGCCATTCAAAAAACTCTCAAGAGCCACCGAGATTTATGCCCAGAGTTCTGGACTGGCCCTGGTCACCCACTCCTCCACTTGTACTTCCGGATTTCATTCTCACACATGCCAGACAGACCTCCACACGTGCATACTTTCCCACACCGTCTTATGTTAAACACATGTGTTATTGTAACATTTAGCACATAGAAACGTTCACAGTGTGATAGTATTGGACCATTACATAGATTGTAATACTCGACTGGTTGAACTTTGTGACGCAGAGTATTGGACCATTTCATAGATTGTAATACTCGACTGGTTGAATCTTGTGACGCATATTATTGGACCATTTCATAGATTGTAATACTCGACTGGTTTAACCTTGTGACGCATAGTATTGGACCATTTCATAGATTGTAATACTCGACTGGTTTAACCTTGTGACGCATAGTATTGGACCATTTCATAGATTGTAATACTAGACTGATTGAACCTTGTGATACATATTATTTGACCATTAGATAGATTTAAAAAAAAACTAGACTGGTTGAACTATATGATACATTTTATTTAACCAATACATTGTTGGGAAAATGTGATAAAATATTATTTAATCCTACACATCTGTTGTACTGTCATCAGAATATCCTACACATCTGTTGTACTGTCATCAGAATATCCTATTAAGATGCATCTATTGTACTGTCACCATGATGTTGTAATTTCTAACAACTAGACTTTTACGTTTTTTCTCTACATAAGGTGAATAACAATAATGTTATTTACCTTCAGTTCAATGACCTTAATGGCCACCAGAATTAGTTTGCAGACGACTTTCTGACCAATCCAACCCGTGGAGTTGATTAGACACGCAGAGAACTCAAGACAAAAACCTCAGCCAGTTAAGTTCAAAGTTCACGGAGACCAGATCGGACATAACGGAAATGAAAATGCCGTTGATTCTCTCCCTTTGTGTGGAGATTTAATTCCCATAAAGACTTGTGGCAGACGCCAGTCATGGCCATGTTGTGATGATATTATGTTGGCTGCTGGTCCATCCAATCAAACACAGTACATTGACTTTGTTTTTTATGTGAAAAATTAATAAGGTAATGACAGAAGTAATAGTTTGAATTTTTTTAATGGGAGTGGATTCAATAATTTTGATAGTGAAAGACATATATAAAACTTTCTGAAACAATGAGCATCTTATGTTATGTAAAATTCAGAAATGTTCCTGTCGTAATACAAAAAAAGATCATTGATTAGGGGAAAACTAACACGATTAAACCACTAACAATATATACATACATATATAACGTAATAAATAGAACAAAACAAAAAACTCATTTTATGATAGAAATATTTGATTCAATTATCGCCAATATATCAGCCAGTGTGCCCCACCTAGATATATCGATTATCTATTTATTTATTTCTACTCATCGATTACTTATAACTATATTTAGATAAGTGCATTGCACTCAACAACACTTTTACTTTTAATAATGATAATTTATAGAGATATCTGTACGATATAAAGAGTATTTAGTGAATTAAATAATTTTTTTAATGTTTTATTTATTTTTTTATGTTATTTTGTAAGAATTAAGCTTTTTTTTCACACTTCAACAAAATTATTTTCACACTTCAACAAAATCATTTTCACACTTCAACAAAATCATTTTCACACTTCAACAAAATCATTTTCACACTTCAACACAATCATTTTCACACTTCAACAAAATCATTTTCACACTTCAACAAAATCATTTTCACAAGTTCAAAAGAGACCAAAAAAAAAGCTCACTATCTCACTTTACACGTTTGCATAATTTGAGCCTTCTCACTACATTAGAATAGATCTTAAAGTGAGTAACAAGATTTGTATAATTTGAGTCTTCTCACTGCATTAGAATAGGTCTTAAAGTGAGTAACAAGATTTGTATAATTTGAGTCTTCTCACTACATTAGAATAGGTCTTAAAGTGAGTAACAAGGTTTGTATAATTTGAGTCTTCTCACTACATTAGAATAGGTCTTCAAGTGAGTAACAAGATTTGAGGGCACAGACTCAGACCTAAAGAAAGTGAAATTATTTAAAAACAACAACTTTAAAAAGTTCTGGCGAAAATTTATTTTAACAGAAAGACATTAAATGATTTTATATATGTTTCTTATCATTTGATAAAATTTTATCTTGAATTAGACACGTATTCGTACAATTGATGTAGACTACAAATATGATCCAACAATGAAACAAATCAAGCGCTGATACAATTTCACGTTGTACAGTGAGTGACTGACTAACGGTCTGACAACATAGTCACTTTATTACATGAGATACTATCTATTGTTTCCATCTTATTAAACCCAAGTCTCTAGTCCATGCAAGTGTAAATCTATAGACAAATGACAAGGTTAGAATCAGACATACAAGTCTACACTAAGGATTACTGGAACATTCCTCATTGGGGCTAAAACTTCTCGTTTTTGGCGTCGATTTCTCTACCAGAAAAAAATCATATATCTCGCTGGTCTAAGACACCCTCCACCCCTAAAAAAATCTATAACCTCTATGAGATGGTTGAGATAGATGACTCTTTAGTTCTATAGGGCGAGTCCAAAATCTATAAAGAGGGGTAGGGAGTACTAAGATAGATGGCTATCGTGTTAGAAACATCGATATTGTATTGCACAAGTTCAATGTAACTTTGCCCCCACCCCCGTCTCCTAGCCCACGTGAAGCTGTGATTAGTAGAACATTTGTTGTTGGTTAATGTGAGTTTTCTCTGTGAGAAGGAATGTTGAGAGAATTGGAAAATAAAACAATGGTCAGATTTGGAGAAAGAGAAAACAAAATCCTGTCATCTTTTCCTGTAATATACAACAAAGTTAATAAGTGCAACGAAAATAAATAAACAGCCAGCATGGCGCGGGAAGAAAACTTATTTAAATTGGAAACAAAAATTGTTTTGAGCCAAATTGAAAGTTTTTATTTCATGTAGTCCTACTTATAGATATAGTCGTACTTATTGATATAGTCCTACTTATAGATATAGTCCTACTTATAGATATAGTCCTACTTATAGATATAGTCATACTTATAGATATAGTCCTACGTAAGTTTATCTCAGTTTGATTAATCCCAGTTAAAAATAAAAAAAACAATTAGACATTAAATTTATTGTTACATTTAGGGACCCAACTCTGTTCTTGGATAATTATGCAAATCGCAGAAAGTTTGATAACTCTGTATAGAGCAGGTCATTTCTGCAATCACGGGGGGGACTTTTCATAAAATTATGGGGGAAACTAAATCATCCTGCTTCTTGTTATCTTCTCAGAATAATTATATCAGTACCACCTACTGAATAACTTAAAGCCTCATAATTTAATAGAAGATGAACCCAGCTAAACCTCTGCATAGAGATATAGTACAGTTGAACTTTGAGGTTATCTTGAATAGGTCAATGTAATTATAATGGTCTATTTTTATTATATTATCAGAATTTTGTTTCAAAAAACATCTATCGAATCGATACGCTGGCAAAATGCCATTAATATTTTAAAGGAAACAGTATTCCTACTTTCGATCTATAGCATACAGACGCGAGACGAAAATATTTATACAGATTTTTAACTCTTGTTGCCTGCAAAAATGTTTGATGTATATATTTAGAAATAAAGTAGGCAAATAGCTAACTATATTATTTTTATATTAGAATTAAATATGATCTATCGCCTAAGATATCTAACGAGTAATCCACACAAACAACGGTTTATCAACGTATTAACGCAACTACACCAGTCACATAGTAATGGCAATGTTAAATGAATAATTTCATTGCAGATTCAAAACAAAACAACTCAAATTGTATTTTACAGCAATGGCTCTAAACTTTGCAACGTGGATTTCTGATGAATCGAACTGTGTCCACACACACCAACACACATGAATAGTACATAAACACACTATACACACCTGATGAACAAGTTGTCTTTTTTATACCGGTATTTCGTTTTTAAATATTTGATCTAAAGTCCTCCATTTACTGGTACAAATGGAAAGCAGACAACCTGGGCTGGATTTACAGTCACAGCCCCCTTTTGGGACCCATTATTATTGAGGTTTAGGTTTCAATAAAAAGCTGAAAAATTCAATTTTATTCCTGAAAAAGTTGTCATGGCAACAAGTTCTTTTAATTCCAAGTAAACACGCTGACACAAAAAAAAAGAGAAAAAAAAATGAAATAAACAGAAAGAAAAATAAAACCGACAGAAAACAAGTACGCCCATAGAAGAAAAATTGACCATATTTGTAGCGGAATACATCAACACATCTGGCCGGACTGGGCTTTTTGTTTAAACATTGGTCATTGTGTTACATTGAATCATTCGTTCTGCAGACACATGCGTTGTTGTGGCGATATGTGCTATGCAGAAATTGAAACATTAGTCAAATAGTGACACACTGTACACTATCTTTAATGTAACATTAGTCAAATAGTGACACACTGTACTCTATCTTTAATGTAACATTAGTCAAATAGTGACACACTACACTTTTTCAAAATATGTAATTCTATATTGACAACAAATATGGCATTTAGTAAACAATACATGTTATTAAACAAGTTGCGTTTGTTGTTGTTGTAATTGTATGTAATATGGTAATAACTCCAGATAAGAAATGTTCATTAGCATTACCCATTTCGTGGAATCCGTTTAAAAGACAATCAACAAAAAGTTGTAAGTTTTTTCACTTGAAACCGTTAAATAGTTTCATTTAGTCATTTACGACTTGAAACTGTTAAATAGCTTCATTTAGTCATTTATGACTTGAAACTGTTAAATAGTTTCATTTAGTCATTTATGACTCGAAACATAAATAAGTTACAATAATGATACTTTTGTTTTTAGTTTGTTCTATTTTGTTGAATGTACATAACATGACATTAGAAATGTCAGTGTAAACTTAGAGTATCGAAAGTTAATAAATGAAGATTAGAATAATGTGTTATTGCAAACCGAAGTGTCCTTATTAATTGTGTAGTATCGCGAGTAGTAGTATTAATTGTGTAGTATCGCCAGTAGTAGTATTAATTGTGTAGTATCGCCAGTAGTAGTATTAATTGTGTAGTATCGCCAGTAGTAGTATTAATTGTGTAGTATCGCCAGTAGTAGTATTAATTGTGTAGTATCGCCAGTAGTAGTATTAATTGTGTAGTATCGCCAGTAGTAGTATTAATTGTGTAGTATCGCCAGTAGTAGTATTAATTGTGTAGTATCGCCATTAGTAGTATTAATTGTGTAGTATCGCCAGAGTTTGAAACTTTTCGCTTGTTACGTCGCTTTTGCACAAAAAAAACGGAGCCAGTTTGATTAATGCATCTTATGGATTATAGCCCCTGTCAACCGAAAACGGATTCCAATACGAAAATTCGTTCTCTATGTCAATGTTTGACCATCATCTACAGAGACACAGTGTGTATGTGTGTGAGAGATAGAGAGATAAAGAGAGGGGAGAGACAGGCAGACAGAAAGTAAAAATAAGAACACGAATCAATTATGTCTTCGATCAATGGGTTTACGCCCCTGCTTATCCCATTTATTGCTGATTACATCCAATGGATCGTTTCAACTTACAACCCGCTTGTAGAGTCGCCTCCCCCTGGAGGAAATGTAAGCCCTCAAGAAACATCTCTCTTCAACAGTGAATACAACACACACACACACAGACAATGCAAACCCTTAAGAAATATCTCCTCAATAGTGAGCACTGAGAATCCAACACACGCACACACATACTCATGCATACTCATATATTCACACGTATTCACACACACACTCATACATATAGATACTTTGTAAAAGGATTCCTTCTCTTTCATTTCATGGCCTTCTATTCTGTAGACGTGGATCCTGTGTCATTTCCTGAAATAGTTTGTTGTAACAATACTGCCAGTGATAGGGAAACCAACAGTTGGAAGTTCTGAAAGGGAACAAAAGAAATCTCCCCCTATTGCATTGTTTATTACTTCCATCTAACTCTGGCTTCATGTCTTGTAGTTTAATTATCAAGATTTCTATCTTTTCATCGTGTACATTGATATTTTGTCTAAGCCATAAATTCACCTAAAGCAGGACTACTGAGAAAGTATTTACTGGAAGTATATAGCGAATACATTGAACTATACAGATACCGACACTTTGACACTAACAATCCCGCAAGATATACAGATAACAACACGTTGAAACTAACAATCCCGCAAGATACACAGATACCAACACGTTGAAACTAACAATCCCTCAAAATATACAGATACCGACACTTTGACACTAACAATCCCGCAGGATATACACAAATTCATTCATGTAACTGAATTTATTTAAAAAATTACTCTAATTTAGGAGCATGTATATGTTATTAAAGAATTAGTTGAGGTGAGGAACCAAAGATATACTATTTAGAGATTTAGACATTATAAATACAAATATACCGTTATGTATACTTCATGTATAATATAAATCAAAGTGACTGACGTATATATGTTTAGACAAAATAAATAGCAATATATTATGTAACAATACAAATTAAGAATTTACAGTACATAGAGATACTAGCTGTACCCGGCCGCGTGTTGCCGTGGCTAAGCCCTATGTAATGTAATAGTAACTATTGAGAAATCCCTTGTTTCTAATTCTATTTATAAAAAAGACAAATTTTAGAAAAAAAAATGATTATTCATTTAAAACTATAAACAGAGGAAAATGAGTTATATTTAGTTATTCTTTGTTTCTAAATTTGTTGTTTATTGATGAAATGATTTTAGCTATACAATATTTTTATTTTGTACCATTCGTCGTCGGCATCCGTCCGTCTCGAGAGACGATGGTGTGGCTAAGTTGAGTCTACAAAACACCGCCGGGAGTAGCTGTGCAGTCCGACTCGGGAGTGGCAATCCCTGCCGCACTTGTCACACTTGAAAATGGTTGTTGTAGTTGTTGTTGTAGCTGTTTTTTTTTCCGCTTCCGTCTTGTTCTTTTCAGGGCAGCATTATCCTGTCGCTCAGCCTCTGCGCGCAATGAACCCTGTCGGACAGCGAGCCTCCAGGACTGGCGGTCGGCTGCTTGGCTCTCCCAGGAGTTGGGGTTAATGGAGCACTGTTTCATATCCTTTTTGCAGGTGTCTTTGTAGCGCATTTTAGGTCGCCCTGTTTTCCTCTGGCCGGTAACTAGCTCGCCATAGAGTAGGTCCTTCGGGATGCGGCCTGCGTCCATTCTTTTGACATGACCGAGCCACCTGAGGCGTCTCTCGCTGAGAACTGCAAACAAGCTGCTCAGGTTGGCCCTCTCCAGCACCCCAGTGTTGGGGATCTTGTCTTGCCACTTTATCTGCAGTATACGTCGCAGGTACCTCATGTGGAAATTGTTTAGCTTCCTTTCGTGCCTCGCGTAAGTGGTCTACGTCTCGCATCCACAGAGGAGGGTACTAAGTATGCAGGCCTGGTAGACGCGCAATCTGGAATTTTCGGTGAGGCTGGGGTTTTCCCACACACGTTGCTTCGGGACAAAACTCAATCAGAACAAAAGGGGAGGATTTAATAAGTAATGTTTTAAAGAGAATTAATCATATGTCAGGAGAGTTTAAAACACATTGAAGGTCGCTATCATTAGTTTGTGTTATGGCGTCAATTGGACTTTATGCATTTAAAGATTAACTCTTGTCTAGGATCTGCAAAATGTTTGAATGTTCCTAAAGTCTTTCAATAAAAAACATTTTAGGATCCCATGTAAGGGAACATTCTATGGCTTTGGAAAAGGAACATTCTATGGCTTCGTTAAAGGAACATTGTATGGCTTTGGTAAAGGAACATTGTATGGCTTTCATTAGGGAACATTATATGGCTTCGGTAAAGGAACATTATATGGCTTCGGTAAAGGAACATTATATGGCTTCGGTAAAGGAATATTCTATGGCTTTGATAAATGGACATTTTATGAATGTTCTTGGTAAAGGAACATTCTATAGCTTTGAAAAAAAAAGACATTGTATGGTTTTTATGAAGAAACATTCTATGGTTTTGATAAAGGAACCTTCTATAGCTTTGGTAAAGGAACATTCTATGGTTTTGGTAAATGAACATTGTATGGTTTTGGTAAAGGCACATTCCATGGCTTTGTTAAAAGAACATTCTCTAGTTTATATGGCTTTTGTAAAGGAAAGTTATATGGCTTTTGTAAAGGAAAGTTATATGGCTTTTGTAAAGGAACATTCTATGGATTTGGTAAAAGAACATTTTATTGTTTTTGTAATGGAACATTGTATGATTTTGGTAAAGGAACATTATATAATTTTAGCAAAGTAACATTGTATGGCTTTGGTAAAGGAACATTATATGGCTTTGGTAATGTTGCATTCTATGGCTTTGGTAAAAGACTATTATGCGCTGTATTTTATTAAATCTTGCGGGGTTCATAGGCAAAGGACAATACGGGGGGGGGGGATAAGCTTGACTAGAATATATGTAAGTCTGAGTATAAAAGAAAAACATTGAATGCCCTGAAAAAATATAGTCTACTACATATTGTGTAGGTGTGAAGATAGGTCTACTACATATTGTGTAGGTGTGAAGATAGGTCTACTACATATTGTGTAGGTGTGAAGATAGGTCTACTACATATTGTGTAGGTGTGAAGATAGGTCTACTACATAATGTGTAGGTGTGAAGATATGTGTAATACATATTGTGTAGGTGTGAAAATAGGTCTACTACATATTGTGTAGGTGTGAAGATAGGTCTACTACATATTGTGTAGGTGTGAAAAGAAATATAAAATTCCAGGTTGGTTAAGTCTGTGAACAAAACTAAAGAATACTCTGAGCGGTAATTTGGTTTGGTAAACTTTGGCACAGCATGCACCGATAACTAAGACAAAGCTCAACTGCTTATTTTTATCCGATAAACAGATAAATTACTTGTCATCACAGATGAAATACTTATTTTTGTGTTGTTAAATGTGTGTGAAATTGTGGCTTGTCTAGGATTGATGAAATGGCAAGCATTAAAAGATGTGTGGCCTAATCATTTACTGGCAATAGGTAATAGGTATCTAGACCTGCATTATATATGTATGACCGGCATTAAATATGTATGACCGGCATAATTTATGTAAGTTAAAACTTGTCGAGGACAAGTTCAAAACAGAGCACCCTGACAGGGGTGTTTTGTCATTTCACTGCATCCTTCAATCATGTTTTTGATTCTGTAGTGAGTGGTAAACAATAATAAAAGGAAAACATTCCATTTTGCTACTGTTGTCTATTTGCTAGATATTATACAATTAATATATGAAATAACGAGATGTGATTGTAGAACAGTTAATATAATCATTTTTTATGATGCGGCTCTTCGCTCACCACAACAATTCAAATGTGTACCCGGCCCTAAACATTTTCACATTTTGTAATCATGTTTGAACCGGAAATATTTGGCCCTAAAAATAAAGACATCAAACAATCATAGATATATAAGACTAGATCGCTTATGCTTATTTAATAGAGACCGAAAAAGTGTTGTATTCGAGACCCCTACTTTAAAAAGAGAAGAGTACAATTCTGTACAGTTCTTTATTTTTTACCGAAAAAGATTTCCTTCCTTTTAATTAAAAAAAAAATCCCCATTCATGCTACTAGAGGTTGGCGCTTTTAAAATCTACTGATGTGTCCGAAAAAATTATATTTGACGGTTAGTAATAATATAATCAAACAACCGGGTACACAACACGAAGGCATTTTATTCAAAGTTAATTGAAAAAAAAAGTTTTTGAAAATTTGTCAAGGAAAACAATGCAAAATGTCTTCTGCTATTTATTTCGGTTACTTAAGGTTTCTATGAGAACTACGTCATCAGGTTATACAGAATTGTACTCTTCTCTTTTTAAAGTTATGGTCCGCACAATATATGTCTATGCATAGCCCATAAGCGATCTAGTCTTATATATCTATGCAAACAATGGTCTATATAAATTGATTTTTATACGCCCTTTGCTTATGCAGTTAAAAAATCGACAGTGTATAAGATACATTATAGTCAGTGCGACATTCTGTATATTATATTCAGTTGGCATTTAATTAGTGAGATTTTAATTCGTTATCGTAAGTAAATGTATTAAACAGAAATTCAAGTCTGATATTTGATTTAAAAAAAAGGCTGGTTCCTAGAGGCTAATGTAATCATCATGTTCTATTGAAGATCATGCTTCTGTTATTAATAAGGAATTTAAAAAAATGTCTTCCTCATTTTGTAATCTTGAATGGAGATCGTGGAGAGAGGCGACAGACAACTTACTGGTGTAGAAACGATGAAAATGGATGGAGGCCAACTGACCGAGTTGTATGGAGAGTGCGGTCAATGAAGTTCACACATGCCTGGACACAGACGCACCCAAGTGTTTTTGCTTTTGTATTTATTTTCTAATGTAGTGGTCATTGTCCTGGTCAGTAGAGACACACTGTTTCTGGCTTTGGTCAACTGATTCAAAGGATTTAAATGAGTATTCAAAATAAACAAATATTGATAGAATATCGATTTTTTAAACTTGACTTTGTAAGAAACTAACTGCCAATTTACAAGTAGATAAAAAATGTTAATATTTGTACCCTTAAAAATGTAAGGGAAAAAACAAGATTTAGAACCATGTTCTACAAAACCGACGTGTCTTAGCAAAGATGTTTCTACTTGAAATGGTTCATTATTAGCAATACACAATTATAGTAGCCGCAACTCTATGGAACACATTAAATCATTATGAACATTAGTAGGTACTAGAATGGCTGATCTTGTTAAAAGTAAGGGTGAGGGTATGTGGCATGTAAGCGTGTATGAGTCAAATTTCCCACAGAGAGTGTTGAATAATTGTTTGTGTTTATAGAACAGGAGTGAGTGATGTATTCATCCAGGGGATAGTTGGACATTGACTGTATAGAACAGGAGTGTGTGATGTATTCATCTAGGGAATAGTTGGACATTGACTGTATAGAACAATATTACTGTGTTCACGGACATTTCATTCATTATTAAAGAAGATGATTTTCATAAGAAAGTGTATCTGACATATTTATATACACTGACAGAGTTTATATTTACTGTGTCAGTGTAGTGCCATAGTGCTAGTTAGTTTATGTACTGGTTTACATATTTATGGGCAGAATGTACTAGTTAAAAATGTCATTGGTAGTTTATGTAAATACAAAAAAGGTCAAATTTACTTTATCGACATTTTATTAATAATTCAGAACAGGTCATATAAATCAACTTGTATGGGTTTTACCCGCTACTTCAAGTGGTTGACACAACGAATGGCATTTTACTTGTCACTTGAGATCACTAGGATCTCGGTAACACCTCATTGTATGCCACAATACAGGATCTCGGTAACACCACATTGTATGCCACAATACAGGATCTCGGTAACACCTCATTGTATGTCACTATACAGGATCTCGGTAACACCTCATTGTACGCCACAATACAGGATCTCGGTAACACCACATTGTATGTCACTGTACAGGATCTCGGTAACACCTCATTGTACGCCACAATACAGGATCTCGGTAACACCTCATTGTATGTCACTATACAGGATCTCGGTAACACCTCATTGTATGTCACTATACAGGATCTCGGTAACACCTCATTGTACGCCACAATACAGGATCTCGGTAACACCACATTGTATGTCACTGTACAGGATCTCGGTAACACCTCATTGTACGCCACAATACAGGATCTCGGTAACACCTCATTGTACGCCACAATACAGGATCTCGGTAACACCTCATTGTACGCCACAATACAGGATCTCGGTAACACCTCACTGTACGCCACAATACAGGATATCGGTAACATGTCATTGTACGCCACAATACAGGATCTCGGTAACACCTCATTGTACGCCACAATACAGGATCTCGGTAACACCTCATTGTACGCCACAATACAGGATCTCGGTAACACCTCATTGTATGCCACTATACAGGATCTCGGTAACACCTCATTGTACGCCACAATAC
This sequence comes from Bulinus truncatus, assembly GCA_021962125.1. NCBI lineage: Eukaryota > Metazoa > Mollusca > Gastropoda > Planorbidae > Bulinus > Bulinus truncatus. The sequence goes on from JAGDYQ010000006.1 coordinate 3,656,744, forward strand.
AGGATCTAGGTAACACCTCATTGTATGTCACTATACAGGATCTCGGTAACACCTCATTGTACGCCACAATACAGGATCTCGGTAACACCTCATTGTATGTCACTATACAGGATCTCAGTAACACCTTAATGTACGCCACAATACAGGATCTCGGTAACACCTCATTGTATGCCACAATACAGGATCTCGGTAACACCTCATTATACGCCACAATACAAGATCTCGGTAACACCTCATTGTACGGCAGAATACAGGATCTCGGTAACACCTCATTTTACGCCACAATACAGATTTCTCCGTAACACCTCATTGTACGCCACAATACAGGATCTCGGTGACACCTCATTGTACGCCACAATACAGGATCTCGGTAACACCTCATTGTACGCCACAATACAGGATCTATGGATACACCAGTGAAATGGTACGTCCAACGTCAGGTCTTTTGTCTTTAGTCTCAAAGTGGTTGTGATTTAGAGACATTTGTCTTTAGTCTCAAAGTGGTTGTGATTTAGATATATTTGTCTTTAGTCTCAAAGTGGTTGTGATTTAGATACATTTGTTTTTAGTCTCATAGTGGTTGTGATTGAGATACATTTGTCTTTAGTCTCAAAGTGGTTGTGATTTAGAGACATTTGTCTTTAGTCTCAAAGTGGCTGTGATCTAGAGACATTTGTCTTTAGTCTCAAAGTGGCTGTGATCTAGAGACATTTGTCTTTAGTCTCAAAGTGGCTGTGATCTAGAGACATATGTCTTTATTCTCAAAGTGGTTGTGATTTAGAGACATTTGTCTTTAGTCTCAAAGTGGTTGTGATTTAGAGACATTAGTCTTTAGTCTCAAAGCGGTTGTGATTTAGAGACATTTGTCTTTAGTCTCAAAGTGGTTGTGATTTAGAGACAAAGGCAGATAAGCGGAGAAATAATTTTATTTCAATAGTGGTTAATACATTAGCCATTGTCTGGGGTGGGGAAAAATTACGCAGTTTAATTAAAACAAATACCGCAACTTATTTTTTTCTAAAGTCTGTCTTAATACAAATTCCATTTAATTTATAAATGCACACAACACAATACATAGCTTCTAGCGTTTATTAAGTTTATGTTACTAATGTCTCGCCTGAGCTACATCTTTGTAGATAATATGGCGATGAGTTGTTTCCTAATGTAAATAGCTGTCTCTTCAAATATATTTGTGCTACCAGATGAAGCCTTCTCTCGGATTGGACTGTACCCCAATAGAATGCAACTAGATGTACTAGTTGGTGCATCAGACTATGGGAGAGAATATATCTTTACTTTACTCCAGAATTTACATTTGAAAACATGTCGGATACAGTGTCAGGCTCAAGTCAGTGATGGTCAGTGAATATTTTATGGTGATCATCATTGATGGTAAGTGAATATTGTCAGGTGATCATCATTGATGGTAAGTGAATATTGTCAGGTGATCATCATTGACGGTCAGTGAATATTGTCAGGTGATCATCATTGACGGTCAGTGAATATTGTATGGTGATCATCATTGACGGTCAGTGAATATTGTATGGTGATCATCATTGATGGTCAGTGAATATTGTATGGTGATCATCATTGATGGTCAGTGAATATTGTATGGTGATCATCATTGATGGTCAGTGAATATTGTATGGTGATCATCATTGATGGTCAGTGAATATTGTAAGGTGATCATCATTGATGGTCAGTGAATATTGTATGGTGATCACCATTGATGGTCAGTGAATATTGTATGGTGATCACCATTGATGGTCAGTGAATACGGTCAGGTGATCATCGTGCTTACGCAAGGGAAAGAATCATCTATCAAACAATACTATAAGTAAAGTAAATAAATAATTAGTTATCATATCGCAATTCATCATTCATTTGTTTTGTAGTCAAACAATCTTATTATTTTAAATCACAAACGTAATTACTTTAAAGGCTGTAAAACAATGTTTCCTGTGGTTTTTTAAGATCACAAATCCATAATACAAAAAATCCTTTACTGCTCTTCCGGCAATCTCGTGTCTGTCACACAAGATCGCGTCTGTACACGAGATCGTGTCTGTCACACAAGATGGTGGCATATATAGTACAAAAATGGCGGCAACATTTACTGTATGCTACCAAACAGGCATGGTACGTCTCCCAACTGGCCAACCAAAAACAAGCTATCCCTTTCTTAGCTGCCAGTAATGATATTGGTCCTGTCAAAAGTAAAGTGGCAAAGTCAGAAAACACCCTAGACTAGGGTGATTCATTATTGCATGGGGAATAAAAATTCTCCGATTATAATGCATTGTGGTTATTTTTTTTTTCTTTTTGGCAAGCAAATCTACAAAAACTAAACTTTTTGAAAAAAATTACCACTTTTATAGGTCACTCAAGCAACCCGAAGTTTTACTGTAAGCGATAATGCGGCAGTTTTGATGTGTTGCTTGCTTTTGGTATAGTTCGATTTTAATTCATTGTAAAATTAAAAGTATTCCGTGATATTTAAATTTTAGATTATAACTAATTTTATTATTCAAGTTTGCTGGATAATAAAGTAGTTTTTGACTAACTACAGATTATTAAATAGATATGGCATCCACCTTAAGTGGTAATTCGCAAAGTGTATTGAAAGACGTATAACTGAAGTTTGGTTGATTGGACAAACGGATTCTTGTCTGCCTAGCAATGTCTTACCAACCTTGGGTCATGCTATGAAGATGATTTTCTATAATCAAAAGGTACTGAAGAAGACAATATCCGAAAGCATTAAGGTAACTGTAAACGATTTTCTAAAATAAAAGCAGTCTAAGGGAATCAAAGAGTAATTGAAGACGAAAGAAGACATTAGACAGCTGCTGTTACTATTTGGTGTACAAGCAACAGCGAAATTGAGGATGAAGGCAAGGATGATGACGATTTTAATAGAGAGAGAGCTGTTTACTACAAGGAGCTTCTGTCTTAGGGTTCAATGCCAGGCGAAGAAATTTGAAATCAGAATTTCAATTTAGAAGTAGATGCCCATGGGTCATTCGCTGGGACGGAAAGATAATGGAGGAAACTACAGATTATCCAGAGCTGCAGTCACACGTAGACAGATAAGCTGTAGTTATAACTGTAATTGAGGAGATTTTAGGTTTAGCTAAAATACCAACCGAAACTGGTAAGGCACAAGCAAATACAACAATAATGATGCTAAGACTATGGGAGGTATCTGATGAGAATATTGGTATGCGTTTTGACACAATATCTGTCAACACTGGTGTTACTAAGGGGACAAGTAAATTGTTGCAAGAGGAGCTGTTACATTTTGCCTGCCGACATCATGTGCATGAACTGATCATTGGAGATGTTTTTTTCTGCTCTCTATGGGTCCACAAACAGCCCCAACATTGCACTGTTCAAAAGTTTCTTATGTTACAACGTTTTTCTTAACTTAACTTCTTGTCTGTCCGCGGAATTTTGCTATCTAATTTTATTCCACTTTCCGATAAGCTATAGCTCTGATACTTTCAATATAACTCAGAATGCAATGTATACTATTTCATTATGATTTGACGAGTTTCTTAATAAATAAAATTAAATATGTAAAATTATCATGGCTGAAGACGTGTGACGTCAGAGCTCTCCGATACGTTCTTGCGTGGCGAGGTCACGAGGTCATGTTTGCGTGGCGAGGTCAAGTGACGAGAGATAGAGACGGGTTTTTAAGAGTATGTAGTTTATTGCTACACTTAGTCTCTCATACTCAAATGCCAGACATCAAAAACTAAAAAGTAGAAAACACGGCCAAAATTGATTCTAAAAGCGAACGCAGCGCAATAAAAAAACAAATGTGTTGAAAATGATTTAAAGTGAAAGAATTCAAAATTTATATTCTCTGTTTATAAACATGATACTCGAATACGTTTCACTACTTTCTTTGATTTTACAATGTGCGGTTGTGTAGGTTACGCGCACAGTTGTGTATGTTTGCGTGGCTCAATGCCACTCGGAATGCTGACAATATAAGACTGGAGGTCATCAATAGGAATTGGAACTTTTCGTTGGAGCAAGAGTAATGCTACGTTCTAATGTAAATAGTGAGCAAGGATTAGTAAATGGCGTCATGGGTACAATAACATATATCGTTAGGCCATTATTCCGTCGTGATCAAATGTACGACGAGGATATTCCATCTGTACGCATCGACTTTGGAAGAGATGGAATCCATTTGATTAAGCCGAAATCAATCCGGTTTCCAGCGCTTAGAAAGTATGGAACAATAGAACGAATGCAACTTCCAATCATACTGTGTTGGGCTTGCACAGTACACAAAATGCAAGGATGTACAGTTGATCACGCCGTGGTTTACCTCGGATCAAAACTGTTCGCTAAAGGTCAGGCATATGTGGCGCTCAATCGCGTTAGATTACTCGAAGGATTGCGAAGGATTGCGAATTGAAGAACTTGATTGCTTAAAGCTGACTGGACAGACACCATGCAATGAAGATGCAATGAAGGAAATGGAAAGAATGAGACAGCATCAAACACAATAATTTCTCTCGCCTAAAAAGAGCGATCGAGTCAGCAGGATTTCTCTCGCCTTTCAAAAAAGAGATCGAGACGGGTCTTTAAGACTATGACGCACCATTTCAAATTTTCACCAATCAAAAACTAAAAAGTAGAAAATAAAAATTACATTATAAAAAAATATTTTATAAAAAACAACGTTTTTCTTGCGTACTAAAAAGCAGAAAATAATTTTTCTATGAGCCTGAGAAAATTTCTGAATAAATTTGTCACATGGTAATAGACTTTGTAAGAGCTTCTAATTTTTATAAAACGAAAAACGTTGGGCGTATGAACACAAGCATCCAGACCTTTCTAACATACTCTTATTTCTGTAAATGAAAACCTGTTTAATATATTGATTCAATCGACTTTACAAGTATTGAATTCTATAGCATGAGTTTAGGTTATAAGGCACTAGAATTAATTTACATACTCATATGCAATTTGTTATCGACGTTCTAATAGATGATCTGCGATATCGTGATATTTCGTAAACCTTCTGTAATAATTCTTTTGGGATTTAATTGTTAAATTTGATGATTCTGATACAAACATTCACATAATATAAAATGCATGCGCCCAACGTTTTTTGTTTTATAAAAATTAGAAGCTCTTATAAAGTTTATTACCATGTGACCAATTTATTCAGAAATTTTCTAACGCTCATAGAAAAATTATTTTCTGCTTTTTAGTACGCAAGAAAAACGTTGTTTTTTTTTATAAAATATTTTTTATAATGTAATTTTTATTTTGTTGGCTTAAGGTTGATCAGCAGCTGTATAGTTCGCTAGAAAATTCGAGACTAGATGATCCGTTAATGGTGGAACACAAACACAGTCTTGTGTCATTCCTGCAAGACAGTCTGTCAAGTGCCCCAAGTTACATACTTCGTGAAGTTTACAGTAAGATGGTCAACACCTGCTTGTTGAAATTTGGCGTCAGTGTAAGCAAGCAACCAAAGCACTTTCATGCACCAGGCGCTTACCATATGGCTCGCTGGATGGCGAAAGTAATATACTGCTTCAAAATATACTTGTTTAGAAATCAGTTCTAGCTCACACCTTCAGAGGTAAACATATTGCAAGAATTCTGCTTGTTTGCCAGTCACATTTATGTCAAAACTTGAATCTTTCGTCATGTGAGTCGTGATGCTTCATTTAACAATCTTTTGTTTTTCAAGCAGATCTAACAAAATTCTGTCATATACAAAACGGTGTTTGATGCTGCCAATACTTAAATTTATTTTGGCTACAACAATGTATTCATGTCCTCTGGAGCCACTTCGAGTACTTAGATATGTTATTTTTTATGTAGACTGATTGTTAACCGCTAAATATATATCACCATTTTCAACTACAATTGCCTGCCTACAAGCCGGTCCGGGTATCGGACCTTTGTTTACTAGTATCTTTTAAAAAGTTGATGACAGCAACGGTTATCTACCCCTGTTCTGTATTATGAATATTTGTATTTTATGTTTTGTTGGAACTTTTGGAATTTTTTTTATTTTCAGCAAATTTAAAATAAAATTGAATATAGCTCTCATTATCAATGTCTACATTGTCTTTTTCTTATTCAAAATTAGTTAATTTTTTTTAACGAAAACCTAGACACAAAGACTGCATGCTCCATCATCAGTGAAAACCTAGACACAAAGAATGCATACTCCATCATCAGTGAAAACCTAGACACAAAGACTGCATACTCCATCATCAGTGAAAACCTAGACACAAAGACTGCATACTCCATCATCAGTGAAAACCTAGACACAAAGACTGCATACTCCAACTTCAGTGAAATCCTAGACACAAAGACTGCATACTCCATTATCAGTGAAATCCTAGACACACAGACTGCATACTCCATCATCAGTGAAAACCTAGACACAAAGACTGCATACTCCAACTTCAGTGAAAATCCTAGTCACAAGATTACGCATTTATCAGGAGTGGTTTGCTATAAAATATTTGTTGATATCGAGGGATATTCTGATTAAAAAAAAAATTAAAATTCGGTACAAGTATTTCTTCATCTTTTTATGTTGTTGGCATGATATTTTACTTATAGCTCATACACAACACTCATTCAAATACCAGGGTTGTTAGTATCGAAGTATCGGTATCTGCCAGTACAGTATCGGCGATACTTTTTTTAGTATTGGTTGCTGCAGTGTCGATCCTTTTTATATCAAGTATTGATTTGTGTATCGCCGATATATAATTCAGAAAAAACATTTGCAGAAAAACAATAACGATTTTAATACATTGTTTTAAAAGTAATTTACATACATTCAACCACTGCTAGTAATCATAGCCATCAACCCTACCAATAATAACACCACCCACATCCCCACAAATACAACCACGGTTGGCTAGTTGAAGGAAAAATTAAATTAAAATTCTCTTTTGAAGATTTTGCTTTGCGCGCCGATATCTATAAATATTATTCTTATATTCTTTCATTCATTTACTTTCTTTCTATCAACTATTTGTTCAATGTTTCAATGAACGACAGAAAAGAAAACTTTATTTATTTTTTGATCGATCTGTCAGTTATATAAACAATTGAAGAACTCTCATTCTTTATATTTTAAATAATAATTTTTTTGTTCTAAAAAGTATTGGATTTGTATTGGTATCGATTTTGGCAATACATTTTACTTGAGTATTTGTATTGTTATTGGCGATACTCTTTTCATGAAGCATTGACATTGACAATACAATTCAAGAGTATTGTTAACAACCCTGTCAAATACTGAACATCAATACATTAAAAAGAAATATTTACAATTTTTTGAGTAAATTTAGTATATTATAATTATAGTTTTTTTTTTAACTATCAAAGAGAGACGATTCATGTTAAATAAATGTCATTTAATAATGATAGTTGCATCCCCTTCAAACCAGCACGTGATTATTATTAAATGAAACAGCTATTCTTAAATTGAACCAGCCAAATACCTAAAAGTAAACTCACAAAACTACATAACAGCAAAACTGTATCATGCAGCACTAATATCTCATTCATTAGACAGATAAAGCAATATGCCAATATATACATTTCTACTTTCAAATAACATCACACTCTCTATCTATAAACACAACAAACTCTCTACCAATAAAGAAACCAAATCACTACAAATTAACATACTTAACATATAAACACACTAAAGACTAACCAATAAACACACTAAACACTTAACCAATAAACATACTAAATAACTATTAAATAAAATACTCTGCCAATATGCCAACCGGGGGGGTGAGCCTAAGCCCTCCCCCAGACCAAATCATCATACATATTTCACTATATAAACTGTCTTTTTTCTATAAGTGAGCCCCCCCCCCCTCCAGCATTTTTTTTCTATATGTGAGGCCCCCCCCCCCCCCAGCATTTTTTGTTGGTTGCGCCAGTGCTCTTTACAAATTAATACTCTGAAGTTTCTACCGTTAAACAGAATTAAATCTCTATAAAATACAATAGTGCTCCTAATATTTATGCTTAATGGCAATCCGTATATTTGTGTCATTTCTTTACTTTATAGCAGTAGTTAGCTAACCTCCGACACCAATAGCCGATATTTAACACCATCCGGATGCCAAGAAAATAACAGTAATAGTATTGTGTATGATATATATGTATACTTATATATATATATATATATATATATATATATACATATACACATATACATATATACTGTTAAGTGTTTTTAATGTGGAGTTGTTATGGCAATATTAAAAAAAATTCAGGATAGTTGGTTTTTGTTAGAAGAATTTTTACATTTTTTTTTTTGATAAGCCAGTACAGATATAATATAACACTTTTACTAACAATTTAGTCATAAATCAATAGAAAGATACTGCATGTTTTGTTACTTGGGAAATACCTCAACAATATCTTTTTTTAACATATTTTTTTCTCTCGTCGAAAACAATGAACGTTAAATATTCTGCAATCAAACCCTGTAATGTGTCTAAATTAAGTTTACAAAAATAAATATAATTATTTTATTTCATTAGGCAACTCTAAATAAATTAGGCAATAGTAATTCAGTTAGGAAATAGTGAATAAATTAGGCAATATTAAACTAATTAGGCAATGGTGAATAAAATATTCAAAAGTAAATTAATTTGTAAATAGTCAATTAATTAGGCCAACAATTTACACAATTCAGGTTTATTTTTTTTGCTCTTTTTTTTTCTTGCAAATATTTTAACTGTCTCAAAAACCAAAGTATAGAGACATTCTATTTCACTGGCAATGAAAGTTGAACTTTTTTAATTCATTAGAACACGGGGAAAGTTTTACTTTGATTGGTTTAATGTTTTGATTTAGGTGGATCAACTACTAGAGTGGGTATGAAAAATGAATCAAACAAAGGTTCAAACATTGGTTACGTTTATTTTGAATATTGAAATAATGAAAGGACGGAATTTCACTTTTTTAATACATTTATAAAGGAATAAAAATGGAATTTTACCAAAGAAAAAAATGCAAATCAGATTATTGGAGGCCTATCATTATTGTGGAGAAATAGTATAGTCTAAGCTTGATGACACAATCTGGTAGGCTCCGCCCACCACAGTATCTATGGAGTCATTCCGCCATCTTGTGTTGTAGTTTATTGTGGGTTTTAGTGCATAAGTCATTTTGGTTTTGGTAGAAATGAAGTATGCTCAGCCGACAGTTGGGAGCACATGCTTTGTTTTATAATCAGTCTAGCTTTGGGCATCGAGATATGCGGATGCATGTTCATAGCTTTATATTGTACTCCTCTTGAATTTACCTTGATGTCATTTCATTTTCATAGCTTTATATTGTACTCCTCTTGAATTTACTTTGATGTCAGTTCATGTTCATAGCTTTATATTGTTCTCCTCTTGAATTTACCTTGATGTCAGTTCATGTTCCAGAATTAAAGACTGTTATTGTTATTACTTCACTGGAGTCGACTTAGTTATTCGTGCTGACTGAATTCTTATAGCTACTTACATGCTAATATTAAAAAGACCCGTAACAATTATATACCTGGCTGAATTTACTGACAAATACATGTCTCACTGACAAATAAACATGGGAGACAATGATATCTCACTGACAAATAAACATGGGAGACAATGATATCTCACTGACAAATAAACATGGGAGACAATGAAGTCTCACTGACAAATAAACATGGGAGACAATAATGTCTCGCTGACAAATAAACATGGGAAACAATGAAGTCTCACTGACAAATAAACATGGGAGACAATAATGTCTCACTGACAAATAAACATGGGAGACGATAAAATCATACTACATAACCTTGCGCTTGTTGCTGTCCACATGTGAAGTTGGTATAGTTTGTGAAAATTCTCAACTTGTCAAAGAGGTAACAAGCATTAATATTTAATCGTTACAAAACCAAACAAGGCAATAGAGCTATATGTGTAATTAAACCTTTGTAACAGTGTAGCCTATACTGTGACAAAGTAGTCTATATTGTAACAGCGTAGCATATATTGCAACAGCGTAGCCTATATTGCAACAGCGTAGCCTATATTGTAACAGCGTAGCGTATATTGTAACAGCGTTGCGTATATTGTAACAGTGTAGCCTATATTGTAACAGTGTAGCCTATATTGTAACAGCGTAGCCTATATTGTAACAGTGTAGCCTATACTGTAACAGAGTAGTCTATATTGTAACAGCGTAGCATATATTGCAACAGCGTAGCCTATATTGTAACAGCGTAGCGTATATTGTAACAGCGTAGCGTATATTGTAACAGTGTAGCCTATATTGTAACAGTGTAGCCTATATTGTAACAGCGTAGCCTATATTATAACAGTGTAGCCTATATTGTAACAGTGTAGCCTATATTGTAACAGTGTAGCCTATATTGTAACAGTGTAGCCTATATTGTAATTGTGCTTATATGCCTACTATATTTTTTTTCCATTGAATAGTGTTTATGTAAATTTATCATCTACTAATAATCTGTAGATGATTGGATGGTGAAGTAGAAGATTATTGGATAGTGAATTAGCAGATGAATGGATGGTGAAGTAGAAGATTATTGGATAGTGAAGTAGCAGATGAATGGATGGTGAAGTAGAAGATGAATGAATGATGAAGTAGAAGATCATTGGATGGTGAAGTAGCAGATGATGGGATGGTTAAGTAGAAGATCATTAGATGGTTAAGTAGAAGATCATTGGATGGTGAAGTAGCAGATGAATGGATGGTGAAGTAGCAGATGATTGGATGGTTAAGTAACTAATAACTTAGGGGAAGGTGTTTATCGCCTATGGTTTGAAGTAACACTTTTTTGTGTTGTTTTTATGATCTAAGTTTATTTTTATATGATCATTCTTTGCGTATGTGTATTTTAATATTATCAGTCTGTGCCTTAGTGTATAATTTCTATTATCTATGTGTGTCTATTTACAAATTTTATTCTCATCTCAAATTATTAAAGAGAATACAATAAAACTTTTATTTATTGTAAAGTCAACGACAAATCTTCCTTCTCTATTTCGGAATATAACAAAAAACACAACTCCTCCCCCCCCCTCCAGATGATGTATATGTGAAGTGGCACTTACACAAGTACACACGTGCATATTTGTTTCCTTGTACACAATTTGATGTAAGCATTTTAAAAAGCAGCACCCCCATTAATTAAACTACACTCAAAAAATCAACCCCTCGGGCTGCAGATATAGGGTCGCCAGGATGAACCTCTCTTCCCCAGTCGTGTTTAGTAGCGGTGCGGAGCCGGTGTCGGTCTCGAATGTGTCGGCAGTTTTGCCCGGTGTCGGTGTCGGCATCAGTACTTTTCCCGGTGTCGGTGTCGGCATCAGTACTTTTCCCGGTGTCGTTGTCGGCGTTTGTACTTTGTCCGGAGTCGGTGTCGGCATTTGTAATTTGTCCGGAGTCGGTGTCGGTCTCGGATGTGTCGGCAGTTTTGCCCGGTGTCGGTGTCGGCATCAGTACTTTTCCCGGTGTCGGTGTCGGCGTTTGTACTTTGTCCGGAGTCGGTGTCGGTGTCGGCATTTGTAATTTGTCCGGAGTCGGTGTCGGCATTTGTACTTTGCTCGGAGTCGGTGTCGGTATTTGTATTTAGTCCGGAGTCGGTGTCGGCATTTGTACTTTGTCCGGAGTCGGTGTCGGCGCTAAAATCTGTCCCAATAAAGTGAGGAGAAAACACTAGAGGTTTAATTAAATAATTAAGAACAACGCCCGACAGCTGTTAGGCAATCTTTAATATTACAAAGTTAACTCGCCACTAACACCCCCACAGCTTAATTTATCTCAGCCTGACTGAAACATTTTCAATCTACGTCACAATGACACTACATGTGCGAGTTTGTTGTTTTTTTTTTTTAAAGTGTGCACCTTTAACAATATATAACACTTTTAACAACATATAACATTTTTAAAAACATATAACATTTTTAGCAATATATAACATTTTTAACAACATATAACATTTTTAACAACATATTTCAGGCATAATTTGGTTGTAAAATAACCAGTCCTTTCTCTATTAATTGTTAAGTACATCTTTCTCTCTTCTCTAAAAATAGCTCTGGAACATTCATTTTTTATAATTGTTTGTAGCCCTTGCCGTGATTATAATTCAGCATTCTGCATTCTCTGAATGGCCACTTAACAGCTTCCTTGCATCATTGCTCTAGTGTTGTTGAATATGTCTGTACTTTACAGTGACATGCTTAGTCAATCGTTGACAATATTCTATACCAATATTTCAGCATAATCCTACATAAAAATGAGAAATTAATTTACAGGTAGCGAATGGCCGCTCCAGATTTAGTATAAATATACCACTGTATATCGATCTGCTGACAATGATAGTACCACTGTATATCGATCTGCTGACAATGGGAGTACAACTGTATATCCAGCTGGTGACAATGGGAGAACCACTGTATATCGATCTGCTGACAATGGGAGAACCATTGTATTTCAAACTCGTACATTTCTTAGTAGACACTTGAATATCTATGTCGTCATTGTCACAGTGTGCTTGTTGTGTGCACAATAACAGGACTTTCAACACAGGAAATGGCGCGATACTGTAGGCTCAAGTAGTTAACTGTGCACTATATAAGCCTTACAGAAAAGTATTGTGAATCTGTTGTCATTTCTTGAAAATGTTTTTCCTAAATGTACTGAGTAGTTTACTTCTAATGAGTAAGTAATTCAAACAATTTATTGTACGTGCGTTTTTGATTGAGTACTTTATGCTGATTTATCATTATAACTAAATATAGGTTGACATATGTTTTCTTTTTTACATATATGTATATATACAGAGAGAAAGAGAGAGAGAGAGAGAGAGAGAGATATCCATGCCTAGCATACAGAGTGGGCCAAAAATATGAGAACATTGCGTAGAAATGGTATTATGGTATCATTTGGTGTTTCTCTAATGGGGAAAACTGATATTGTGTTCGTTGAACCAGGTGCCAAAGTAAACAGTGAATAATATTGTGAACATGTTATGAGAGAAGGTTTATTTCCTGTAATTTAAGCGAAATGTGGTTGTCAAAATTGGACATTACAGCAAGACGGAGCTCCTTCTTACACAGCCAGAAATACGATCAACTTTCTTCGTCAGGAGAATGTTAGCTTCATTGATTCAGACATGTGGCCACCGAACAGTCCAGATTAAAACCAAGTAGCTTATGCCATATGGGGCGCTTTGCAAGAAAAAGTCTACCTTCGACGAAAATTTACCACAGTAGAGCAGCTGAAGGTGGCAATAATTGAAGGGTGGAGAAATCTGGGACAGAGATGTATTGATAGTGGCATAAATGAATGGCGTCTACGCTTAGAAAAAGTTGTTGATAAGCCAGGAGGACACATTGAACAGGATTTCTGATTGGCTAAATACTTTGCAAACAAAATTACATGAAACAATACAATTAATTAAATTCTATTGTTTTATGATGTTCTCACTTTTTTGGCCCACCATATATATGCTGCCAAGGTGCTAACAGTATTTTGCTGCAATGCCTTTCCCCAAACTTTCCATGAGGCCAAACATTTTATTTTCACATAAACAGGTACAAAGTGAGTTTCATATTAAAAGAATAATGATTGTTGACCAGTGGCGTAGCTAGGGTGGGGGGAGGGGGGTCCAAATCTGAACGCCCCCCGGGCCCCCGCTTGAGGGGGGCCCCCAAACGAGTTTCCAATTTTTTTATTTTAACACTAAAATTAACTACTAGCTGTAACCGCCACGCGCTGCCGTGACTAAGCCTTCTGTAACGACAAAAGTCGGTTATGTTTTTGTAACATACTTTGGAATGGCTGGAAATGCGCCATATGTACAATGTCGGTCACGTTTAGAGAGAGTTTGTATTTTTAGGGGACACATACCTAGTTAGGCTGGAATTAAAAGCAAGGCTAAGCGTCCTTGTATTTTCAAGAGAAAAATGTTGTGATAAATTAATTATCTACTGTCTGGTTTCGTATACATGGCGCCAAACTTCTACATGTGCTTGATTAGTGATACAAAGATCATTTTTGAGCATTGTATTTACAAGAATATAGATTAAACATTGTATTTTCAAGAGTATGGATCACTGGGTCAGGGATGAGTTAATTAATTAAGGGGAGAAAGGAGAACAGAGAGGTACAAAACGGATATGCAGTTCGACAAAATAGGCAGCACACAGGATAGAGTACTGATGTTTTGAATATGTATCTTGCAGTGTATAGTTTCGTTCTACTTATATTTTGAAATTAAATTTTGCGTAATCGTCAAATAAAGTATATGAATCGGACTTGGCAGTTTATTTAATTTATTTGTGATGTATGTGATTGAGTACACGCTTAGATAAAGTGTCAATCCCTACATAGACAGATCGTCACAAGAACTCACAATGCATAACTAATAATGCAAATAGTTATGACACCTACTGTAATGCAAAAGTAGGTATTGATAAAAATTTCGTTTCTAATTCAGTTTATTAATTTAATGCAATTTTGGGGTGACACCACAATGAACAATTCTAGTTTCATAGCAGAAAGAACTCGACATAGTAAGTTTTATAATCGATCATAGTCAAAAACATGATCAGTAGCACAGGGTGCCACCGTATGAGCAGCAGCACAGGGTGCCATCATGCAGAGCGTCTGGAGCTCAGGTAAATGAATCTAAGTCAAAGCTGTTTGGATCAATCTGGAGTTTTTTGTAAACGCGCTAGAAAAAAAGGACGGAGGTAGTCACGTGGTTTTATAAAATATGAGACGTAGTTTATAAACTTAGTTGAATTAAAGTAATATAGGGCCTACATATTTCTGAAATACAGTCAGTAATACTATCGTTTTCATCGCTTAAATATTTTAAAGTAAATTCTCTAAGGCGAAGACCGTATAGAGCAGGAGAATTCGAAATATGCACCATTGTTCATGCTGGAAGTCTTGGGGGAGGGGGGGTGACACCCTGAATTGTCCTTATCGGGTGACACCAACCATAGTGATGCCACTGAGTTAGTGACACTGTTGCATGTATTCCACACAGATGAAGGATTTCAAAATTACTTAAAACATCATGCAAATAAAAACTGGTAAAAAGTTTACTAAAAGTGATAAAACATAGTTTTGGTTGTTGTAAAACACGTTATCTTGACTGCATTGTATCTTCCATTTTTTGTCCATGCTATAATACATCTATCCATATACATAAATAGAAGGGTCATAATTCATATACTTATGTCTATTCGTCTGACAATCATGACGAATGAAACAAGTATACAGAATTGTTTGTATATTTTTTATTTGTGAAATGTAAAGAGTGTTATTCTTTATAGAGAAACTTCACCCATGCCGAAAGAATGAGTTTACCATAGTGGGGCTACAAAACGGAAAAAGCGTGCTACAGAAAGACGAGAGGCTGCAAAATCAAGGAAAATTTGAAGGTTTTTTTAAGAAGAAACCTGATAATAGCATTGAAAACAAAGAAGACCATGAACATGTCGAAGAAAAGTATCACCATTCAGATAATTCATATAAACCAAACTGAAAGAAACTGGAGCCGGGAAACTTAAAAAGGAGAGTAGTAGGCCTACATGGTGGTACTCAAAAGAAGAAGGTAAGTCGTCACTTTCCTTGCATCTTGACAAAGATGCTGAAGAGATTAAGACCCTTTCATGCTTTCTGCAAAATGATGAGAAACAGACAAAACTGATCACCCAATCCATCGAAAGAGCAAAAGAAGACATTGAATGATATGGATTTCTTGTATGCAAAACAACCATAAGAAAGAAAAGACTTGATGGGGAGTTGAGTTCTGATGTAGGACTGTCAATAGAACTGCAATTCAAACGTGTTGCGACAGAAGTGCTGGACAGGCTTCATATGGAGATGAAGGATAGATTCCAAAGGTTGCAAAACCATGTGGGCACCTTTGGGGTTCTTCTTAAACCAAGACACCTGTTGAATTCTTTGGATGATTACACACTGATGAAAAACTGTTACTTTTTCCTGTTTGTATGATGACATACAGGCAAATCACTTTTTCAATGGTGTCATTGATGCACGAGCACTTTCATCAACAAACCAGTACCACAATCACCAACTGACTTATTGAGGAAGCTGGCTTCATATGATAATGATGTGTGCTCAAACCTTGCAACCTCCATCCGAATACTGCTAACTCAGGCCACTTCCATTGCATCATGTGAGAGATTATTCTCAAAACTCAAAGTCAATCAAAAAACTATATCAGGAGTACAATGATGCAAGAAAGACTTAGCAGCATGGCTTTAATGTGAGTGAAGTCAAAAATACTAGACAACATTGACTTAGATGATGTTCTAAATGACTTTACTGCACAGAAAGCACGTCGTGAGGCAAAATGAATTGAGATTTGTCACTTTTGCATTATCTCATCACTAAACTGGAATTATTCATTAAAAGATTTTTAATGATAATTTTTTGTTAATTTTATTGATATGCTGTACTAATTTAAATTTAGACATATATTTATTAAGTACGTTATCTCATGTCATGATATCGTATGTCAAATCTGCAGGGGCCCCCAAAAAGGCCAAGCCCCCTGGGCCCCCAAACCACTAGGGACGCCTCTGTTGTTGACGTAGTAATGTGTTTTGATTATTACTGTATATTAAATAGAATCTTTCATGATCTATATGATACGTTTTCGATAGTTATTAAGAGAATACGTCATAAAACTGTAGGGAGTCATTATATTTTAATTTTTTTATATTTTATTATGACATAAATAGATAACAGCTGTGTAACATGTAAAGTAATTTGGATAGACAATGATATTTTATATAATAAGATTTTTTTAAACATTTTATAATTGCAAATTACTGAAATATTTCATCTGAAGATTGTACATAACGGTATTTATTTTAATACTAATATTAAACACATTGCTTAACTCCTTATATCCTCTTGAATCGCATGTATAACTAAATCGATTTCATTTTCTATTACGCTTGTTAATCCATAGCGATCGTTACTAACAACACTAAGTACATTAAACAAGCAAACATTAAGCCTGTAAAAACAGGACGTTTTAGAGCATTTTCATGTATAGAGAGGGAAGTAAGTCATGTTTAATAGCTGTTACAAAAATAAATAATGATTTCGCCCCTTTGTTTAGCTTATAATCTATATATAATATATAAGCCCCTTAGGAGCCCTGAAGCCCGGCCCTGAGAGGTCCTATCGCGAAATAAATTTTTGATGTACATATGGCAGGCCAAGACCTACAAAATGATATATACATCATGGGTCTAGGACTTACGGTTGTTGAGATCTAGGGTGATGACGGACAGACAGACAGACAGACAAAACGGGGACAATAGAGCATTTTTTTTTCGAAAATGCACTAAAAAGTTGTCTTAATACTCTGAACAATCATGACGAAGAATTCTTCTTGGTTTCAGAAAATGTTTCATTTATTGAAATTCCTCGATTTCATCAACTGCAACAATGTTCATTTTGTGTCTAATGATGTCCATTCTTGATTTAAATCAAATTTTTACTGAGTTAACTACACATTTATCTTTAATGGAATTTCGGGTCTGCATTGAAAATTTTATTGACTTTTCTTTTGTGACCTTTTAATGTGCAACAGGGGGAGGGTGGGGCAACACATCAATAGCTTTTCGACTTTATTTTGAGTGACTTATTTTTTTAAAATTCAAATTAAGTAGCACAACAGTATTACATAATGAACATATTTTTTAAACACTTACTAGTATTTATATTAGCCTGACTGCTGTAAATTGAAAATAAACAGTGAAAGCGACACATGTAGTGTCCATGTGTACAATGAAAGCCATACATGTAGTGTCCATGTGTACAATGAAAGCGATACATGTAGTGTCCATGTGTACGATGAAAGCGATACATGTAGTGTCCATGTGTACGATGAAAGCGATACATGTAGTGTCCATGTGTACACAAAGACATAAAAATAAGAAACCAAAACATCTAATTTCATTATAAAAAGAAACGACTAATGGACGGGATCTGTTATAACACATAAATATTAAAACTTCAAATACATTAACTATAAATATACTTTACAATAAAAACTACTTAAATATCTGTTATAACAATATATGAATATATAAAACTACCAAATTTGCCAGGCTACATCTAGATGTGTTATAAATCTCTGCAATATTCTGATCGTATCACTTTTAACTCTTCTTTTTTGATGGACAGCATCAACATGTGTTATACATCTCTGTGTTGACTGGACACTATCAACATGTGTTATAAAACTCTGTGTTGACTGGACACTATCAACATGTGTTATAATCTCTGTGTTGACTGGACACTATCACCATGTGTTATACATCTCTGTGTTGACTGGACATTATCAACATGTGTTATAAAACTCTGTGTTGACTGGACACTATCAACATGTGTTATAATCTCTGTGTTAACTGGACACTATCAACATGTGTTATAATCTCTGTGTTGACTGGACACAATCAACATGTGTTATAATCTCTGTGTTGACTGGACACTATCAACATGTTATAAAACTCTGTGTTGACTGGACACTGTCCACATGTGTTATACATCTCTGTGTTGACTGGACACTATCAACATGTGTTATAAAACTCTGTGTTGACTGGACACTATCAACATGTGTTATACATCTCTGTGTTGGCTGGACAGCATCAACATGTGTTATACATCTCTGTGTTGACTGGACACTATCAACATGTGTTATACATCTCTGTGTTGACTTAACACTATCAACATGTGTTATAATCTCTGTGTTGACTTAACACTATCACCATGTGTTATACATCTCTGTGTTGACTGGACATTATCAACATGTGTTATAAAACTCTGTGTTGACTGGACACTATCAACATGTGTTATAATCTCTGTGTTGACTGGACACTATTAACATGTGTTTTAATCCGTGTTGACTGGCCACTATCAACATGTGTTATACATCTCTGTGTTGGCTGGACACTATCAACATGTGTTATAATCTCTGTATTGACTGGACACTATCAACATGTGTTATAATCTCTGTGTTGACTGGACACTATCAACATGTGTTTTAATCTCTGTGTTGACTGGACACTATCAACATGTGTTATACATCTCTGTGTTGGCTGGACACTATCAACATGTGTTATAATCTCTGTATTGACTGGACACTATCAACATGTGTTATACATCTCTGTGTTGACTGGACACTATCAACATGTGTTATAAAACTCTGTGTTGACTGGACACTATCAACATGTGTTATAATCTCTGTGTTAACTGGACACTATCAACATGTGTTATAATCTCTGTGTTGACTGGACACAATCAACATGTGCTATAATCTCTGTATTGACTGGACACTATCAACATGTGTTATAAAACTCTGTATTGACTGGATACTATCAACATGTGTTATAATCTCTGTGTTGACTGGACACTATCAACATGTGTTTTAATCTCTGTGTTGACTGGACACTATCAAGATGTGTTATAAAACTCTGTGTTGACTGGACACTATCAACATGTGTTATACATCTCTGTGTTGGCTGGACAGCATCAACATGTGTTATAATCTCTGTGTTGACTGGACACAATCAGCATGTGCTATAATCTCTGTGTTGACTGGACACTATCAACATGTGTTATAATCTCTGTAGTGACTGGACACTATCAACATGTGTTATAATCACTGTGTTGACTGGACACTATCAACATGTGTTTTAATCTCTGTGTTGACTGGACACTATGAACATGTGTTATAAAACTCTGTGTTGACTGGACATTGTCAACATGTGTTATACATCTCTGTGTTGACTGGACACTATCAACATGTGTTATACATCTCTGTGTTGGCTGGACACTATCAACATGTGTTATAATCTCTGTGTTGACTTAACACTATCACCATGTGTTATACATCTCTGTGTTGACTGGACATTATCAACATGTGTTATAAAACTCTGTGTTGACTGGACACTATCAACATGTGTTATAATCTCTGTGTTGACTGGACACTATTAACATGTGTTTTAATCCCTGTGTTGACTGGCCACTATCAACATGTGTTATACATCTCTGTGTTGGCTGGACACTATCAACATGTGTTATAATCTCTGTATTGACTGGACACTATCAACATGTGTTATAATCTCTGTGTTGACTGGACACTATCAACATGTGTTTTAATCTCTGTGTTGACTGGACACTATCAACATGTGTTATACATCTCTGTGTTGGCTGGACACTATCAACATGTGTTATAATCTCTGTATTGACTGGACACTATCAACATGTGTTATACATCTCTGTGTTGACTGGACACTATCAACATGTGTTATAAAACTCTGTGTTGACTGGACACTATCAACATGTGTTATAATCTCTGTGTTAACTGGACACTATCAACATGTGTTATAATCTCTGTGTTGACTGGACACAATCAACATGTGCTATAATCTCTGTATTGACTGGACACTATCAACATGTGTTATAAAACTCTGTATTGACTGGATACTATCAACATGTGTTATAATCTCTGTGTTGACTGGACACTATCAACATGTGTTTTAATCTCTGTGTTGACTGGACACTATCAAGATGTGTTATAAAACTCTGTGTTGACTGGACACTATCAACATGTGTTATACATCTCTGTGTTGGCTGGACAGCATCAACATGTGTTATAATCTCTGTGTTGACTGGACACAATCAGCATGTGCTATAATCTCTGTGTTGACTGGACACTATCAACATGTGTTATAATCTCTGTAGTGACTGGACACTATCAACATGTGTTATAATCACTGTGTTGACTGGACACTATCAACATGTGTTTTAATCTCTGTGTTGACTGGACACTATGAACATGTGTTATAAAACTCTGTGTTGACTGGACATTGTCAACATGTGTTATACATCTCTGTGTTGACTGGACACTATCAACATGTGTTATACATCTCTGTGTTGGCTGGACACTATCAACATGTGTTATAATCTCTGTATTGACTGGACACTATCAACATGTGTTATAAAACTCTGTGTTGACTGGACACTATCAACATGTGTTTTAATCTCTGTGTTGACTGGACACTATCAACATGTGTTATACATCTCTGTGTTGGCTGGACACTATCAACATGTGTTATAATCTCTGTATTGACTGGACACTATCAACATGTGTTATACATCTCTGTGTTGACTGGACACAATCAACATGTGCTATAATCTCTGTGTTGACTGGACACTATCAACATGTGTTATAATCTCTGTAGTGACTGGACACTATCAACATGTGTTATACATCTCTGTGTTGACTTAACACTATCAACATGTGTTATAATCTCTGTGTTGACTGGACACTATCAACATGTGTTATACATCTCTGTGTTGGCTGGACACTATCAACATGTGTTATAATCTCTGTATTGACTGGACACTATCAACATGTGTTATACATCTCTGTGTTGACTGGACACAATCAACATGTGCTATAATCTCTGTGTTGACTGGACACTATCAACATGTGTTATAATCTCTGTAGTGACTGGACACTATCAACATGTGTTATACATCTCTGTGTTGACTGGACACTGTCAACATGTGCTATAATCTCTGTGTTGACTGGACACTATTAACATGTGTTATAATCTCTGTATTGACTGGACACTATCAACATGTGTTATAATCTATGTGTTGACTGGACACTATCAACATGTGTTTTAATCTCTGTGTTGACTGGACACTATCAAGATGTGTTATAAAACTCTGTGTTGACTGGGCACTGTCAACATGTGTTATACATCTCTGTGTTGACTGGACACTATCAACATGTGTTATACTTCTCTGTGTTTACTTAACACTATCAACATGTGTTATAATCTCTGTGTGGACTGGACACTATAAACATGTGTTATAATCTCTGTGTTGACTGGACACTATCAACATGTGTTATACATCTCTGTGTTGACTGGACACTATCAACATGTGTTATAATCTCTGTGTTGGCTAGACACTATCAACATGTGTTATGCATCTCTGTGTTAACTGGACACTATCAACATGTGTTATAAAACTCTGTGTTGACTGGACACTATCAACATGTGTTATAAAACTCTGTGTTGACTGGACACTATCAAGATGTGTTATAAAACTCTGTGTTGACTGGACACTATCAACATGTGTTATAATCTCTGTGTTGACTGGACACTGTCAACATGTGTTATAATCTCTGTGTTGGCTGGACACTATCAACATGTGTTATAATCTCTGTGTTGGCTGGACACTATCAACATGTATTATAAAACTCTGTGTTGACCTGACCTTATTAACACGTGTCATTTTGAACTATTTTTTTAATTATATACAACCAACTTTCTACCCTCTCAAAATCTAACTTGAGTTTGCTATTTTTTTTGCATTTCGAATTAATATATTTTCTTGATATCTACAATAATCTAATAAATAAATCGTTCAATAATCTAATAAATAAAACATTTAATTAAAGTCTAGAAAGTATAAAATTATTTTATAATACATAACATTATATTCAGAGTTAAAATTACAACCATACTATCGCTTTTAATGAATGTAATAATATGTAACGAAATGTCGAAGTTAACATTAATATTATATGAGAAAGTGCAATTCTTCTATTCAGGTCGAAGATACTAATATTACATAGCCAACACGTTAATTGACTTTTTTATTACATATCCAACACTTTATTGACTTTTTTTATTACATATCCAACACTTCATTGACTTTTTTTTATTACATATCCAACACTTTATTGACTTTTTTTTATTACATATCCAACACTTTATTGACTTTTTTATTACATATCCAACACTTTATTGACTTTTTTTTATTACATATCCAACACTTTATTGACTTTTTTCCGCTAATTTCTGTGTCTAAAATAAAATGTTCAACAACCAGGTCTATACAATATATCAATATTCAATATTCTATTGTTTTATTTTGCCTCATCACTGCTACTATTGCAGGGTGTTTTGTGCCTGCCAAACACCCTAAATGATAAAACTATGATGTATATATGCCATACTACGTAGCGGCTGTATGAGTGAACCCTCTAAATATGCCAATATGGTAGAAAAAAGGTTTCGAACCTGCATAGAACGGCAAGATGAGCAGAGTGTGTGAACATACAATCGACACTATAATGGTCTTTATTTTTATATATACTATTGACAGATATTTTATATTTTTTTGTACTCCTTCGATCAAAATAGAATAAATTAAAAAAAAGCTTTAGCAAAAAAATACTCATTTTTAATACCTTAAGTATGTAGCAATGAAATTATAGCATAATTTATACTGCACTTACATGTATCTACGTGGGCCGGATGGCCGAGTGGTGTAGATACTCAACCGTTGAACTGAGAGACGTGGTTGAGAACCAAGGAATTTTTCCAGTGGTTAATGGAGTAAAGTCGTCCCACAAGTCCACCCAGCTCTAGAGACTTGCGGAGCCGAGGAGCCCTGGAGCCGCTACTTTTTGCTGGAGCCGGAGCCAGAGCCGAAAAAATCGGGCGGCTCTGGCTCCCAATTTATTTTTTTAAGGCAAAATGTTTTTTAGCTTTAAAATTCAAAATTTGTTGATTGTTTGCCTCCTACAATTTGAAATGTTGTCATGTTTTACGAACTCCACAACAGTAACAGCATTTAAATGATAGCGTGCACGCACATCACCACAAGAAATCTTAAATGGGGAATCGTCTTGTTTTGTTTTAAATCTTGTTTATCCGCCGAAATTTTTTTAATGGCATATTATTTTGTTAAATATAAAGTAAAAACAATTTTATTTTATAGAATAATTGTATCAATCATTTAAAAGTAAATTTTTGCTACGACGACAAATAGAAAGCATCATTTCGTATATTATATTATATTTGACCGCCATTTGTAATAGACTAAAAACAAAATGGTCGGTTTCTGTATTTAACAATTTTATTATAAACAGAATAGCTGAAATAGAGTAGATAAAATTATAAGGCTGTGGCTATTCGGACCCGGGTTCCAATAAAGTCCGATTGTTTTAACTTTTGTTTTTTGAATGAAATTGTTTATTCCAAATATGTTGGCTTAGACGGACCCATAGATATTTATGGACGGACCCGAAAAAAAAATAATACAGAGTCCGTTAATCGGAATCCGAGCCATTGCGTAACGATTAAATCATAAAATTCAAACAATTATCATAAAATAACCAAAAAATAATAAAAAAGTTTATATATAGCTAAGCTAAGTGCATATTGCCACGGATCCGAATAACAATCAGACTTTATTGGTCCGAATAGCCACTTCGAATTTATAAATTATCAATATAAATGCTGAAGTCTTAAAAATATTTTAAATAATTTATCATTTTACTGTATTCTAATTGAATCATTAGAATAACTTTTTATTACTAATGAAAATGGCGACTAGTGAAACCTCAGTCGAAAGTAATGATAGGTTTCTGGATGAACTGAAATGGTTTGTTTTTAGTAAAACCGACAATGCACATATTTTTCAAGTTCCTGACGATGGGGGTGAACGTGGCAAAATGTGCATAATTTTTTACCATCGGCATGTTTGCTTGACACAATTGCAAAAATTTTGTCTCGTGTGATACTCCCTTAATAGAGAGCCGGAGCCGTGCCGGCAGCCGAGCCGGAGCCGTCAAATTTTTGGAGCCGGAGCCGAGCCGGAAAAAATGGCGGTTCCGCAAGCCTGCAGCTCTATATGTGTACCTGAAGTAAGTTGGGGAAGTGAAGGAAGCTAGGCGATGTGCTAACCACACAATCCCTTTATATGCCGATGTTACAGAAACAAATAAATTCTACACTTATCTGCCCTGATGTCCCGTTAGTGCTAAGGGAACTTTACTTTATATGTATTTAAATGTTACATTTCAGTTGTAGAAAATTTTGAATCATGGGAAGTTTACTCATTAAAACCTTTCAGCTGAGCATGTTACAAATCTTATAGAAAAGTAATAAAAGATTTTGTAGCACCAGTGCATTAGATTATATTTATAAACATGTAAATAATGTATGCATTGTTTCGTACCTCACTAGTTTACATTAACAGTGAAATCATAAAAAAGTTGAATTAGAATTAGATGCAAAATATTTTGATGTTAATAAAACGAAACCGTAACAGATAATGTGACAGATTTAATACACTTATAGACCAGTGATGGGCAAACTTTTGAAAATGTGTGGTCAGGCCAAGAAGAGATGGGTATAGAAAATGATTACGTGGGCCGTATGAAACAGACTGAGGGATGGAATTAGCCCATGGGCAGTATGCAACAGACTGAGGGATGGAGTTGGCCAGCAAACCGTAGTTAGTCCATGTCAGTCACAGATTACTACCTTGAAGTCATTACAGGTATCATGCTTAGCACGGTTCATTGGGATTCACCTCTGTAACCACAGCCCCACTTTACAACCATCTGACATAATGATGGTTACAACCTCAGCGCCTACAGGACAACCATCTGACATAATGATGGTTACAACCTCAGCGCCTACAAGACAACCATGTGACAAAAATATAGTTACAACTTCACCGCCTATAAGACAAACATCTGAATTTTTTATTTTTTCGCGTATCAAGACTAGTTCGATTGACTATACACACATTGATCTACAAACGAATTATACATCAATTCATTGAAGATACCTACATTGATCTACAAACAAAACATACATCAATTCATTGAAGATACCTACATTGATCTACAAACAAAACATACATCAATTTATTGAAGATACCTACATTGATCTACAAACAAAACATACATCAATTTATTGAAGATACCTACATTGATCTACAAACAAAACATACATCAATTTATTGAAGATACCTACATTGATCTACAAACAAAACATGCATCAATTTATTGACGATACCTACATTGATCTACAAACAAAACATGCATCAATTCATTGAAGATACCTACATTGATCTACAAACAAAACATGCATCAATTCATTGAAGATACCTACATTGATCTACAAACAAAACATACATCAATTCATTGAAGATACCTACATTGATCTACAAACAAAACATGCATCAATTCATTAAAGATACCTACATTGATCTACAAACAAAACATGCATCAATTCATTGAAGATACCTACATTGATCTACAAACAAAACATACATCAATTCATTGAAGATACCTACATTGATCTACAAACAAAACATACATCAATTCATTGAAGATACCTACATTGATCTACAAACAAAACATGCATCAATTCATTAAAGATACCTACATTGATCTACAAACAAAACATGCATCAATTCATTGAAGATACCTACATTGATCTACAAACAAAACATACATCAATTCATTGAAGATACCTACATTGATCTACAAACAAAACATACATCAATTTATTGAAGATACCTACATTGATCTACAAACAAAACATACATCAATTTATTGAAGATACCTACATTGATCTACAAACAAAACATACATCAATTTATTGAAGATACCTACATTGATCTACAAACAAAACATACATCAATTTATTGAAGATACCTACATTGATCTACAAACAAAACATGCATCAATTCATTGAAGATACCTACATTGATCTACAAACAAAACATGCATCAATTCATTGAAGATACCTACATTGATCTACAAACAAAACATACATCAATTCATTGAAGATACCTACATTGATCTACAAACAAAACATGCATCAATTCATTAAAGATACCTACATTGATCTACAAACAAAACATGCATCAATTCATTGAAGATACCTGCATTGATCTACAAACAAAACATACATCAATTCATTGAAGATACCTACATTGATCTACAAACAAAACATACATCAATTTATTGAAGATACCTACATTGATCTACAAACAAAACATACATCAATTTATTGAAGATACCTACATTGATCTACAAACAAAACATACATCAATTCATTGAAGATACCTACATTGGTCTACAAACAAAACATGCATCAATTCATTAAAGATACCTACATTGATCTACAAACAAAACATGCATCAATTCATTGAAGATACCTACATTGATCTACAAACAAAACATACATCAATTCATTGAAGATACCTACATTGATCTACAAACAAAACATACATCAATTTATTGAAGATACCTACATTGATCTACAAACAAAACATACGTCAATTTATTGAAGATACCTACATTGATCTACAAACAAAACATACATCAATTTATTGAAGATACCTACATTGATCTACAAACAAAACATACATCAATTTATTGAAGATACCTACATTGATCTACAAACAAAACATGCATCAATTTATTGACGATACCTACATTGATCTACAAACAAAACATGCATCAATTCATTGAAGATACCTACATTGATCTACAAACAAAACATACATCAATTCATTGAAGATACCTACATTGATTTACAAACAAAACATACATCAATTCATTGAAGATACCTACATTGATCTACAAACAAAACATACATCAATTTATTGAAGATACCTACATTGATCTACAAACAAAAAATACATCAATTTATTGAAGATACCTACATTGATCTAATAACGATACCGTCATCGTTTCTTTGACGATACTTACACTTATCCATTGAAGATACCTACACCGTTCTACTAACGATACCTACACTGATATATTGACGATAATTATACTGATTCTTTACAAAAAAAAAAGAAATGAATTATTTTAGTTCATTTAGCTATTTCTTTTAATATTAATTGTAGTTTATATTTATGTGTCTAGACTCAGCCAGTGGATGTGACGTCAGTTTTGTCCCAGATAAAGAAACTTTAGTTCTGACACCAGGACAGAATGTGTCCGTTCTGTGTGACTCTCGGTGTTTGTCTCATGAGGGGGCTCGAGAAGTCACGTGGTCTAGAGACACACCAACTCGTGGAGATATACGAAAGTAAGGGTTCAATTACTAGAAATGAAAATATAAATTTCAATGAGATGGTATTAAGATTGTATTTCATCATTTGTATCATGGCTAAATGCACAATATTACTATATTGATCAACTTCAATTTGTCACATCATGAGGCCCATACCTCATCATGAGCACATTAAATGCATGGGGGTAGGGTGGGGGTGAGGGATAATTTAAAAAAATGTCAGTTGTCAATGAATCTTTTTTTTTCAAATTGATTTTCAAACAACTCACAACAACCCATAAACCAACAACTCACAACAACCCACTGACAAAACAACTTTCAACAACCCATAAGCAAACAACTTAAAACAATCCACAAATAAACAACTCACAACCACCCACAAACAAGCAACTCACAACAACCCACAAACAAACAATTGACAACAACTCACAAACAAACAACTCAAAACAACCCACAAACAAACAATTCACAAAACCCACAAACAAACAGCTCACAACAACCCACAAACAGTCAATTCACAACAACCAAAAACAAACAACTCACAACAACCCACAAACAAAATAACTTTCAGCAACCCATAAGCAAACAACTTAAAACAACCCACAAACAAAAAATTCACAACAACCCACAAACAAACAACTCACAACAACCCACTAACAAACAATTCACAACAACCCACAAACAAACTATTCACAACAACCCACAAACAAACAACTCACAACAACCCACAAACAAACAATTCACAACAACCCACAAACAAACAACTCACAACAACCACAAACAAACAATTCACAAAAATTCACAACAACCACAAACACACAACTCACAACAACCCACAAACAAACAACTCACAACAACAACAAACAAACAACTCACAACAATTTACAACAACAACAAACACACAACTCACAACAACCCACAAACAAACAACTCACAACAACCACAAACAAACAACTCACAGCAACCACAAACAACCAACTCACAACAACCAATAACACACAACTCACAACAACCACAAACAAACAACTCACAACAATCCACAAACAAACAACTTACAACAATCCACAAACAAGCAACTTACAACAATCCACAAACAAGCAACTTACAACCCAAGAAAAAACAACAGTTTTTCCTATAATAAAATGAAACTTTTTTTAACCATGATCTCAATTACAGGCGAATTGCCGATTTTGGAGAAATGACTTTCAGACCATTAGGGGAATGGTATATATATACATATATCGGCCTATATATTTAAACAAATTTAAGTAATCGCTGTAAAGGGAATATTTTCAATACAATATTAATGTTTGTTCACAAGTTACTGGGTAATTCTCTACAACAGTGTATACTCAAAGTGGTGGGCCGCGGCCCCCGAGGGGGCCGTGGACTGTCCGGAGGGGGGCCGTGGAATTTCGAAAAATGTGACACATAAAATATAATTAACCTAATGTATTGTATGTAAATAATATTAATATATGTTTAAAATAAAAT
Source organism: Bulinus truncatus (assembly GCA_021962125.1). Classification (NCBI taxonomy): domain Eukaryota; kingdom Metazoa; phylum Mollusca; class Gastropoda; family Planorbidae; genus Bulinus; species Bulinus truncatus. The sequence continues at coordinate 3,686,242 of JAGDYQ010000006.1, forward strand.
CTAGTTTATTTTATATGTTGCATCCTTTCACTCTTTCATTGTTAACATTAGAAAAAGCATGTATTGACTAGTAAAAATTTGCATATAGAAGTTTAAAATTATAAATTTAAGCAATCGAAACTAAACTAAATAAAATAGGGGGGGGGGCCGCGACATATTGATTGACGTTCCAAGGGGCCGTGACTTCAAAAAGTTTGAGAAGCACTGCTCTACAATATCTGGGTAACCTCTAAAACATCTCTATTTTATCTCAAAATCTCTCTCTTATCTCAAAATCTCTCTATCTGTGTAGCAATATATGTTTGCCTTTAGCAATATCTCTGTACAATATGAGTGTACTAGCTGTACCCTACAAAGCCCTTACATAGAGAGATAGACTACTGTTCAGCTTTGAAACTTATTTTATTATATTAGGAACGAAATTAAAACTCTAATTTGTTGTTTCTTTTTCTTAAAACAACCTAAAGGCAAAAATATGTTAAGAAATATTAAAAAATTAAAAACAATTAACTACGATTGGGTTCAGGGCCGTTTTAAGGTCATCGTAGGCCCTAGGCACTTTCAAAGTCGTAGGCCCTCCCCGAATTCATTTTTAATACTTTTCAAGAATGCACCCGCATTTATTTGCGATTTGAAATTAAAATAAACTTTCCGCATTGTTAATTATTCTCTGCAGACTCTATGCAGTCATTATGTAGTAATTCCGGTGTTACATTATGAGCTTCGCATTCGTTGTTTGTCTTTAATCATCTGCTTTTTTCTTACAAAATTTTAAAAACTAACAAAAGTACTTTTAAATAACCATGTCTGATGGATACAAGAGGAAACACGAGAGTGGATTTGAGAAGCGGAAGAAAAAGGAGGAGAAAGAAAAAGCATTGAAAAAAAAAATTGGGGGTTCGTTGCTGCAATTTATGAGCAGACAGTGATTGCATTACTGGTAAAACTAGTAATATTAGTGATAATGACATTTCATTTAATTCTTAGGCTACAATGTACCAACAATACCGCAATACCAGAAAAAATGTTGCTGCGGAATGTGCTGAAAAAAGAGAAACAAAACCGCAAACCACAGTTTACACACAAAGGAAAGTATCTACGAGTCTAATGCCTGTGTCATACTGAGCTGCTGTGTTTGATTTGCCTATAGACTCGGTTTACTGTGTCATGGTCAGTGGAGAGTTACCAGGTTTGACTTATGAGCTACATAATGCAAGTATACAGTTAATCCAAGTCATCCAGCTGAGTTGGGAGATAAGTGCACATCAGAAAGAATATATGCTGAACATCTTCTCTTCACCAAATTTGGAGTTAGATTTTACATTAAAGTGACACATTTTAGTATAACAAGATCAGATATGCACGCAAAAAAATGTTACATAGAACGTTGTCAAGTGGTGGAAGTTAACACGCAGACTGGCTCATCTATTCTCCTTGAGACAAGTACAGTGTTTTACTATCTGTTGCATTGATAAAAATATTGACTACTACATTCGGTTTTACAAATCATATTTTTATTGATGGCTTTGATGACTGGAAAAACTCCATCGCTAAGGTCCACACATCACATGAGAAGTTAGAGAGGTCTCATTACTGCTCTATCAAGGATGTTTGGAGATATCATCAGACATCTAGAGTTGATGAAAAACTTTAAAAAGGAGAAGCAAAAATGGTGCAAATACTAGACTGATCTTCTCAAGAGAATAATTGCTATGTGATCCAAGATTTCACATCGAAAGAGGGTTAGCTTTTGTAGCAGTAACAACCAGTATACACATATGTTATAATCTGTAAAATTATCTTGGTTGCATTGCCTTCTAGCAATGAATTAGATCATTTCGAAAGGAACACATTGAGAAGCTTGGAAACCCAGGAAGGGAATGTATCATATCTTTCTGCACTAGTATACTCTGTGATGACTTTATTGAATTCAATGGGATCCAAAGTGTTAACCTTAGTACTGTCTGGAAATTAAGAATGTGAATATTATGGAATCAAAATATCGGTTCCACTCCCTGTCTATCCAGTCTTGCCTTGGATCAGCTGACTGTTGTTCTTCATGACCATTATCTTCTCAAAATTGAGCTGCTGTAAGCGTTTCTTCCAGTTCATTCCAATTGAAAAACCGATGGTCAATGGCACTTCTCCGATCTAATATCTGTGAGTACTCTCCAAAATTTAAAATCATAGTACGAACCTCAGCAATTGCAGATCGCAGTCCTATGACAAGAGCGAGAGTAATATGGTGGGGATTTATTCGGGAGTACAAGCAAGATTTAAAGGGATAATAAAGTGGCCGGAGTGGGTACCATCCACTGTAGCTTCATTGGTGGCGCTCATCTGCTGGAGAGCTGCTCAGCTGAGTCAGCAATTTCGCTATTGTTCTGTCAGTCTACACGGTTTTCGCTTTCACCGCTTGAAAAGCGATGGTTAAAATTGACAGAGTGCCTGAAAAGAAAAACCTGTGTGCAGGGCTATCAGCACGGACTAGGCTACTAGAGGCTTTGTGCCAACCGAAGAAATTCGACACAAGCATTGTCTGATGTTGCTACAAGCGAATGTCAACCACCAGCATCTGTGCATGAAGCCAAATCACTCATAAAGAATCAATCAAGAAAACAGTACAAATACAGAATAGGTTGGTGACAAGTTTTGCAAATGTAAAAATTGATAAAAACGTATCTTCGATCAACGACGGGACAAACACGACTATCGTCCCTGGCATTACTTTCAAATGAAAATTATTTGATCAGGGAAATGACATTTGAGGACGTCATATGTGATTATGCTAACACAAAGAGCCGAAAAGTTAACATACTGTAATTTACAGATCTACAGCACTGCAGCTTGACTTGCTTAGGTGCTCATCTCACACGGTTATATATAGTTACTTTAATACAAACATCAGTAAATTGTACTGACATTCTGAACTTTTTTCCCTTTATGTTCTGGCTTTCGTAGACCCTTGAAAAGTCCGTAGGCCCTAGGCACAGTGCCTAAGTAAGTTGTATTTTAACCATACAGTGACCATTTCACATTGAATGGGATTTTTTTTTTATTTAATTAAAGATCGGTTAATTATTTTGCACTTGACTTAATGTAAGTTTTAACACTTGACTTAATGTAAGCCTTAACACCTGACTTAATGTAAATCTTAACAATATAACCTTATTTGTAATTTAAAAAAGATCAAGGCACTATTTAATTTTAAAAAAATAAAATAATATGATAGCTGGTAACTGAATTTGTAAAGAAATTTTGCAGAATTTCTTTTTTAATATTAGAACGTCTTTTAAAAAGAACTTTATTTACAAAATTAGTTACGACGAACGTGGATATTTTCATACGCCGGAGAATTTTGGATTATTATTATTGTTTACGTTTGACGATTTTAAAATGTTCGCTGTTGTATAAAAAAAACAAACAACGATTATTTGAATCATAATATGTTATTCTTACTTTTAAATATTTAGGACATTTATAATATTTAATATATATATATATATATATATATATATATATATATATATATATATATATATAATATTAAAAAGCACAAAAACTATTTAAAACTGTACATATTTTAAAAACAATAATCGCATCGAGACGCGGGCAAGAAGCCATGATTAGATTTTAAACTGGCATACTGTTGTATTCTTGATTCTTAAGATTTAACGCAGCCAGATGTGAGACCGCTATTTTTTTTATATAGATAGTAACTGCAATATATGTTTATCTTAAGCACACTATCTTCCCTTATCACTTGTGCACAGTAACTGCAATATATGTTTATCTTAAGCACACTATCTTCCCTTATCACTTGTGCACAGTAACTGCAATCTGATTACTATAGTATTAATGGACATCTGTATTAACATAACTTTCATGTTTGTTTTTTTTTTTGTGATAAATGTAATTAAACAGGGACATTAAAATCAACCTCATTATGAGATTTAATTCTGCTGAAAGATAAACAACCGCAAAGAAATGAACATCTTTGAGGGGAAAAAATAAAGAACAACGCCATGAAATAGATCTTAGAATCTATTTGATTAAAAAAATATATGTAATAATGACTTTGATTTCAAATAATAATATCTAGCAATAAGTTATTATTGATCGTTTCCACTTAATATAATCAGGAAAGGTATTCAATGAATTAACACTAACATCCCCTCCTTTTTTTTATTTCAGATTGTATTCTGTGTCCAGCTCTGAATATTTAGTCAGTAAACTGATATTTCAACAGTCTAGACTTGATATGGCAGGGACATACAGTTGTTATGTTTTATTTAACAACAGAAAACTTCACAGAAAGTCACTGAATGTGACATTTCATGGTAAAATTTCATTTATATATATATATATATATATATATATATATATATATATATATTGTTCCGAGTTTCTATTTCTTTAGGTAGGAGCTCAAGGACACATGGGCTCGTTAGTTGAATAATTCAAGATTTATTCCCTGTCTACTAATAGTACAATGTACAGGTTATAATAATCCAAGCGAAAACAAATTCTATAGAGCGTCCAACTGACCCAGTTAAACGAGTTAACGTGTCATGGCGACGTGTCTATAAAGGTATCCTCAAACCGAAGCGAAACGTTCCGCTGCGCTATTTCTCACGTGAGATTTTTCAAAGCGCGAAAAAAACTCTCTACACCTAAGCGAAGCGAACGTGGGCGTCATCCGACCGGATATAATGCTTTTTTTTTAATTTTCTTTTTTTTTTTGTTTGAAGACGTCGGTAGACATTTACTTCTTATTTTACATTTTCTACAGTTATTGTATTTTACAAGTAAAAAGTGAAAAAAACACTTACTTTTTGGTATAATCTGATATAATTCATGTTTCTATATATAAATGTGTCTTATTTGTTAATTTTAAGACATTTATATCAATTTTAACCTTGATTTTCATTTGAGTCGATGTTTCTAGGCAGCCATTTTGGATTTTTTACACTCGCGAAACGCGAAAAAAACTATGCAAGAAGCGATGCCGCGAAATTTCTCTGCACCGCCGCGGAAATTCTCCGCGGTTTGAGCATCTCCATATAAATACATTGCCGCGAAACAGGGGCGAATTTCGCGAGCTACCTAGATACGCGAAATTTGCTTTGGTTTGAGGATACCTTAATGATTTCGCTGCACCAACAGACCATGAGTCTCTCACTTTGTGTACCGTACCGCTGTATCTTTCGTCTGGCACTTGGGTCAGCTCCTCTCAGCTATAGTGTGCTCGTCTCCACTCTGTTCTTGACTGTCTGATGTCTAGACTGTCCCCATTGAATCATTGCATGATTCCTTTTATAGGCAGTCCACCCAGATGGTTGCATCAGTTTCTCGCCCAAACTGAGAGTAGGGGTCATTACGTTGAATTGCAGGTGGCGAATGAAACTATTTCAGCACCCGTATCCAGGCAGGGTAAACGTTCGAAATAGAAATGTGTAGGCGTTGTACTAAATCGTGATTGCATCATTCATCTCTGGGGCAGGGGAGCTACCCCGGGGAAGGGGTAATCAGAGTTATAACAGTATATATATATATATATATATATATATATATATATATATATTGATATACTTGTGTATTTCATATATCCTATTTTGTGTTTTTAGCTCAAGAAATAATAACTTGTTCATTAGAGTATTGGTGGCTGCAATGGAATATATGACACAGTGTGTCTGCAATGGAATTGTATAACACAGTTTGCCTGCATGGAATATATAACACATAGCTCATGGCTTGAGATCAAATGCTTCTAAATATAAAACGTTTGCCCAAAGGAAAAATAAATTAAGAATATTTGGACCAGTCATGTCTTCCGGTTGAACAGCGAAATCTGCAGATATACCTTCAACATGATATCATATTCTCCAATCTTTATCTCACTTTAATGTAATCATTATTAACTCTCTTTGCGCAAAAAAGATATTAATTGCTTAATTATATTTTGAGTGTGCGATTGATGGCTTAAAAAGTCGAATGCATTAAATATTTTTTTTAAATAAGCTACAACCTTTCAAAATATATCTTTATTCATTACTTTTTTTTTCTACAATGTGGAACAAAAAATATACTATCAACAAAATAAATCCGAAAGAAAAATAGTTTTAACATTAAATTTAGATACATTTAATAAATATCATATTTCAAAAATATAATATTTGATATAGTAATAATCCACGTTCTACATATACAGTCGCAATAATTAGATAACCACATTATAGCCAGTATCATAATATGCATGATTTATACCAACACAAACCATCAATCCAGTTTCATTCACTATCTCTCACACGACTCTCCTCCAACTGTTTCATTCACTTTATCTCACACGACTCTCCCCCAACTGTTTCATTCACTATATCTCACATGACTCTCCCCCAACTGTTTCATTCACTATATCTCACATGACTCTCCCCCAACTGTTTCATTCACTATATCTGACACGACTCTCCCCAAACTGTTCATTTTATGTTTTATCACTTTAAACATGACTAATTAAAAAAACAAGCAATTAAGCCTGTTCCATTCTGGACACAGGACGTGTTAGCGCATTTTCTTGTTATGTATCAGTACGTTTGTTAGCTTTCAGTAAATATTTGTAAATTTTGGAAATGTTTATAAATTCAATTGTGTAACGCATATATCTGTAAAAAAAATATTATAAAGACGTTTCTTTATATTTGAAAAAAAAATTATTTTCTCTTAAATCAACTACAAGTGGTTTGTGGTTACTGAAATAGGACTCATAATTGAAAACATTCGAAATTGTAGTCATTTAATCGTCCGAAAACTCCGTCAATTGTTGCATAGCTCTGATACTTCAATTAAACTTAGAACACAAACTTACTATTTCATTTGATGAGTTTCTTAATAAATCTTGGTGAAACTACGTGCTGCAGTATTTCGCACCAAATGAATGGGTTATTGAACGTACAAGGTGTAGAATGGGGCCATATATATAATATATAAGCCCCTTAGGAGCCCTGAAGCCCGGCCCTCAGAGGTCCTATCGCGAAATGAACTTTTGATGTACACATGGCAGGCCAAGACCTACAAAATGATATATACATCATGGGTCAAGACTTATAGTTGCTGAGATATAGCGCTCCTTTATTAATATAGCTTATATAGTAAAAAACGGTACTAAGGCCCCTTTTACGGCCCTGAGAGGTCAGATCGCGAAATGGAAAAAAAGTCATTTCTTGGCAGGCCAAGACCTACAAAATGATATATACATCATGGGTCTAGGACTTATGGTTGTTGAGATCTAGGGTGATGACAGACAGACAGACAGACAGACAGACAAAACGGGGACAATAGAGCATTTTTTTTAGAAAATGCTCTAAAAACAACATAAGTTCTTTTGAGTGGAGCAATTATTAACATATATATATCATATGTTGTTTTTATCACAATACACATTGTGTTATAGCTCAATATGTTCAACACTAGAAAAAAATACCCAATAGGTGAACTTTTTATTACAATCACCATAATAGAATAGTATCATTCATTTATTATACTTTACAGACAATGTTTTGAATAAAAACATAAAACATTACTTTACTGATATTATGTGTGGTACTGTATAAAGTATTAAAGAACATAATAGAAATACAATTGCTTATAAAATTCATCATTCTTTAAACTTAACAAAAAAAAAAAATTTCGAACTATCCAGAAGCTGACAGTTGCCTCCCCCCCCCCCCCCGGAATATATTCGTCCTTTTAAAAAAGAAATATTGACTGGCTGCTATCAATATTGTGAGTTCAGGGCCACAAGCCCGTGTCTGAAGCGCCCGCCTTTAAATTCGATTCTGCATTTATCTTTCCGAAAGTTATAAACTTATCCCTTCAGCCATAAAATTATTATCAAGGGAGTTAATCCTTATATATTTATGTAAAAGTTATTATTCATTGTGTGATCATCTAATGCATATAGCAACTTATTTTCAATATTATTTAACGCATACATTTCGTATGTTATTTCGAGGAGTTTGGCCACAAGACCCTCCATTCTGTCCATGATGTCAGGAAAAAAACCTGCCTCGCCACTCTGGTTGAATAACAAAACAAACCCTGCTGGTCTGGCCAGTCTGGGCAAGTGCTAAAACCCTTTTTCTGCCATGCCGTCATATGTAGCAGTCACACTCATTCCGCCAATTTCTAGGCTGAATAAACACGCATCATGCGACACGAATAAAGATGGTGTGGTAGTACACTCTGAGAATTAATTTGAAAGATAAACTTTGCGATGATATGATCAATGTAGAATCTCTCAAGATCATGTGACATTCTCGCAGTTTGTGGTGGTGGATGTGAGGAGTCCTCAATATCCTTCTTTGACGCAAACTTTAGCACAATCGTCACCACCCGCCGTTTCAAACAGATTTGACTTCATCCATTACTGTTTAGGACGGTCGGCAGTACATACAACATATTAATCTGGCAGTACATACAACCTATTAATCTGGCAGTACATAAAACCTATTAATCTTGCAGTACATGAAACGTATTAATCTGGCAGTACATAAAACCTATTAATCTGGCAGTACATACAACCTATTAATCTGGCAGAACATACAACGTATTAATCTAGCAGTACATACAACCTATTAATCTGGCAGTACATACAACCTATTAATTTGGCAGTACATACAACCTATTAATCTGGCAGAACATACAACGTAATAATCTAGCAGTACATACAACCTATTAATCTGGCAGTACATACAACCTATTAATCTGGCAGTACATACAACCTATTAATCTGGCTGGTTTGGGCAAGAAAAGCGCTAGACTGGCAGATGTTCTTTCTTCCGCTCTTTAGACATGGTAGATACATATTCATCACCTTCATATACGTTTTTTTCTAGTTTATTACTGTAATCTTTCCGTGACACATATTATAACATACATTTTCCGTGATAGTTATTACAGAGATTTCTGTAATTTTTGCGGAAAGAGCTGGAGTTAATAATTTTAATTATATTTTTCAAAATATGGGTTATTAACAAAAGTCTTTTTCATTAACTTTAATGTGTAACAATTTAATTATCATTTTATTTTTATAAGGTTTTTTTTTGTCAATAGGAATGAAAGACAAAAATCCAAATGCATTAAATACAAGAGATATTGATGGACAAAGAGTTCGAAGATCTTATTGGTACAGTAGATGTCCAGATAGCTTGAATCCGTACATTATTATATCATCTATATATTGGCATTGCTTGCACAGTAAACTAAGAAAACAAGAATTATTTTCAAGAAATCTCAGACGACAACGCCAACTTGAAAAAAGAAAGCAGACGACAACTTATATAACAAAACAAACTTTGGAGTGGACCACAAGGCAATTCAATAAATCAAATATTGAGGAAAATATTGAAGGCTCAGGAGACAGCTCTGGAGAGTACATAGAACTACCTGAATCTAGCAAACATTTAATTTTACAGGACATAACACAGAGAAAAAGCTTGAACTCCAGCATCCAAATGTCTGTAGATAATATTATATTGGGATATGTGGAGCTGGGATCTAGAAATGTGGATACAGATTTTGAAGTGAATAAGGAAAACACACATGAAGATTTTATGGCTGGAAATACAATCAACCAGCAGGCGGTTAAAAGTGCAGGTAAAAAAATCAACATTGGAAACAACAACATTAATCATTTAAGTAATAATGAAAAAAGTGATTGATCTATTAATAGATTATTCTTTACTTAATATAAATATTGTCTGTATAAAGAATTCTATGAACATTACTTGATCGTATATAAGAAAATTAGAAGACATGAATAAAGTTATCCATTTACTATATGCTATAAAATTTACGCTACAAAATGATAAGCTGTAACTTAAAAACAATTAAATAGTACAAACAGGGTAGGGACGTATCATTGTTCAAGGGGGTGAAAATTATTTAAGCGGCAGCCTATAAAAAAAACAACTTAAGTTCCCTAAGTTCAAACATGAAGTGTAGAATTCATATAAATGGATTGCCTAGTTAGCACAACGCCCAGCTGACTTTACTTCCCCAACTTAAGTCAGGTACCAAATTAAAGCTGGGCGGGAAAAATTCAATTGTTCTCACCGATGATTGGACACAGGACTCTCAGGTCGACAGTTGAGTATCTACCCTACTCGGCCACCTGTCCGAAGAGAGGCAGCCTATGAAGGGGTGCACAATTTTTTTTTTTTGGAGAAAAGAATTTTAATGAATAACTTCTAAGCTATCAATTTCAAGTCATTTTACTTTTTAAGCCTTACATAATTTCTTAGACCAACTGTAGACATTTTTTTTCGAAGCTCAAAAACTCATTTGTTCTTTGAATGAGGTCTAGACAAAAGTATGTTTTATTTCAGATTAAAACATTTAGGAATGAATATAATTTAGAATGAATAGAATTTAGAATGAATAGAATTTAGAATGAAATCTTAAGAAAAATGAAAAGGAAGCACACCAAGTAAATTTAAAAAAAAAAATAATGGAGAAATAAAGTTATGTGTAGCAAATTTAATATACCCCCCCCCCCTAATCAAACGTTGGGTAAAAGATGTGTGATACAAGGTTTAAATTACACATAATACAGCAATAGTACTACATAATGTATATTACAAAAGATGTAAAAGAAATAGGAATACATGAAAAATATCATATATGAAGATAAACTGAGTCAGTGATCAATGTATTTTTCTGTAATGGGATGGGGACACAAGCTCTAGGGCATACAAAATACATGGATCAACTAATGAACGAAATTTTTTTCTCATGATCAGTGTTGTTGATATGTCGGAGTTGTTGTTGATATTTCAATGTTGTTGATATGCCATTGTTGTTGTTATGTCAATTTTGTTCATATGCCAGTGTGGTTGATATGTCAGTGTTGTTGTTGACATATCAGTGTTGTTGTTGGTATTCAGTGTTATTGTTGATATTTCAGTTTTGTTGATACGTTGTATAAAAATACTTTACTTCATTGTTCTTGGCGGATTGTTAAAAATGAAATCAACAAGAGATTATTTTTATACTGAACGTCGCTTCCAACAACATCGAAATGCAGAGATAGATACCTTAAAGAAAATACATATCATATTAAGTTATAACATTAACCAACTTTTCACAACTGGAATGGAGTATTACTATCCTAGAGTTTTTCTTTTGCTCTTATTTCTCTTAAAACAGTTCATTAGCCTTGTCTCCCTATATGAAACTGAATATATTTATGGACTATTGTTTAAACAGTAATAACATACTACGTGTAGTCAAATAGGGGATAACCTCTAATTTTATCTTTTTTAACAGTTCACTAAAGATGAACACATCTGTATATCGAGTATAATTTGCTTTATTTCCTCTCGACAATTTTTGAGCGAAACATATCACTATCTTACTGGATCATGACTGCAGACTTTATTATTATTTATTATTCTTGAAACACAAAACTGATTGTATCTCAACAAAACTTGAACTGAATTTAGTTTTTGTTTTGTGTGTGTGTCTATGATCAGCACATACTAAGTGTAAATGGGTTGAAAAAGCAAACACACACAAACACGTTATATTTAATGCACAGCGTTGCGCGGGAAATATGCACTTTCACCCCCCCCCCAACACACACTCCTCTCCTAATCATTTTAACCTTCGAATAATCACGTTGAATGCCCAGCTTGAAATAATACACAGACATTGATAAAAATCGTACAGGAAATAGAAAAAAGAACACATCTATTGTTTACTAAATCATCAACAATACATTGTTTATTAAATCATCAACGATACATTGTTTATTAAATCATCAACAATACAATGTTTACTAAATCATAAACAATGCATTGTTTATTAAAGTATCAACAATACATTGTTTACTAAAGTATCAACAACACATTGTTTACTAAAGTATCAACCAGGGGTAGGGTGTCGGCCAAAATATTTGCCGAAACCGACACCGGTGTCGGTTTTCTAAAATCCGCGGACACCGACACATGTGTCGGTTTTCTAAAATCCAAGACCACCGACACCGACAACCGACACCGGGGGGGGGGGGGGTCAAGGGAAGATAATTCTGTATTTTTTCCCTGTATATATCTCTTACTATAGATATATAAAGATGCTCGTCTAATTGTATATTCATTCTTCTTTGCTCTACAACCCATTTAGGGTCCGTGGATCAAATGAAACTTGGCCGCCCAAGAAACATTAAATTATTTACTTTTTATTTATTGTAGTGTATTTCTCTCAGGATAGGGCGACTCCTACCCCTCTAGGGCAGCGGTAAAATTATCAAGTGTCGATCGGTCTGCGGCGAGAATAATGTTCGGGACCACTGCACTAACACACACACCACTTCTATGGTACCGGTAGTTTTTATTTTGTTTAAACAAAATAAAATAGCCTTTGTATCTTACTAAGCTACTCACCTCATTTTATAGATGAATTTAAAAAAAAAAAAACTTAAAGAAGGTATAATTATGTTGCAGCATGCATTGTATGGACCTAATTTGTAATGTAATTACTAAATAACAAAAGTAAATAAATAAAATTCCCGAACTGTGCAGTTAAATGTGTTTATCTAAATAATTATGCACAGGGCGCCAAGCTAAACGGGTCTCCGAAATAGTAATCTTGAAAACAATTTTCATCTTCTAAACAATACAAGGGCAATCTACGTCCCGTTAAACGTTTTGATTTGACCCTCAGTACACTCCCCTTTTTTCATTTACATTGATAACATTTACATTTATGTTAGCTCACGTCAAGTATTATGAACACCCCTGTGATCTTCTCTTGGTCCAGCCCTTCAATCAAATTTAAGAACCTATTGTAATTCTTCAGTAGTTTTAAATTTACATCCCTGATCTGCGATTTCGCAGTATGTCCAGTACGATAAAAAAATTATCAGTTGTACATGTAACATTGAAATGTCACGAAAAACACTTGATATGGACATCAAGAGTAGCTGCAGTGAATACATTAAAGTAACAAAATTGTATGGTTTACTTCAAGATATGCCAGAGTATGTCGTCGTCGTCGGCATCCGTCCGTCTCGAGAGACGATGGTGTAGCTAAGATGAGTCTACAAGACACCGCCGGGAATGGCTGTGCAGTCCGACTCGGGAGTGGCAATCTCTGCCGCACTTGTCACACTTGAAGATAGTTGGTTGTTGTAGTTGTTGTTGTAGCTGTTCTTTTTTCCGCTTCCGTCTTGTTCTTTTCAGGGCAGCATTATCCTGTCGCTCAGCCTCTGCGCGCAATGAACCCTGCCGGACAGCGAGCCTCCATGAGTGGCGGTCGGCTGCTTGGCTCTCCCAGGAGTTGGGGTTAATGGAGCACTCTTTCATATCCTTTTTGCAAGTGTCTTTGTAGCGCATTTTAGGTCGCCCTGTTTTCCTCTGGCCGGTAACTAACTCGCCATAGAGTAGGTCTTTCGGGATGCGGCCTGCGTCCATTCTTTTGACATGACCGAGCCATCTGAGGCGTCTCCCGCTGAGAACTGCAAACAAGCTGCTCATGTTGGCCCTCTCTAGCACCCCAGTGTTGGGGATCTTGTCTTGCCACTTTATCTGCAGTATACGTCGCAGGCACCTCATGTGGAAATTGTTTAGCTTCCTTTCGTGCCTCGCGTAAGTGGTCCGCGTCTCGCATCCATAGAGGAGGGTACTAAGTATGCAGGCCTGGTAGACGCGCAATCTGGAATTTTCGGTGAGGCTGGGGTTTTCCCACACACGTTGCTTTAGTCTCGCCATGACTGTGGCTGCCCTAGCGATTCTGCAATCGATCTCCGGGTCTATGGATAGCGAGCTGGAGATGGTGGACCCGAGGTAAGTGAAGTTCTCGACGACCTCTAGGGTGTGCCCATCGATGTCGATGCTTGGGGGTGTATCTGTACCCTGTGCCATGACATTCGTCTTTTTCAGGCTGATAGTCAGTCCAAACTCCTTGCATGCATGGGAGAGGCGGGTGACAAGCTGCTGCAGTCCATCTTCAGTGTGTGATGTCAAGGCTGCGTCATCAGCAAAGAGCAGCTCGCGAATTAGGACCTTTGTGACTTTGGTCTTTGCACGGAGGCGGGCTATGTTATAGAGCTTGCCATCGGACCTTGTATGGATGTAAACACCGTCGCTGCAATCCTTGAAGGCGTATTGGAGGAGCATGGAAAAGAAAATGCCGAAGAGTGTAGGTGCAAGGACGCAGCCCTGTTTTACTCCGCTGCTGACTGGGAAGGCCTCGGAGATTGCGCCGTTGTAGCAAACCGTGCTATGCATGTTGTCGTGGAAGGACATGACCACTGCAAGCAGGTGTGGGGGGCAGCCAATCTTTTGCAGCAAGCTGAAGAGTCCACTTTGACTTACTAGATCAAACGCCTTTGTGAGGTCAACGAAAGCGATGTAGAGTGGCACCTGCTGTTCCTGACACTTCTCTTGAAGTTGACGTAGTGAGAAGATCATGTCCACTGTTGATCGGCCAGCCCTGAAGCCACACTGTGACTCTGGGTAGACTCGGGAGGCGAGGGCCTGCAGGCGGTTTAGAGCGACGCAGGCGAAAGCTTTGCCGACGATGCTGAGGAGGGAGATGCCCCGGTAGTTATTACAGTCGCTCCGGTCCCCTTTGTTCTTGTATAGTGTGATAATTTTGGCATCCTTCATGTCTTGGGGGATATAGCCCTGTTCCCAGCATCGACTTAGGAGGTCGTGCAATGGCTTTAGCAGTGTTGGTTTTCCGCTCTTCAGAACTTCTGGTGGGATTCCATCGCTACCGGGTGCCTTTCCGTTTGCAAGGCAGTCGATGGCTTTGCTTAGTTCATCCACGGTGGGTGTGGTGTCTAGCTCCTCCATGACAGGCAGATCTGGGATAGCGCCAAGGGCGGCATCAGTCACAGTGTTCTGGGTTGCGTATAGCTCCAGGTAGTGTTCGGTCCACCTCTGCATCTGTTTTTCCTGGTCCTTGATGACCTCTCCTGTTTTGGATATAAGGGGGGCGGAATTGGAGGGAGTTGGGCCTATTGCCTTTTTGATGCCCTCGTACATCCCTCTTGCGTTTCCTGTATCGGCAGCTGCCTGGATGCTGCTACAGAGGTTCAACCAGTAGGAGTTGGCGCATCTGCGGGCGGTCTGCTGGGCTTTGCTCCTGGCTGTCCGTAGGGCTTTTAGTGTGTTGGGACTGGGCCTGGCCTTGTAGGCCAGTAGGGCTTTCCTTTTTACCTCGGTAACGGGTTCCATTTCCTCCCAGTGGGCCTCGTACCAATCGGCGTTTTTCCGCTCTATCTTTCCATAGGTGGTGATGGCGGAGTTATATACGACATCACGCAGAGGCGACCACCTAGAGTCGATGGTGTCAACTGCTAACTTTCTTTCACTGAGTGTAACTTCCAGACTGCTGATAAACTGTTGGTTTTTTTCGGGATTTCTGGCACAGTTGATATTGATGCGTGGGCGACCTTTTTTCTTGGAGTGATGCAGTTTCTTCGGCGTTATGCGCACCTTGCTTGCCACGAGGGCGTGGTCCGTGTCGCAGTCTGCACTGTGGTAGCTGCGGGTGAGGAGGATACTGTCGATATTCCCTCTTCTGGTGAGGACGAGCTCGAGTTGGTGCCAGTGGCGGGAGCGTGGGTGCCTCCATGACACCTGATGTATCTCTTTGCACCTGAAGAAGGTGTTGGTCACGCACAGGCCATGGTGGCACGAGAGCTCAAGCAGTCTCTGGCCATTTTCATTTATCTTTCCCCTCCCAAAGCTTCCGAGACAGGTGGGCCAAGCCACATGGTCAGCTCCTACCCTTGCGTTGAAATCGCCAAGGAGATAAAGGCTATCGGTGCTAGGAATCTTCAATAGCGCTTCATCTAGGGACTGGTAAAATTGATCTTTCTCCTCGGCAGTGGAGCAGAGGGTTGGAACATACACGCTGAATATGTGAGCTGGGCCAGAGGACGTTGACAGTCGGAGGATTAGTAATCTCTCAGAGCCGTCTGTTGGGGGCTCTATGAATCTGACAAGCGTGTTTTTCACCGCGAAGCCAACACCGTGTTGCCTCGGTTGGTCTGAGGACTTCCCTTTCCAATAGAATGTGTAGTTAGCTTCTCCTCTGATGGTGCCGGTTTCAGCCAGCCGGGTCTCCTGTAGAGCGGCGATGTCGATGTTTAATCGTGAGAGTTCCCTGTCGATGACAGCGGTCTTCCTTGCGTCATCAATCTGCTGAAGGTCAGATGTGAGTCCGGTACACATGGTCCTGATGTTCCAGCTTGCGAATCGAAGAGCTGGAGGCTTCTTGCTAGTTCTTATCTTGAATTTGCCTGGTGCGTGTGTTTTTTGGCCCACTTTTTGAGAAGTGCATCTCTAATCCCCACGCACCCAGTAGGGCAGGTGAGCCATGGCGAGACAGCACCCAACTGGCTGGGGGCTGCCCAGCTTGAGGCGGGCGGTAGCTGTCCAATGAGGCGCGATGACCTCTCCCACCGTCGAAAGAGGCCCCTGGCGCTCGTTTCCTTCGCCAATCGGATGAGCTTAGAACCGGTAACTGTCCCCTTCCGTGTTGTATCGACATCGTGCGACGACGCTGGAGTATCCTCTCCAGTTTAGCTACAGAGCCTGGGCAGGGTAATATGGAGGGATAGCTGTTGCCCGTGCAGCAGTCCCCCCCTCTCCGCGCAACTGAGGGATCCAAGGGAAAGACAGAGTCGATACGGCTTGGCTTCAGCTGCGCCGCAGGAGTTGCCGGCGTTGACAATATAGGGTCTGGCCGCCTTGGGGACTCCAGCTCCGGATTTCTTTTCAGGGTTTACTCCCTTAGCCTATCCTCGTAGGAGGTATGCCGCTAGGCAGCGGAGGTTTGAGAACAGAGTTTTCCTTCTCCTAGATGAGCTACCAACCGAGGTTGACGAGCCCCATCTGTCCGAAGCGGCTTCGCCAGAGTATGTGGGATGTTATTTTTATAGTAAACCTGAAGCGGCCAATTCGCTACTTTTAATAAGTTCTCATTCATGTGTAGGCTTATGCTCAAATATTGGTCAAGATTATTATTAACGATTGCCTAAGTCAGCAAGTCACTGCAAAGTACAGACATATCCAGAAACATTAGAGCAATGATGCTTGGAAGTTTATAAGTGGCCATTCAGAGAATGCAGAATGCTGAAATAAAATCACGGCAAGGGCTACAGACAATGATAAAAGATGGTTGTTCCAGACCTATTTTTTTTAGAAAAGAGAGAGAGACGTATGAAGGGAATGAATCGTTATTTTACACCCGAATTAAACCTGACATATGTAGTGGAAATGTTATGTATTGTAATAGGTTGGGGGGGGGGGGGGACTGGCGCCTGAACAGCTCCAACTACGGACTGGGCTTTAATGCCATTGTGACGTAGATTGGTGATGTTTCATTCTGGCTTAGAGAAATTAAGCTGTGGAGAGTGTTAGTTGTGAGTTAACTTTGATTGTAGGGACTTTTGAAACAGATCATTCTTTTAAGTTCTGAAAGACTTGAATAGGTTTGTGTGTAATCTTTCTCCAACATGGATATTGACAGAGAGTTGCAAACTAAAAATTTCTCACGATTTCCAATGATTGAGTAAATAACAAAGTGAACATAGCCAGTAGCTGTCCCATCTGCTTTTAGTCAAAATTCTTTTAATGTTGACAAGTTTTTGTAATGTAGAGAATCTCGCTTTGAAAAATAATAAATTTGTTGATAAACAGATTTAGCAAGTATTTATTTAAAAAGAAAAGAAGAACTTAAGAAAACTTTAAATTAAAGATTTGTAAAGAACCATCTGACGTTGTTCTGGATTATTTAATAAAAGTTCTAGTATTTTTTTTTTTGGGTGAGGGTAGGGGAGTTTTTCCGCCGACACCGAACCGACTCCGGACAAAATACAAATGCCGACACCGAACCGACTCCGGACAAAATACAAATGCCGACACCGAACCGACTCCGGACAAAATACAAATGCCGACACCGAACCGACTCCGGACAAAATACAAATGCCGACACCGACACCGACTCCGGACAAAATACAAATGCCGACACCGACACCGGGCAAAGTACAAATGCCGACACCGACACCGGCAAAAACTACCGACACCACCGACACCGAAACCCCAGCCCTGGTATCAACAACACATTGTTTAATAAAGTATCGACAACACATTGTTTATTAAAGTATCAACAACACATTGTTTACTAAATATAAGCAGTGTGGCATAGTGAGGGGGCAAGGGGACATCATGCCCCTGGCGCTACTTACAAAGGGGCACTAAACGGTATATTTACATTATATAGCAGCTAAGCTTGTCCGGGTCGCGGTGTGTGGGGAATCCGTTCTATAAATAAACGACCTCCAGAAATAATAAATAAAACAATAGTATTTGATAAAGTAATCACGTGACCAGCGAAGTCACGAAAACACCCAAAAGGGCGCTTGGGTTCAATCGATTCGATTTCTATTTTTCAAACATCTACAGTTTTAAATAGTTTCTGTGGTTTGTAAAAGTCCTAAATATTAAATAATAATAATAATAATATATAATATCATTCAAATTATTTTCGTTTTTATTACAACAAATAGCATTTTAACATCGTCAATTACAACATATAGCATTTTAACATCGTCAAAGTGAGTCAAACGTAGGTCAAGGTCATTAGCAAGCGCGTTCGTAATAAAAGTTTGTAATATTAAACAAGCAATTTAAGTCTTTTCCGTTTCGGACAAAGGACATTTTAGAGCATTTTCGCCGGACGAAATCCGTACTTTTTTTCCGGGTTACAGCCATAAATATTGCTCCACGCGCATGAATTTCGATAAATTTAGAGAGGGAAGTAATCATGTTGAATAACTATTACAAAAATAAATCATGATTACGCCCCTTTAATTAGCTTTTATTATTTATATTTAAAATATAAGCAAAAACGGTATATAAGAAACTCTTATATTTTGGCTCTGAGAGGTCAGATTGCGAAATGGACTTTTGATGTACACTTGGCAGGCCCAGACCTACAAAATGATATATACATCATGGGTCTAGGACTCATGGTTGCTGAGATATATGGCGCTCCATTGTTAATATAGCTTATATAGTAAAAAACGGTACTTTATAAACCCCCTTTTACGGCCCTCAGAGGTCAGATCGCGAAATGAACTTTTGCTGCTCACATGGCAGGCCTAGACCTACAAAATGATAAATACATCATGGGTCTAGGACTTATGGTTGTTGAGATCTAGGGTGATGACGGACAGACAGACAGACAGACAGACAGACAAAACGGGGACAATAGAGCATTTTTTTTTTCGAAAATGCTCTAAAAAAAAGAAATTCTGCAAATTTCAATACAATTTAAGTCACTATCTACGTTTGTGAAAAACAAAACTTCTGCATCCGAAGGTACACATTTTTTATTAATTTAAATTTATACTATTTGTAAAAATTACATTTGCTAATATAAAGGTGGGACGTATATCACAGGGTATTCCCTAGGACAGAGCACCAAATGGATGATCATGTTGAACGGTGTTAAGATTAGGAAATGGTGAAGTAATGAATAATGATAACTTGGGCGATGAAGTGGTTGAAATGTTCTGCACTGGCAATTTAGTTACTGAAATCTATGGAACTAATTTGAAAATAAGTGCAATTAAGGACACCATGTCCCACAGGGCAGTTTTGTGTCCCAAAAATGATGACGTCGAGAAGTTGAATGGAGAAATTATGGACGTGCGTGGGGGAGAATATGTGACCTACTTAAGTGATGATGGTATTTTAACAGATGACGATGAGGTGATGAATAATTTTCCTGTTGAATTGCTGCACATTAGGAAGGTGGCATAAATCAGCACCTAATTTACCCAATTAAATTAATTAAATTGATTAGAAAAGGGTTTCACATTATACCTAGATTTCCTGGGCAAAGGCCGGGCTTAATATCTAGTTTTACATATAATATTATATGGTTTTCTAATGGGGCGGGGGTCGCAAAAAATATATTTTGCCCCGGGCGCGAGTTACGCCACTGCATGTAAGCGTTTTGTCGGCACTTCGCAGATAATGAGAAAGCCGTTAACGAACGTGACCAAAATAATTCTCTATTGTGCAATAAACTGGGCCTGGTCAAGCTCTTTGCGTGACCATAAATTCTGGCCAGTGGTCTGGAGCATGTTTTTTGTAATGCTGAGAGCGTTGATTGTCACGTCCATGCTTTTAGGATTATGGTCTTCTACATACCATACTAGATGTTCTCAATAACAGAGATGGTCTTCTACATACCATACTAGATGTTCTCAATAATAGAGATGGATTTCTCGTTTATCGGGGTCCCGAGGTCTCCATCTGCAGGCACCACAGTTAGCTCACGTTTGGGTCTTGGTGGTGAAGCCTGGTACAGATGACCTGACAACTCGTACATATGATGCTGCTGGAAATAGCTCTCTTTATAGGGGGATGGAGGTCGTGTGGTAAAGCGTTCGACTATCGACCTGAGGGTATTTGGCTCAAGTTCCCGATATACCTCCATTGGTGCCTCCATGGCCATTGTACTTTCTGCTATGGTGGGGATGAAAGAAGGGCACCATAAAAACCGTCCCATTAGTGGTTTATCGGATCTAAGAGATTTCATCTCATCCTTACAGTGACTTCACACATTGGATATAACAGATGTCATGAATGTGGAAATTGAGATACGCATCATCGTGTCTTATAACG
Source organism: Bulinus truncatus (assembly GCA_021962125.1). Lineage (NCBI taxonomy): Eukaryota > Metazoa > Mollusca > Gastropoda > Planorbidae > Bulinus > Bulinus truncatus. Next base: position 3,706,950 of record JAGDYQ010000006.1, read on the forward strand.
TGTCTCCTTCATTTGATATCATCTAATCACTTAACGGCTATGGTGTTCAAAATCATGTTTCAGTTAAACCTCTAGATTTATATTTATTGCACCCGTTATGTTCAAGAGTATGTACCAGTTTTAATTCTTTCTTTGTAAGGAAATATTTACAGCTAAATACAAAAATTAAAACGGATAGTTACTAAACACTTGAGCATTTCTCAAGTACATAACTGGTCGACATTCAACCTTTCACCTAGTAATCTTCTAATTCAGACACTGACCAACAAGCTCACTTTACTTAACAAATGAAGGATTCAACCACGATATTAGTCACCTTTGCCTTAAATACTAAAATATTCTACTTACTTTTACTGTGAAGTAAACATAACAAGTATTTCGTTGTGGGTTTGACTCCCGGCGTGTGCAGCCACATGCATATATTTCTTGTGGTGACTTCATGTTAATTAAGCACAGTGGGTGTAAAAGACGGGCACTGTAAAACCATCTTATTATTAGCTTATAGAATCTATGATATTATTATATTTTACATACCATTTTAACACTTACCGCTGAATCTAACAAATAATGATTACAAATTATTTACGATAAGGTTTATAATGTCTACATATTCTCATGTGGGACGGATGGCCGAGTGGTGTAGAAACTCGGACTGTCGATCTGTAAGTCCTGGGTTCTATCCTCAGTGAGAACCTTGGAATTTTTCCATGTGATATTTGGTGCAAAGTCCACCCATTTTTAAATGGGTACCTGACTTAAGTTTGGGAAGTAAAGGCGGCTGGGCGTTGTGCTAACCACACAATCTCTTCATATGCCGAAGTTAGAGAAACAGATGAATTCTACACTTAATCTGCCCCGATGGCCCGTTTGGGCTACATATTCTCATGATTCTTGTTAATCATATATCACTAAAAATTTTAAGATTTATTGAAATATTAGCCAAGTAAACATAAGTTACTTCATTTTCTTTTGTATTCTATTAGTAAAGAAATAGACATTTGATGAAAAAATGCGCACCAAATATAAATCCGTTCAGAAAGTGGTTTGTGTTAAGTACTATGATTTCGCGCTTGCAGTAAATTGAAAGAAAATATGTCGCCGAAATGAATCATTCAGAATTAAAATCCTTAAATATCCAAATCCAGATTATTTAAACTGACAATAATTGGCATATCACTCAACTATTAACATGCACATAGCTGAGTGAAAAGCCAAGTTTTGTTGTCTTCCGATTAGTTAGCTTCAATGCATTATTTTTGTGCAAATGTAATACTTGAACGTAATAACCTGACGACATTAATGTCATCCAGTTATGACAAATGTCGCCAAGTACTATCTAATATAGACAATAAATGACATCAAAAGCTTATTGTATTTATGTTTGTGTGCTTTGTTTGCCCTGACACATGATAAAAAATGTAATATACATTACTAAATATGGGTGTTCTATGAAGATCACTCTTGGGAGTAGATAAAGTTTTTCCCAAAACATAGTGACATAGACTACATAATTTTTTGAATAATATAAATTCGCTTTTATACGAATTTGAAGTTATAAACTTTTGTTGTTTATATATATTTGATTTTTTTCTAACAACAAAAATAGCGCTTTTTACAAAATATTTGTTTAAATGTATGAAGACTAATTGTTCACTAAAAAATAACATAAACTATTGTATTATTACTAGAATGTTTATAATAAACAAATGGAAAAGTGGGAATAATAGACGTCAGCATACCAGATTTTAATATTCCAAGAGTAATCGTTCACACTTCCAAAGAAAGGGGACTTAAAAACTTGTGAGAACTAACAAATCATTCACCAGTCACCGACACCGATTATGATTAAGCTTTTCTAACGATAGAGAAAAACACTTTGAAAATCATCTAGATCTCTATCAAAGCTTCATTTATCTCAAGAAAACTTTCAACATAGTTTGTCATGATGGCATGTCTGGGGGTATTTCAACATACAAGAGGAGGTGATGCAAGTCTAGATTTTTTCAACATACAGGAGGAACTGATGCAAGTCTAGATGTATTTCAACATACAGGAGGAACTGATGCGAGTCTAGATGTATTTCAACATACAGGAGGAACTGATGCGAGTCTAGATGTATTTCAACATACAGGAGGAACTGATGCGAGTCTAGATGTATTTCAACATACAGGAGGAACTGATGCGAGTCTAGATGTATTTCAACATACAGGAGGAACTGATGCGAGTCTAGATGTATTTCAACATACAGGAGGAACTGATGCGAGTCTAGATGTATTTCAACATACAGGAGGAACTGATGCGAGTCTAGATGTATTTCAACATACAGGAATGACTTATGCAAATCAAAGAATCTAAGTCTTGAGCATGAGCAATAAAATGGGTGAGTTCTGCCAGATATATATACCTGCAAATGATGGATAGTTATGTCACATATCGCCAGTTCTTTGTAACCTATTCCTTGGAGAAGACGCTGCTGAAACTAGTTTTTAAAAACCACAAAACAATATCGATTGGTAGAAGACCCGCCTGTAACCTGTATTTGCTGAAGATATATACCTGATTGGTAGAAGACCCGCCTGTAACCTGTATTGGCTGAAGATATATACCTGATTGGTAGAAGACCCGCCTGTAACCTGTATTGGCTGAATATATATATAACTGATTGGTAGAAGACCCGCCTGTAACCTGTATTGGCTGAAGATATATACCTGATTGGTAGAAGACCCGCCTGTAACCTGTATTGGCTGAATATATATAACTGATTGGTAGAAGACCCGCCTGTAACCTGTATTGGCTGAAGATATATACCTGATTGGTAGAAGACCCGCCTGTAGCCTGTATTTGCTGAAGATATATACCTGATTGGTAGAAGACCCGCCTGTAACCTGTATTTGCTGAAGATATATACCTGATTGGTAGAAGACCCGCCTGTAACCTATAATTTGCTGAAGATATATACCTGATTGGTAGAAGACCCGCCTGTAACCTGTATTTGTTGAAGATATATACCTGATTGGTAGAAGACCCACCTGTAGCCTGTATTTGCTGAAGATATATACCTGATTGGTAGAAGACCCGCCTGTAACCTGTATTTGCTGAAGATATATACCTGATTGGTAGAAGACCCGCCTGTATTCTGTATTGGCTGAAGATATATACCTGATTGGTAGAAGACCCGCCTGTAACCTGTATTGGCTGAAGATATATACCTGATTGGTAGAAGACCCGCCTGTAACCTGTATTGGCTGAAGATATATACCTGATTGGTAGAAGACCCGCCTGTAACCTGTATTTGCTGACCTTACCATCAGACTGCGCCATTGTCTACGGAAGTTAGGACTGAGAAAAGAAAAGCTTTGGACTATTATATAATTGAAAACTAGGCAGAAATAACCATAAATGGAGAGAGAAATAAAGAGGTGGACCACATCAGATACTTCGGCTCAATACACTCCAAGGATGATTCCTGCTTGTTTAATTACACAGGGCAACAAAAAAATATTTTTTGAAAAAAGTCCAGGGCTTTTCAACTGATTTATACTAATTTTAATGCTCTGAGTCCGAAAATGACATTGGTTTTGTTCAATCAGGTCAGGATTTTTTCCAACAGAAATTATTAAAAAATAGATTTTTTTGTAAAAAACCACATTTTTGCGGATCATCAGCTGATAAGCCCCTGACGATTTTTTCCGTTTTACTCAAGAAATAAAAGTCAACGTGTTCAAATTCATTCAGTTTTTGTTTATCCACCAATTTTTATAAGCATAATTATCATAATATTGGTATAGCAATGAGCGTTACGTGAAACAAAAGTTCAGAGTTCAAGGCATAAATCGGCGTTTCTTCGATTGCCGTGTGTGATCAGCTGCTGGGTTGTCTCTCTTCAGCGACCAGCAGTAGTCCGCCAGCATGACTGCGTCCCACCTCCCCTGGTATCGTTCCTCCATTTGGCGGATGTCCTGATGGAACCTTTCTCCCTGCTCATCGCTCATCACCCCAAGGTTTTCAGGAAACTTCTCCATGTGTGAGAACAGGAAGTGCATCATTATACTCATTAAACACCCGAGTTTTTGGAAGTCCTCTATCATGCTGCTGATGATTCTGGCGTGGTTAGCTGCCTTCGTGATACCCAGGAAGTTGTTCACCACCTGCACAAACGATTTCCAGGCGGCACACTCAAGTGTGTTCATGGAGTTTTGGAACTCTGTGTATTGATGGCGCAGAAGTAACAATCCGATGCATTGTCAAACGGCTCTCTCCAAACCATCGGAATCCCAAACTTCAGTGAAGTTTTAGCGCTATTCGTCCACAGTCGGAGGTATTCCACGCACAACTTGCACACCGTGTGCGGTGCCCAGGACATATCTTGTCACCCAGCTTGACTTTAAAGTAAGCCTGGTAGGCATGCTTCACAAATCTTGTGATGTTCTTCCTGTCAGCTGACAGCATGTATTCGCCGCAGATGTAGCAGAAAACGTCAGGATTATTCCTGCAAGACCGTTGCGCTGAAGCCATATCAATAAACTGAAAGTAATAGCAGGATGCAACTGAGTGTAAGCCAATGAAATTTAAAATCAGTTTGTGTCAAGGATGGCTCGAAGGTCTTCTTTATTTATTGTTTTAACTACTTTCTTTTATTTTTAACTCTTTCACACAACTAAAACAAGTTCACAACACTTCCGTTTTATGAATCAAAATCACTTTATTGAATGATCTAAAGCACTAATATCCAATAGTGAACATCAAATATTGAATCAAGTCTACTCTATCAATTGTCCCTTATGTCAATACAATAAAACATTTCCTACTAATCTCTTCGTATCTTCCTGATTAGACTACTTTCTTCAAACTTAACAAAACCTACACTGCCCCCTCTCTTTCTGTCGTGACCGGTATATCTCCGCGTCCCTACAACTGACCAAGCTTTCCCTTTCGCCCCTCCTTCACCTGTCTAATTATACGTAATACCTAACTCTAAACGCTGCTGCTATTAATCATCATTCCTGACCTATTTTCACTGTCCGTGCGGTTCGTTTATCTATTTATCTATCTATCTATCAATCTATCACTCAACTTATCTATCTATCTAAACAATATTATGTCTTTCTACTTTCACTGTCCTGACAATTTTATTGGCTTTTTTAACACAGTCAAGTGCTGATGATTAAATAATCAAGTGAAAATCCAGATTGATGATTTATAAATAAAATATAATTATCTCTGTTTTTATAATTGTAATTATTTTGCTGCTAAATTTTATGCAGCTAATTTAGAGAAATGATTGGACTTTAAACCCCTGATATTAGAATACGTATAGCTCGTCAGGTAGGTCTATGGCTGTATCTCAAAAAGTTGACCTGACCAAGCAAAATCAATGTGATATTCGGACTCAGAACACCAAAATTAGTCTAAATCAGTTGAAAAACCCCAGACGTTTTTTTTTGGCTGCTGCCCAGTGTTATGTTACAATACTAAATGAAAATTATTATTACATTATACAATCTTATTACATGAGTGTCCCGTTATTTATTTTTAATACAATTAATAATTAGTAATTTAGGTAGGCCAACTATTTACACATTAGAACTTAGCTAGGTCAGCTATTTACATAAAGTAACTTAGTTAGGTCATCTATTTACATATAAGTAACTTAGGTAGGCCAGCTATTTACATATAACTTAGTTAGGCCATCTATTTACATATAAGTAACTTTGTTAGGCCATCTATTTACATATAAGTAACTTAGTTAGGCCATCTATTTACATATAAGTAACTTAGTTAGGCCATCTATTTACATAAAAGTAACTTAGTTAGGCTAGCTATTTACATATAAGTAACTTAGGTAGGCCAGCTATTTACATATAAGTAACTTAGGTAGGCCATCTATTTACATATAAGTAACTTAGGTAGGCCATCTATTTAAATATAAATAGCTTAGGAAGGCCAGCTATTTACATATAAGTAACTTAGGTAGGCCAGCTATTTACATATTAGAACTTAGGTAGGCCATCTATTTTCATATAAGTAACTTAGGTAGGCCAGCTATTTACATATAAGTAACTTCGGTAGGCCATCTATTTACATATAAGTAACTTAGTTAGGCCAGCTATTTACATATAAGTAACTTAGTTAGGCCATCTATTTACATATAAGTAACTTAGGTAAACCAGCTTTTTAAATATAAGTAACTTAGGTAGGCCATCTATTTACATATTAGTAACTTAGGTAGGCCAACTATTTACACATTAGAACTTAAATAGGTCAGCTATTTACATATAAGTAACTTATTTAGGCCAGCTATTTACATATAAATAACTTAGGTGGGCCAGCTTTTTACATATAAGTAACTTAGGTAGGCCAGCTATTTACATATAAGTAACTTAGGTAGGCCAGCTATTAACACATAAGTAACTTAGGTAGGCCAGCTATTTACACTGTTATAAATGTTAAAGGGTGCTTTTATTTTCGCTACTTTGTTAAAGATTTTTTTTTTGTTTAATGTTTCAATAAAGTATAACGAGTTTATCTGACAATGAAATCTGTATTATTAGATCGATTGGAAAGTGGGGAGTAAACGACTGCCTTATGAAAACTTTGAATTCAGGCGAAGAAACTGCTAGAGCTATTGAAATATTAAAGTCTCTATTTGAAAATCTGTTTATTCGGGTAATCATGTTCCACGTTCGCATCATATCAAAGATTAATTCCTAGTGATTAGGATTGAGATGTACTTTAAAAAATAATGTAACATCTCTCTCTATTTATATATACTTGATTGGTATATATACGCACTGGCTACGGTAACGTCAAGACGGAGTTCGTATTTTTTTCCGGGTTACATCAATAGATATTGCTCCACACCCTATCCCTATCCCTGACCCAACCCCTACCCCTATCCCTACCCCTAACCCTAATCCTAACCCTTTTCCTAACCCTAATATAATTGTTGGTACCCGAAAAAAAATGAGTACTCCCTCTAACCCTATTATAATTGCACTTGATGTTACCGTAACCACTTCCATATATATATATATAATTCTCTTCGTCGCCCAACCATGTGGGACACCACGTAGCAAGAGGCAAGTCTATATATAGATAGATAAGTCGAGTTTGGGGAATTCACGATTAGACAAAACAAGCAAGCGTTGGGCGACGTAGATAATTATATATAAAGAAGATACTAAAAAAATCACCAATTTTAATGAGCAATTAAAATGAATGATAAAATATATTTTGTTTGATTGCTTATTTAAAAAAAAAATATTCCAGTAATTATATTGATAGGGCATATATACTTTAAAGTTAAACTTTGAATCTTTCAAAATTAGCAAGTAATTTGTTTATATTCTTTCAGGGTCTAAAATATTTTGGTCTCGTTTAGTTTTATTTTACAACGTTTTTATTAACTTCACTTCTTGTTTGTCTGTCCGGGAATTGGGCAATCCAATTTCATACCACTTTCCGATATGCTATAGCTCTGATACTTTCAATATAGCTCAGAACCCGATGACAATGCAATATTCTTACTAGTTTATTATGATTGTTTGTCTTTCCGGAGTCAATAAAAATGAAGGAAAGAAGAATTATCATGGGTAAGGTACACAAATTTATATCTAATTTGTCTTTAAATTGCGCATAGGAATAATTGCACTGCACATCCAAGGTTCTTGAATAAAATTATGCGATTTCAAATTTTGACCATTCAAAAACTAAAAATTATAAAATAAAAATTACATTATAAAAAAATATTTTATAAAAAAAAACAACGTTTTTCTTGCGTACTAAAAAGCAGAAAATAATTTCTGAATAAATTGGTAACATGGTAATAGACTTTATTAGACCTTCTAATTTTTATAAAACGAAAAACGTTGGGCGCATGAACGCAAACATCCATACCTTTCTAACATACTCTAATTTATATAAATGAAAACCTGTTTAATATAATTTCACTAGATACTCTAATTTCTATAAATGAAAACTTGTTTAATATAATTTCACTATATTAATATATTGATTCAATTGACTTTACAAGTATTGCATTATATATCATAAGTTTAGGTTGTATAACACTAGAATTAATTTTACATACTCAAATGCATTTTGTTATAGAAGTTCTAATAAATGATCTGCAATATCGTGATATTTCGAAAACATTCTGTAATAATTCTTTTGGGATTTAATTGTTATCATTGCAACAATTGTGCAATAAACGAATTGAAATATACATTCTCTTAAACAAAATTTCAGCATTGTAAAACAAACATTCACATAATATAAAATTCATGCGCCCAACGTTTTTCGTCTTATAAAAATTAGAAGCTCTTATAAAGTCTATTACCATGTTACCAATTTATTCATAAATTATTTTCGGCTTTTTAGTCCGCAAGAAAAAACGTTGTTTTTTATAAAATATTTTTTTATAATTTTATTTTTTTTAACTAAACGTTATGGTTTTAGAAATTTAGGAACTGTTCATGCGATTCTTTTTATTCGACATTTTTGTGATTAAGAAGATCATATAGTATATTATAACATTTGTACAAAAAAAAACTCACTTAGAATACTTAATTCATCTATTTTATTAAGATTTAAATTAATAACCTTCTTAAACTGAAATCATGTTTATCATTTTAGACCTTCCAGGAAATGAAATAGATTCAAATTAAATAATAAATCATACCACAGTGTTCACAGTTACATTCATATTCTTTTAATACATATATTAATCAGTCTTGTGTTAAGTTCTAATTTCAGAAATGATGTATTTAAAAAGTTTACACAAAAATTTTTATTTGGACAGGTTTCGGAATAAACCCAGAAAAAAGTTATAAATTTATTTCAGAAGTAAAAGAAACAATTGAGCAAGACTTTAAAATGTATAGAAAAAAACAAAATAGCGAGAAAAAAGGCATTGAAGCTAATTCAAGTGTTGACTCTGAGAACAACGTTGAACTAAGAGGCGACTTTGATTTTAACGCTGAATCAAGTGGTGACACTGAGACTACCGTTGAATCAAGTGGTGAATCTGAGAACAACGTTGAATCAAGTGGTGACACTGAGACTACCGTTGAATCAAGTGATGACTCTGACACTACAGTTGAATCAAATGGTGACTCTGAGACTACCGTTGAATCAAGTGGTGACTCTGAGAATAACGTTGAATCAAGTGGTGACTTTGAGATCTACTCTGGTCCAAGTGTTGACTTGGGAATTGAATCATATTATCATAAAGAGAGAGAACTCAAATTTAGCTTGCATGGTTTTGTTGGTGAATATAATGAGGCGAAACAAACAAATATTAATCTTAAAGAATGGAATGCTGGATTAAATAATACTCGTCCAGAAGAAAAAAATAGAATAGGACATTATCGTTTTCAGATCCTGAGGCGCAGAAAAAGAAACAGTGATAACAGTAATAGAAAATCATCTAGCAGTACTGACAACTATGATTCATCTGTACCTAGCACTACTGATACGCCAGAAAATAGTATTAGTTATAACAATGACACAGATAACAATTATACAGCAGTAATGCTCAATACTACGATCGATGGAACGACAACAATCACTTCAGAAAATGACAAGTCTGAATTGGCAACAGGTTATAGACCAACAGAAATCTCATCGCATGAAGACACACCTACAACGAAATCGCCGTCCAAAGATACAACAAAACCCTCCAAGACAACAGTATCTAGCACTGACCCATCAGAAGATAATCATGAAAGCTGTAGTGATATTTGCCCAAAAAGTTTCTTTGGAGAGTATGGAGTTTTGGCATTCGCTATTTCACTTTCTTTAAATTTCCTTTTAATCTACGCCATGTTGATGATGATATTTATGCCGAGACTTTTAGCGAAACGAAGATCCAGGAATAAAAATAATGTGAGTTATGTTGTTGTTGTTGTAGTAGTTGTTGTTGTTGTTGTTTATATTTATCATTTTCATTTACACGTACATAAAGTCTTTAGCTGCTAATATCTTATAGTTCATGTTTAGATACGAGAAAGTGTCAATTAACTTGAAAATATAGCTAAATAATAAGACTAAAAACTTTCAAAAATAACGCTCTTTTCAAATGCACAAGAAAGTAAATAATAAATCCATAAATCATATTTTATTGGCTAAAAATGTAAGCTTGTTTGCCCATCAATATCTATAGATTATTCATTTATTGCTGTTAATTAACAAATATAACCAAATATTAAATTCATGTTTTTGTAAGTAATAATATTTTAAATAAATTTGTATATTATCTAAGTAGTATTAGTTCCTTTTAGTGCATTTAAGTAATAAATTGGAATATCCTCACTAAATAAGACTTACAAGATTTAAATATCACAGACAAAATGTGCTTCTTAGCAAAAGGATTTGTTTCCATAGCTGTTAATTTTGTCTTTTTTTATAATAACACCTACCGGTAATTAATTACACCTATCATTACATAGTCGAATTTTAAAGAACATTTAAGAAGTGATTAAACATTAACCTCACATCTTTATAAGTTAACCGATAGAGCCTCAATTATTTTGATAGGTTGAGTCAGCCATGTATTTACTATTTTGTTTAGGTTGAGTCAGCCATGTATTTACTATTTTGTTTAGGTTGAGTCAGCCATGTATTTACTATTTTGTTTAGGTTGAGTCAGCCATGTATTTACTATTTTGTTTAGGTTGAGTCAGACATGTATTTACTTTTTTTGTTTAGGTTGAATCAGCCATGCATTTACTATTTTGTTTAGGTTGAGTCAGCCACGCATTTACTATTTTGTTTAGGTTGAGTCAGCCATGCATTTACTATTTTGTTTAGGTTGGGTCATTAATTTACAAAAAGAAATTTTCCGATGTTGAGGAAGTAGCACCTTTGACCCTCATGTCTGACGTCACCGTTAATGAGATAGAATTTGGTAATGGCGAAGAAATCAAAGATTTAGACTCTCCGTTACCACGTGACATGGAAACTTCTGAAAGGACGACAGAAAATGAAAAAAGGTAAATAAAAAAACTCATTTTTTTGAATCGTTACAGTTAGAAGGCTGTATGTAATTTGATAACATAAGCTAATAGTAGTGTCAATTTTATAGATGTAATATGATATCTTAATCAGGTTAGTAGTGTCAATTTTATGGAAGTAATATGATATCATAAGCCAGTTAGTAGTGTCAATCTTATGGATGTAATAGTATGTGTGAAGTCCCTGTAAGGATGAGATGGAAAATCTTAGATCCATTAAAGGGATGGTGCCCTTCTTTCATCCCTACCACAGCCGTTAATGCCACGGCCGTGGAGACACCACGGAAGATATAGCGAGAACTTAAGCCAAGACCTGAAAATCGTCCTTGGTCCTCACCGGAGATCGAACTCGGTACCTTCAGGTCGACAGTCGAGTGCTTTACCACACGACCATCCGTTTCATTCTCCAGTGATAACTAACGGTATTGTTCAGGTCGTGATAAAATCCCTCCCTCCCCCCCCTATTCTCGCGTGGTGCCTCCATGACAATCGCACTATCATTATGGTGGGCATGAAAGGACACTAAATAAACACTTCCGTAGTATTTTATAGCCGTGGTCCCCAACCCTCAAGCAGCGCATCAAATGCTACTGAGCCGCCCAAGAACATTAAATTATTTCCTTTTTTATTTACTGGGGACGGGTGATCATGTGGTGTAGAGCGCTCGACTAGCGACCGAAGAGTCATGGGTTCGAAAATCAGTGAACAAATTGGGAATCGTTCAGGTCCTGGTGTGTCCCCAAGTCCACTTAGCTTTAAATGGGTACCTGACTTTAAGTTGGGGCTGTAAAGGCGGCTGGGCGTTGTGCTAACACAGCCCCTTTACTTGTTGAGGTTAGTGAAACAGATGAATTCTACACTTCATCTGCCTCGATGAGCCCTTAAGGGAACTTTACTTTTTTTTTTACTTTGATATATTTCTATCGAGATTGTACGATTTTCTATGGACGAGAGTATAACTGGGAGTTAAGTAGCTGTTAGCTACAGTGGCAATGTAAACCGAAAAAATTCAAAAATATAAATTATAAACGTTATGATTAGTACATAGTATTCAATTCAACTTAACTAAGCTATTGATCCACTAATGTATATACAATTGAATTATTTGCCGCAATCTATTAGCCTGACCGTGTCAAGTTTCCTACTCAGACAGTCCACATCACTACCAACTGCTAACATACCCCAGAGTGAGCACACATCTGTTAAAGGTGTCAGTGAGACTTCGACTTACAGTGAGATGGTTACCCCTTCTCCAGTATCAACTGAAGAGAAACATTGGACAGGTGGCCCTGGGGGTGTTTCTGAAAACGAGACTGATACGTCACTATTGGCTGCTGGGCACTCTCCTGTCACAGAGATCCCTGGTCAAGATAGTTCACAACAATCCACACAAGTTGGCAACCTTAATGTGGATATCTCCACCACTCCATTAATAGAAATTATTGACACAAAGGAAACAGTAGATGTTTAATGCTAGCCATGTGTGTTGAATAAACTGTCTCACATTAAATTTAATAATACTTCATTAATGTATTCAATAATAGCTCATTATTGTGTTTTATAATACTTCATTAATGTATTCAATAATAGTTCATTATTGTGTTTTATAATACTTCATTAATGTATTCAATTATAGCTCATTACTGTTTTCAATAATGGTTTATTATTTTGTTTAATAATAGTTCATTATTGTAGTTATATAATTATATCCGAATAGTTTTATGTTTACATGTATGTTGTTAAGTAAAAAAATAATTCCGTTTTTTCCATTAGGTCACTGAATTGTAATTGTATTAAAACACTATAAAAAACTAGAATATGTGAATTTTAAACAATCACCACATTTATACTTCATGTTTTGAATTAAAAGCGTATATTAAAATCATCTGATGCAATTATTAAATGTAAATTAAGATATGTTAGATAAATGGATATGTTTGTTAAATACTTCATATTCGTTAAATCAACACACAGTGTTCTTTTCAAAACCTATTTTAATTTCTTTCTTTTATTCCCGTGTCAAAAAATTGATAGTCAACTTTAAAGGCTTTATCTCTTATACTAATCAATATTCATAAACCTGCATCTTAATTTGATTATTGAACAAAATAGTCAAAGAAATGGGCCAGAGTGAACTAAATAGTAACGGTTTTAGTTACAAGAAAGTTTACCTACAAAAATAATTAGTTACAAAGTGAGAGGTTTAACTACAAATATTACGTTACTTTCAAATTAATTTCAGAAAACAAAATATGATACTTCAAGTTGAAAGTTGAAGTTCATGTAACGGTTCTTTAAGCCCCACCCACTAGGGTGTATACTGACCCACACACTAGGGTGTATATTGACCCACACACTAGGGTGTATATTGACCCACACACTAGGGTGTATATTGACCCACACACTAGGGTGTATATTGACCCACACACTAGGGTGTATATTGACCCACACACTAGAGTGTATATTGACCCACACACTAGGGTGTATATTGACCCACACACTAGGGTGTATATTGACCCACACACTATGGTGTATTGACCCACGCACTAGGGTGTATATTGACCACACACTAGGGTGTATATTGACCCACACACTAGGGTGTATATTGACCCAGACACTAGGGTGTATATTGACCCACACACTAGGGTGTATATTGACCCACACACTATGGTGTATATTGACCAACACACTATGGTGTGTATATTGACCGACCGACACACTAATGTGTATATTGACCACACACTAGGGTGTATATATTGACTGACCGACACACTAAGGTGTATAGTGACCACACACTAGGGTGTGTATATTGACTGACCGACACACTAAGGTGTATATCGACCACACACTAGGGTGTGTATATTGACTGACCGACACACTAAGGTGTATATTGACCACACACTAGGGTGTGTATATTGACTGACCGACAAACTAAGGTGTATATTCATCCACACACTAGGGTGTGTATATTGACTGACCGACACACTAAGGTGTATATTGACCACACACTAGGGTGTGTATATTGACTGACCGACACACTAAGGTATATATTGACCACACACTAGGGTGTGTATATTGACTGACCGACACACTAAGGTGTATATTCATCCACACACTAGGGTGTGTATATTGACTGACCGACAAACTAAGGTGTATATTCATCCACACACTAGGGTGTGTATATTGACTGACCGACACACTAAGGTGTATATTGACCACACACTAGGGTGTGTATATTGACTGACCGACACGCTAAGGTGTATATTGACCACACACTAGGGTGTGTATATTGACTGACCGACACACTAAGGTGTATATTCATCCATACACTAGGGTTTGTATATTGACTGACCGACACACTAAGGTGTATATTGACCACACACTAGGGTGTGTATATTGACTGACCGACACACTAAGGTGTATATTGACCACACACTAGGGTGTGTATATTGTCTGACCGACACACTAAGGTGTATATTCATCCACACACTAGGGTGTGTATATTGACTGACCGACACACTAAGGTGTATATTCATCCACACACTATGTTGTATATATTGACTCACTGTCATTGCACTATTAAAACAATTAGAGTTAACCGTTACATACACTTCTGCATCGCTAGCACTCATTAGAATCCAAGCCAGGACCACATAGCAGATGAAGAACAATCGAGTTTTGTGTTTTATGGAGGGGCATGACGTTTTACAAACACCTTCAGCAGGGTTAAGGTGTATACTATTGAATGAAACCAGTTTTGTAAGAAAAGGTGTCTTGCAGATTACCACCCTCCACAACTGTTTTTACCTCGATGTGGAAAGGGTTGGGAAAAGGGTAGTGCTTACCTATCGAACGATTAATAACAAAACAAAAAAAAAACTTTCATGCTAAAAAATAAATTATAACCACTCTATCTGTATGTATTATATAAAACAAAAACATTAATTAATTTTGAATTAAAGGGATTTTATTCGGATACCAACTTAAACATTAAATGTGTGGCTTTTTATCCGGTGATAAGCTCCAGGAGCCAGAATCTTTTCATCTGCACCACAAGCTGCTGCACCTAGAAAAAAGAAGTGACAGTTGCAGAAGCTCACGATAATCATCTCTGGGCTGAAACACTGTTAGCTGATGCTGAATGAAGTGAATGAGTTCATCCCGAACTGGACTGAGAACCACTGCAATTAATCTACATCCATTCCATTTGCATACATTGATGTGTCAATTGAGTCCCAATATTCACGAAATCTCTGAAATAACTTGATATTTGGTCCACTAGACGGCACCCATCAGTGAATCAAACACCTTTGCCACAATGAGTTCCATTATGTGGCGCCTGCATGCTAAACTGAACAATTATCTGCCAAGTTTCTTCTCCACCTGCATTTATGCCAGTGTTACTGGCCGTAGTGTCGAAACACATAAACTTGATGTTATCAGCAATGTTCCATTATTGAATAATGTTTAACGGCAGTTGCCTCGGCCTCTCCAGTTCCATTTGGCAATTTTGGTACTCAACTTTATGGTTCCATCACCGGATACCAGAACAGCAAGACGATCAACTAACTCTTTTTCCATCCCAGTGCACAGTTAATGGGCAGTTTGGATGAAACAATGCATGAGTTGCTGTAGCTGCTGCTTCACGATGTTTACGTCGACTACGTCTGACTGATTCCTTGTTAATCGCCAGGGCTGCAGTACTGTGGCCAAGTGATTCTGCTGCTGATGCAATTATGTAAATTGCGTTCCTGTCACTGACTTTACTTCTGCCTAATGCAGCTGCCAATCATTGACTCAGAATATTGGTGGATTGGACGATCCTCACTGGTTTAGTAGACACCTCAGGTGGTTCGGGAGTTCATCAGGATCATCGGGATCACAACCATTGGCGCTCTTAGCCTCTGTTTCACTGTCATTGCTGGCACTCAGCTCCATCTTCTTTGCCTCATGTTGCATCCGCTAAGCCTCCTTTTCCTCACGATATTTTTGCTTTAAGTGCCTTTTATGAGACCTTTGTTCTTTACGAGTTAGCACCATATCCACTGGACCATTGCAATAACGCCTCCATTTCTCTCTTATTACTTCAAGAAATTTTATGTCTTCAGGTACCTGCATCATAGTTAAAGCTTCAGCATGTTTAACATCAAACAAATCAGTAAAACTTTCAGTAAATCGGTGCTCCTTCTCCTTCTGAGTATCTGTTCTGCGGGATACATTTTTTTCTTATTCCATTCCATGCTGAATGGACATCCTTTATCTTGGCAATAATGTGGCATTCTTTGCGAACTGGAATTCGTGCCTCATGCCAGAACTGAACAACTTCTTTCATTGTCACTGTGGCACTAGCAGTAATAGTCTGAGATTCAGTTTTATGAAGATGAAAGAATCGATGCAGAACCTGTTGATTTGAGGACAGTTTGCTTCCAGTGATTTTTTTCAACAGTTCCTCCTACCAGCCATATACCACGATCTTTTGTGAGGATCTCACTTGCCATCTGTAATAGTAATATTTTTGAAAATAAAGATTAGCTATAGCCAAATTAATAATGTGGAGCACATAGATTTAGTTATAGTTCTGATACTACTAAAGTGACTATTACTGAATCATATTGGACTAATTTCCTAAATTTTATGCTATCCAACCTAGACACTGGCATGCTGTTACTTGTGCTATCAAACAGTGTTGGTACATGAGAACCAATTTTAAAATCACTTAACGTTTTGAAGCGATGATAATGACACTTCTGTTATTGTCGAATGGTAGCTGTACTTCACAACAGTAGTGTAAGGACATAGACAGACATAGATAATTAGACAGACACATTGTTAGATAGTTATATAGATAGACAATTAATTATTGTATTAATGTAGATGTTAGAGGGAATTCCCTGTAGTACGGTGACGCACCTAATAAACGGGTTATTGAACGGGGAAAAGAAAAGCGAGAAAGGACACACAGACGGTTGACGAGGAAAGAGATAAAACATTGTTTTGGTTATTTTTGTTTTGTTTTAAGTTTGAAGAAGGTAAGGGAATTAGGAAGGAACGGAGGAGCTAGGAAGAAGTATTTATTGTATTAAAAGAACGGACAACTGGTATTTATCGTAGAGACATGATTTAATGGTTAATGTTCATTATTGAATAACTAGTTCTTACGATTATTCAATAAAGTGATTTTGGTTAATAACTGGAGGTGTTATGAACTTGTATAAGTTGTGCAATTAAAGAAAGTAATTAAAAATAAATATATAAAAGAGTCCACCGCATCCATACCCTGACAATTTGGTGTCAGAAGTGCAGGACAGATCTCATTTGTCCAGTGAACCCATGCTTTTAACTAGGTGTAAGCAGTGACAGTTCAATTAGAGAATAAACTATTGTCTACCGTGTCAGAAGTATTTACGAAATGGAAGAAATAATTGCCACAGGCAAACAATTGGGCCTCACTGATAAGGACTTAACAAAAGTATATCGAGAAGCAGTGTGAAAGACAAGAACGAGAGAGGGAGAGATTATTCGAAGCAGAACAAAAAGGAAAAAGAGAGACAAGAACGAGAAAAAGAGAGACAAGAACGAGAAAAAGAGAGACAACACCAGGCAGAACAACAGGAAAAGGCCAGAGCCCATGAGCTTGAAATGGAAAAGATAAGAGCCACAAATAAAAATGTTGTACAGCATCTTTCAACACCGGGCCCCTTCAACAAACCACCACCATTTGATGGTACAACAGACATAGAAAGTTTTTTACTACAATTCGAGTTAGTAATGTCTGTTCAGGAAACGGACACAACAAAATGGCCATCTCACCTTATTTCTCTAATCAAGGGCAAACCTCTCTCTTTGATCCAAACCCTACAACCAGCAGAAATATCGAACTACGAGCTATTAAAGAAAGCGCTAACGAAGATTCTGGGCAAGTCTGAGGATACTTATCGGAGACTTTTTCACACCATTAAACCAGATTATGATTATGACCCCCGACAGTTTGTAGGTACGGTCAAATCGCATTTAGTAAACTGGCTACAGTTATCTGGCATTAATAAAGATGACCCTGAGGAAATAATGGAGTTGCTGGTAGTGGACAAGTTCTTGAGAACATCCAGTCCAGAATTGTTCCAGTTCCTGCAAGAAAGAAAGGTGAGAACAGAGGCAGCACTCATTAGGGAACCCTACACATTTCGTGATGCTCATCCCGATCTCCCAGTCAGCAGGACAGATTCACCACAATATACTGCTGCAATAGCGAGTCAACGCAATAGAAGGCTCAGTGTGCCACCCAGACAGCAAAGACCAGAGACCAGGACGTGTTACACATGCGGGAGACCAGGTCACATCGCACGGCACTGCCATGCTACCTCTCAAGCCCAACACACAAAGACTGTCCCTCAATCATATACAGGGTGGAGAAATAATCACACCAGTAGACACCGCTCACCACCATCCCCATTACAGGCAAGAAGAAATGAGAGCAGATCCAGACCAACCACCAGACTCAACACGCCAGTCGCCGCTGTATTAAGCCCACGAGGTAAACTCATATTCTTTCCAGCACTGGTCAACAACTGTGTAGCGGAACTACTCAGAGATACAGGGGCAGTCAATATAGTGGTGAGAAAAAGTTTAGTTTTACCCACACAGTTTCTACCATTCGAGGAAGAAATAACACTCGCAGATGGCTCAAAGAAACTATTTCCGACAGCACAAATTAATATCGACACACCTTTCATATCAGGGTCTGTTAAGGCAACCGTTATGGACAATCCCGTTGCTGACATCATACTTGGCAACCTACCAGACATCCAAGACTGCACTAAGGAGCAAATTCTCCACTGGATCAATAAAAAGGGCATATACAGAAAACCATGTCCTAATGTGAACAGAGAAAGACAAGAAATACCCTCCACACAACCGGACCAACATGTAGAAGAGCAAGTTAAGATAGACATAACTAAACTTAACTCAATCAAAAAGCTATACTGTGACGGTAAATAAACCGCCAATTATTCAGGACAGAATTGAATCTGTACCAGTTAAGGACACTAAGCCTGTGCTTACAGTTAATGAAAGACCATTTGTCCTCGTGTGCTATTCGTGTAGAAGACTAGGTCACACATGTAAGACCTGTCCTAAAAGACTATCCAACATCCTATGTTTTAATTGTCACTTGAGGGGTCACGTTGCGAGGCACTGTCCATCAAATTCCAGAAAACAGGTATACCCAGACAGAAATAGCATATACCAAGATAGAAAACACATACACCTAGACAGAAGTAGTATTCACGCAAACAAAAGTATGACTTTCCAAAATCCATGGGAAACTATTCCAGATAGACATGACTATCATAGGGCCCAGTGTTATCAGAATCCCCATGACAGACAGAGCCACGGAGTAGAGCGCTGTAAAGTTAGGTTTGGACATCAAACACAATATGGACGTAATTGTGGTAGAGTTAGGAATATGAGGCCAGCTGTTAGCAACGAATATTTTGATTGGGTTGAAGAGACGAGACTAATTAACTGAACTACCACAGTGACCACATTGAACAATTGATTTTTTTTGTTGCTGTTGTATTGTTGCCTTCTTATTTCATTACATTATGCATTTTGCATATCAAATGTAATCACTGATGTAATCACATTTTTATAATTGCATAGTTGTTTTCTTCATATCATGATGTCGCTCTTGTTTTTCCCTTTAATCTGTATTTACCTTAATATTTTCTACGTTGTCCACAATCACAAAATTTACCCATAAATTTTTTTTCTCTTGCTCTTATCCATTTTGAGGGAGAAAGGTGTTGTTATTTTTTTTTCATTAACTCTGAAGGATCCTACTTTTGTAGGTGGTAAAAGATTTGCCTTCATTGATTTTGAAAAGAAAAAAATGATCATAAGGAGACTAAACCATACAATCAATGTTTTTTTTTATTGAGATTTGATATATGAGATTTGTGGTAGAGACTTATTTTGATATATTTTGAGACACAGAGATATGAGATAATTTTAATGATACTTATGACGATGAGTATTGAAGAAATGTCTTTATGATTTTTTTTTAGATTTGCATTTTTGTGACATTTTGTATTCATATTTGATATGGACTTGGTACCTTTTCTTTTTGTAATATAATTGTAATACATGATTGTTAATTCTGTATTTAAAAAAAAATGCGTACTTTGTACGAATTTTTTTTACCGAGAGGGAAAGGTGATGTAAGGATATAGACAGACATAGATAATTAGACAGACACATTGTTAGATAGTTATATAGATAGACAATTAATTATTGTATTAATGTAGATGTTAGAGGGAATTCCCTGTAGTACGGTGACGCACCTAATGAACGGGTTATTGAACGGGGAAAAGAAAAGCGAGAAAGGACACACAGACGGTTGACGAGGAAAGAGATAGAACATTGTTTTGGTTATTTTTGTTTTGTTTTAAGTTTGAAGAAGGTAAGGGAATTAGGAAGGAACGGAGGAGCTAGGAAGAAGTATTTATTGTATTAAAAGAACGGACAACTGGTATTTATCGTAGAGACATGATTTAATGGTTAATGTTCATTATTGAATAACTAGTTCTTACGATTATTCAATAAAGTGATTTTGGTTAATAACTGGAGGTGTTATGAACTTGTATAAGTTGTGCAATTAAAGAAAGTAATTAAAAATAAATATATAAAAGAGTCCACCGCATCCATATTCTGACAAGTAGTTTTCTTAATACAGTACAGTTAACTATAAATAAAAACAATTAGTGATAAAGCAGAAAACAGAGAAGCAAAGTATATATATTGCACTGACATGAAAATATAAATAAGTAACAGAAGCTATATAAATAAATAACAGAAATTGCCCCCGGTTTACCTTGTATGTCAAATACAGGCATCTTCGAATAATATATAAAACATCAAGTCCATTGAGCTACCTCTAAATATCATGGTATCTTCATGAAACTTGGTAAAATAACTTCGCATAACAAAAGGAAAAAAAATTAGGGGGTGGGTCAATGAAACTTTATTTTTTTTTCTCCCATTGCATTGAGTGGCACCCTAGTATATAAATATATAAATATATTAGGGTGACAAATAAATGCATGGTAATTGTTTTTTTTTAATGCTCTCAATCTTTTTTTTTTTGGTTCCATTTAATGAAAAGATTATATTGGTAAATTTTGGAGATAATCCATTGATGTTTAGGGGTTGCTCAACGCAGTTTAAGTTTGCAAAGTTACTCGAATCTAAATTTTTTTTTATACGTTTTTCATATTTAACTCTTCTATTTTAATAATTGGGTTGAGAATGTTATCAATATTTTATTTTTTTGTTAATTTATGAGTCATCATACATAATACAAATAATTTTTTTTTTGGGAAAATTAATAAGTTAAAAAATAAAATAAGTTTGTCGAAATTCAGAACACCCACTGTAGTATTGCTTCATTGGACATGCTTTAAAAGATTGGAACATTTCATATGACAAAATTATGGCACTCAGTTTTAATACCACTTCAAGCAACACAGGTATACATTCAGGTGCTTGTACCCTGCTGGAGAAATTAATTGGAAAATCTTTATTGCACCAAGCATGATGTATGGCAAAAGCACTGAACTCTATTAAAATTTACTTGTTTCGACATCAATTTCAGTTAACAAAAAATGAAGAAAAAAATCTAAGATTTTTGATTTTTTTAAATTTTGAATTACATGGAACATTGGTTTCCATCTGCTCCTCACAATGACCTGACTTTGATTAAGAAATTGAATAATTTCAAAATATTTCACAAAGAAGTTGCTGAATCTGCCCTTAAAACCATTGCATGACATTTATAGTATTTAACTGAAGACCTGGTGAGTCTCTTTTTTCAGCAAAGGTGTTGATAACCAAACAAAAGAAGAAATGTTGATTGCACTTAAAAAGCCAGTCAAAAAACAAAAACAGGTAAAAAGGCTTGAAGGCAAAGTATTAATGGATAAAATTGTAAGCATGAACTTAGATGATTTTGTAACAGAGGGATTAAAATATGTATTTGAATTTCTTGGAATAAATTGGGCATTCATGAATGAAAATCACCCAGACACGTGGACTACAGCAACCGAATACCAGGAAGCACATAAAATTGTTAATTCTATAAAAGTTGTAAATGATACAAGTTTTAACAAAAGATGAAACTCAAATTGCAATATATTTTGCAAACCGTGGAAGAACATCGACATCAAATTCCAGATATTCGAAAGTCTACAATTGTGAACACATTAATAAAAACACACGAACAATCAACAGGTGAAGTATTCTGAAATCAGACATTGCATAAAATCATATAAATAACGCTTAATTTGAATAACATAATTACAATTTTGTATTAGAAAAAAAAAATAAAAACGCATTCTTTTTATTTATTGTTGACCTTTAAATCTGATAATTTCAAGTTCATTGAGCAACCTCTAAATATAAAAATATCTTAATAATATTTTGCAGAGTTTATTTTTTCATTAAAAGGAACGCAATAAAGGGTTGAGAGTCCAATTTCGAGCAATGTGATTTTTTGGTCATCCTAATAGACATATATATATATATATATATATATATATATATATATATATATATATATATATATATATATATATATATATATATATATATATATATATAAAGCTCCTAAAAACCCATGAACTCATAAATTAAATAATATATTATCGCTTTTTCATATTTATAAAGCAAATTAAAAGCTATTTTATTCGTATTTCATGTCTTAAAAAAAAAGTTGTAAATAGGTCAGTGGGTTTTTATGAATGGAAAGCGTCATAGGAAACAAAAGCGAATAACTACAATGGCTCGAGAGTTTTAAACGCAAAACCGAGGATGCGCTATATGTATAATACATGTATATGATCTTTAGTGCTAGCTGCCTAGTAGCAGGGGTGTGCAAAATCACATCCCGCACGATAAGAACGTCTCTATGCATTTAAATTTCAACAGCCATGTATTAGTAGTTGGTCTGACACTTATATTCTAAAAGTAACCAGTTTTAGGAAGTGCTGGACTAAATTTGATTGGGAGATATTTTTAATGTAATTTTATATTTAATATCGATTTATAAATGAAATGTATGAGTACACGAAAGTACTTTGTTAATTATTAATACTGTTGTTGTTGCTTTAATTCATATTTTATTTTGGAAACAATTTATATCAGATTACATTTTTGTATCAATTGTTGCTTATTTTCTTTTTCTTATAAAACTTGTTAACAAATAAAGTTTATATGTTCTTAAAATATTATCATATGTTGTTTGATTTTCTGTGTGTATCTTCTAGTGGTGTCGAATTGGGTTGGGGGTTAAACTAAATTAGCTCCTGTCTATTAGCTCCTGTCTATTAGCTCTTGTCTATTAGCTCCTGTCTATTAGATCCTGTCTATTAGCTCCTGTCTATTAGATCCTGTCTATTAGCTCCTGTCTATTAGCTCCTGTCTAGTCTATTAGCTCCTGTCTATTAGCTCCTATCTATTAGCTCCTGTCTATTAGCTCCTGTCTATTAGCTCATGTCTATAGCTCCTGTCTATTAGATCCTGGCTATTAGCTCCTGTCTATTAGCTCCTGTCTATTTGCTCATGTCTATAGCTCCTGTCTATTAGATCCTGGCTATTAGCTCCTGTCTATTAGCTCCAGTCTATTAGCTCCTGTCTATTAGCTCCTGTCTATTAGCTCCTGTCTATTAGCTCATGTCTATAGCTCCTGTCTATTAGATCCTGGCTATTAGCTCCTGTCTATTAGCTCCTGTCTATTAGCTCATGTCTTTTAGCTCCTGTCTATAGCTCCTGTCTATTAGCTCCTGTCTATTAGCTCCTGTCTATTAGCTCCTGTCTATTGTCTCTAAAGTCCCGTCCCCCAGACCCAAACGATAAACGCGATAAAAACGTACTCTTGAAATAGACTCAGACTGTAGTGCTATTTTAACTGAGTCATTGTCATATAGTTGTAACTGTGTACATATGATTACAAAGAACAATTTTATGATACTACACCGGACACTATTTCAAGTGAGATTGTGTCTTTATTCATGTTTTTGTGTTTTTTCAAGTGTGTATCTCGACGATGTCAATCACTCCTTCATGAATGTGATAGTCATCCATCATCATCTCGGTTAAACACAAAGCTGACCTAGTTAAACTTTTAACAAACCTTTATACTTGTTTCATTGATTTGATACTTTGTATTAAAATAAGACATGTAAAAAAAAAAGCCAAGTTATTTTTTAATTGACTATCGGCTTACCATGTCGAAGATTTTCCCTTGATCTCCCAAGGCTGTCGGGAGGAGGGATAGAATCCAAGTTAGTGTTTCTCATTCCCGGGCGGTTCGCTTATCCCGGGATGTCAGGGCAAAAAATGGTTCTCATTTCGTTTCGTTGTGAAGGTTTCGTGGCGCCACTCCCTCGGGCTACAGGTGATACCTATAGTCTCAAAGAGAACTGTCACTTGGTTGCACAAACATAGCTCAATTTGCCGACTGAAGAAATTGTAAAATGTTTGGTGAGGCTTTCTCTGATCTGTGACTTGCAGGCTTTCATTCAACAACTTCCATTACTTGAGCCTGGATGTCAGAAACTCAGCAATGGACTTGGTAAGATAAATGTATCTAATCAGATCGTTAACGTCTTTCTGGTTCAATTTTAAATGTGCTGGCTTTTGATTTTTGTATTTCAACTGTTTAGACTTTATCACAGACTGACGTGAATATCAGAACTAATAACAGAATGTGCAAAAAGTATCACTTTAAAGTTTCTAAAAGTTTCAATTTGGTTTGAAAATATCCAAGTCAAGTGACAAAGTCACCAGCAATAGTATCCACCAGACTCTCAATATTCCGGTGACAAAAAATCAGCTTTTATAAGAATGCACTTAATATTAAAACAGATAAAATTAACTTATACTAATACCTATACAAATTATCATTACTAAATATATAAGCGTCACATTAAATATATAGATTTTAATATTTTTTGCTACTTATAAAAAAATGTAAGACATATTTTGTTCCGTGTATTTTAATACCCCTATCTTTTAAATTTAGTAATGTTAATTTATGTAATTATATGTGTTCTTTATTTCTAGCATAAATTCAGAAAGTAGATTTCCATCATAAAACAAACAAAAAAAAAATTTACCTTCAATGACTAGACAAATTTGACTATAACACATTGATAGATATCAATTGGAAATAACTGAATGTGAATATTTTACACTTAGTTTACACTGCTAAAATTCGAAAAGATTATTTTGTCTGATTGTATTATATGTATTCATATAGAAAATTTACAATCCACTAGAATAAAATAAAACAAAGTGACAATAGTTGTTTTCTAAGATTTATCACAGTAATTTTGAATGTGTCGCCCTTTAATTTTAAAATTTCTCAGAGACCCCTTAAGGGTCGAGGGATAAGAGGGCCCTGAGTAAAACAAATATAATATAGTTGTTTTTTTCAAACCCTGAGATATTAAACGTGTCTGGTGTAAGGGTTTGAACAAACAACTTTTTTTAATAGATCAATAGAATATTGTAATGTCCCTTTGATGGTAAGTAATTTTAGTCAGTAAACAACTGAAAGAGATACACACATTACATATAGAGTGACTTACACGAGGAGGAATATATTTTGTCAAAAATGTTGCATATTTAAACATTTAGACAACATTGGTTTTAAAATAAAAAAGGATATTTTAATATATATATATTTTAATATATGTATCATTACATATATCAGGGCAACTCGTAATTAGTTTTATATGTAAACGTTATGAATCTTTACCCAAAGATAATAAAGACTGAGTATAGACTACATGATTCACAAAATATATGTCATTTAACACATATCATGGGTGTCTATTGACACATATCATGGCTGTCATTTGAGGCATATCATGGCTGTCTGTTGACACATATCATGGCTGTCTGTTGACACATATCATGTCTGCCATTTGATACATATCATGGCTGTCTGTTGACACGCATCATGTCTGCCATTTGACACATATCATGGCTGTCTGTTGACACGCATCATGTCTGCCATTTGACACATATCATGTCTGCCATTTGACACATATCATGGCTGTCTGTTGACACGTATCATGTCTGCCATTTGACACATATCATGAATGTAATTTGACACATATCATGGCTGTCTGTTGAGACGTATCATGTCTGCCATTTGACACATATCATGAATGTAATTTGATACATATCATGAATGTATCTTGACACATATCATGGCTGTCTTTCGACACATATCATGGATGTAGTTTGACACATATCATAGATGTCTTTTGACACATATCATAGATGTCTTTTGACACATATCATAGATGTCTTTTGACACATATCATAGATGTCATTTGACACATATCATGGCTGTCTCAATTGACACATATCATAGATGTCTTTTGACACATATCATAGATGTCAATTGACACATATCATGGCTGTCTCAATTGACACATATCATAGATGTCTTTTGACACATATCATAGATGTCATTTGACACATATCATGGCTGTCTCAATTGACGCATATCATAGATGTCTTTTGACATATATCATAGATGTCATTTGACAAATATCATGGCTGTCTCAATTGACACATATCATAGATGTAATTTGACACATATCATGGATGTAATTTGACACATATTTTTGGTGTCTTTTGACACATATTATGGGTTTGTTTTGACACATATCATGGCTCTCATTTGAAACATATAATGGCTGTCTTTTGACACCATTAATGGATGTAAATATTATGTTATTTTGTTGTCAATAATAAAAGAAAGTATTTAAAAATCTCATAGACTAAATTTAAGTGTCATATTTTAACCAGAATTTAAAATATACACTTGTCTAAGTTACCAGAATGACATATTCTGTTGTAACTACTATTATACACTCATAGTCAGTTGAATGTCTTTAGAAGTTTGAAAGGAATAAGATTCGGTCAATCATGACTAGAATACAAAATATAACGAAGAACCAATAACATAGCTGAAAATGACAGAGAAAATTGAGGAAACTGTAAGCACAATATTGTCAAAAAATAATTATTATTGCTAGTGGTACTTAGTATAGTTGGCATCTTACTCAGTTTACATCATAGATTATCTATTATACATATAGCGCATCACTATATAAATAGTCCTCGGTTTTGTGTTAAAAACTCTCGCGCCATTGTAGTTGTTCGCGGGAAAAGTCTTAGAGAGGTTTTCTTCTTTGTGTGATTTCAAGTCGCTCCGTTATTGCCAGTCCATTCCTTTATGTTCGCAATCCAGATCTTTCTAGGCCGGCCTCCCTCATGGGTATTTTTTTTCTCGGGCAAGACGTACCTGAACAAAGCATTGCCTTTTTATTGTATCCAGGACGAATGCCCAACTGACTGCCATTTCGTTGACATTGGTATGTGGTCGTTTTCCATATTTGAGATTTGAAGCAGTTTTCTCAAGGGTCTGGTGAAAGCTTGGGACTATCAATGACCATCACATTTGTTTGGGCTATATCAATGGATTTACTTTCCAAACCCATCTCAAATATAGTCATGACAGCAAGAGATGTTGCAAAATCTCAGACACTCAAGAATCATCCTCGGAGAACGTTGAGCCCGAATAAATGAAGCTTTTCACCTTTCTCAGTCTTTCTTCAATCGTGGATATTTCTTGCTTTAGTTTTGGATTTGACTAAAATTGTGTTTTCTCAGAGCTAACTGCTGTAGGCACTTTCTCTCTCTCTCTCTCTCTCTCTAAACTATCTCAGTGATAACTGCGGCTGAGACTTAGTCTCTTAGAGCCCGTGAGATCAAAGTCACTGTGTCCCTCAAAATATGTGAACTGCCTTAAAGACCAATGACCAGCAAGTTATCCGATTGATCCACCCTATTGTCCGCCAGCCCAGGGCCTTCAAATAGCACATCATCCACGGTTTCCTTAACATCTCTGCAGTGTCGACAAAAGGAATCGACATTGGGCCTCAACCTCCCAAAGTACGCACATAAAGAGCAATGCCCAGTAAGAAACTGTGCAATTAGTGCATGCTCGATTTTCCATTAGCCTCCACCACGAGTCCATTTCGCACGGCCGCTCCACCTTACATCGGACATTTCTGCCCGTCACCCAAGTGTCCCAATTCGAGAATCAACGAGTTCGCTCAAAGGCCCTGATCTTGGCACACGCTGCCTCAATTGCACCCACGGGCTGCGCTTAGGCTTGCATCGCATCTTAAGTTTCTTTTTTTCTTTTGGAAGCGGAAAAATAATTTATATGGGTCACGGCTAACAAAATTCAGAAAAGGGCCCGGACAAACGCCTGATTTGTCAGTTTATAGAATAGCTCGGTCTAATCAATCATTCAATAGCTCGGTATAAACAATCATTCAATAGCTCGGTCTAATCAATAAGTCAATAGCTAGGTCTAATCATTCATTCAATAGCTCGATCTAATCAATCAATCAATAGCCCAGTCTAATAAATCATTCAATAGCTCGGTCTAATCAATTATTCAATAGCTCGATGTAATCAATCATTCAATAGCTCGGTCTAATCAATCAATCAATAGCTGGGTCTAATCAATAAGTCAATAATACGGTCTAATACGGCCATTCAATCGCTCGGTCTAATCAATAAATATACTGAAACAATGGTTTTCTCTCTGCCCAGTGTTTAATATCTGTATATTCTTTTATTATATAAAATTTCTAAGAATTTTCCTCATTGAACATGATTTAATCAAATGCTTATTATTTTTGTATTCATTTTTAATTAATTTTATACAATGACGAATCTCATTTATTTCAAATGTTATCTAATGAAATGAGATGCAGTCCATTTAATAAAGAAATATACAACTTTCCTGTACATATATATAGACCTACTCTTTCCTGTTTTTCTTGGCGTTAATCATATATTTTCTATACGTTTTTGTTTTATTGAATATCTCTATACAGTCTGCGTTCACAATACCCGTTCATCTCTATAGCTTTAGAAAATGTTCGCAAAATAATTTATCTATCAATAAAACATCACCAAAACTCTCAAAACATTGTCCTGGGGCAGAAGCTATCCAATTTATCTTTTGCACATCTTTCTTGACGCCATATTTTCAGCATTTAATAACACAATTATGTCTTGCAAAAAAAAAAAAAGAACTTTGTTAGCAAAACCATGAATTGTTTCTTTATTAATCCCATTAATCATATGACAACACAAGAAGATCTTTGAAAAGATAAACACAAAGTTTTTTGTTGTTTTTTTAACGTCCGAGTGTGCTAACGTTATATGACAAATAACTGTTGGTGATGTGAAGGTTTGTGACAGCTATATGATTTATTACATAATGAGATTGTTAAGTAAGTGTAGAATAAAAGAATCTTAGAAACTGTATAGATCGTATCAAACCTATGAATTCTTTATCAGTATATATCTACAAATAATTTATACAATTTCTAAATTTTATTTGAAAAAAAAAACCTAATGCAAAAAAAAATGTTCACACCTTGTGCAAAGACATGAATGAACACTGAACCATAACACCGTTGAAACATCTGCTGAATGAACACTGAACCATAACACCGTTGAAATATCTGCTGAGTAAACACTGAACCATAACACCGTTGAAACATCTGCTGAATGAACACTGAACCATAACACCGTTGAAATATCTGCTAAGTAAAAAAAAAGGCCTTACATATTAATTTAATGATATTATTGGGATTTCTCATATATCATAGATGTGATGTCTCTTCAGATGTGATATCAATTAAGATGTGATGTCTCTTCAGATGTGATATCAATTAAGATGTGATGTCTCTTCAGATGTGATATCAAGTAAGATGTGATGTCTCTTCAGATGTGATATCAAGTAAGATGTGATATCAATTAAGATGTGATGTCTCTTCAGATGTGATATCAAGTAAGATGTGATATCAATTCAGATGTGATGTCTCTTCAGATGTGTTGTCGCTTCATCATACAGTAAAGCATGTGATATTGCTATGTTCAATAGTGACACATATGATGACGATCCCACAACTACTGAGTGCACTAAAAATGGTGACAGTACGTATGACAACGGTATTTGGTGTCACTAGTGAATTGAATCGTAACTTATTGCAAGGTACAAACCGAAGCGGCTACCAGGGAGTCCATGTGAACACTGACACAACAAACAAGTCAACACCATTGTGTGTTAATGTAATATATAGTGTAATCGTGTAATCAATAGTGAGCTCATTTATAAATAGCGTTCTCATAAAATCAATAATGTGTCCGTTCAACCAATAGTGTGTTCATGAAATCAATAGTGTGCTCATGTAATCATTAGTGTGTTCATGTAAACAATAATATGTTCTAATAATCAATACTGCGTTCATGTTATCAACAGTGTGTTCATATAATTAATAGTGTGCTCATCTAATCAATAGTGTACTCATGTAAACAATAGTGTGATCGAATAATCACTAGTGTTCTCCTGTAATCAGTAGTGTGTTCATGTAATCACTAGTGTTCTTCTGTAATCAGTAGTGTGTTCATCTAATCAGTAGTGTGTTCATGTAATCACTAGTGTTCTCCTGTAATCAGTAGTGTGTTCATCTAATCAGTAGTGTGTTCATGTAATCACTAGTGTTCTCCTGTAATCAGTAGTGTGTTCATGCAATCAGTAGTGTGTTCATGTAATCAGTAGTGTGTTCATGTAATTAGTATCATAATAATTCATTTGAAGTCAATTCTAAATATAAGAAAAAAAACCTTCTTTATAAACTTTAATTTTTTCTTTTTTCTTTTATTTTTCAAATTTAATAAAAGTACACAAATATATAATTTTTTTTTTAAGTATTGAAAATATGTATTTGTAAATATATTTCTTTGACTACTATTTGTAAATATATTTCTTTGACTACTATTTGTAAATATATTTCTTTGACTACTATTTGTAAATAGATTTCTTTGACTACTATTTGTAAATAGATTTCTTTGACTACTATTTGTAAATATATTTTTTTGACTACTATTTGTAAATATATTTCTTTGACTACTATTTGTAAATAGATTTCTTTGACTACTATTTATAATAGATTTCTTTGACTACTATTTGTAAATATATTTCTTTGCTTTGTTTTATTCCTATATGGACGCCGTTTAATGATAGCATAATGTCACATTACTTTCTATTTTAAGTTCATTGTCGATGTCAAGTTTACTCGTGATTTGTTTCGTTGCCTTGACATTCAAACAATTGGATGGACCTTCGAGATGGGCTAATTTGTTGAACTGATAGAAATCATATTGTTTTTCTTACAATGCTAACAAGTTGTTTACATTTAATTGCAGACACTCAGAAAATGCATTTAAATACGATAACTTGTTTACTATTTTTTTCCAATAACGAGCTTTGTTTTGATATATATAAGTAGATTTATTGCAATTACTTTTTTGTACAAATCTTTTCATGTCTATTTTAAAATTTGTTGTAAATGATTTAATTGACTCTCTACTATGTATGTCTGCTTCTGTCATTTCTTATATTGTGACTTATAATTGTACCAATAAATATGGCACAAGTTACAAAAGTCAACTGATAATAAATATTTAATCTATATTACGTTTAAGTTACTAAAGCTGGTCAGACCATTTTATAAAGAACTTATCAAATACACAATGCCAAACTAGTAACTATATGGCATATATATCTGTGATGAACGCAGCCCTGTAGTGTGAAATTTCTACAGCAGAAGCCAAACCAATTGCGGAGGGGGGGGGGGGTTGGGGGCAGGAATAAATTTTACTATGTAGAGCAAACAAGCAGAAGAGGCCAGACAAAACGCAGAAGGGGGGGGGGGGATGCCGCCCACCCATTCCCCCGTACGCTACGGGCCTAGATGAACGTCATGCATTTATTTGATGTACGACATGTATATCGGTGACATAAAGACATGATATGCCTAAAAAATATCTAGTGAAAGAAACGCATTTAAAATTTGCAGATTTAATTTTAATTTAAAAAAATTGGCTATATCTTTTATTCTAATCTTACAAAAGTTCATTTTTTTCAAAATTAAAATACGCCTAATTGAATATCTTCAATTTTTGAATTATATTTTTTAATAAAAATACATCTAATTGAATATCTTCATTTGTCGATTTATATTTTTTAAATCATCAATTTTACGTGACTTCTTATATACTATTTCTTACAATTTATGATAAACAAAATCATGCAATGTAATTGAACATCTCAGTAGGGTATTGGAAATATTGTAAAGTTCAAAGAATAACAAAGGTATCCATTTAATCTACAATTCTATAATTTCTTAGAAATTTTTTTTACATATAAACTAATATATATATATCAAAAGATATAAATCGCACCTTGTAAAACGTGAATGTAATACATCTACTTCTAGTCTCGATTATCATTTGTCACAAAAAGTAGTATATAGAGACTTTAAGTAATCTATAGAGGCTTAAAGTAAGTTTGTGTACTGTGTGAATGTTTGTAAAGTAAGTTTGTGTACTGTGTGAGCGTGTGTAAAGTCTGTGTACTGTGTGAGTGTGTGTAAAGTCTGCGTACTGTGTGAGTGTGTGTAAAGTAAGTTTGTATACGGTATGAACTTTGAACGTGTTTTAATGTAAGTTTAATCTTTTTAATCTTAACTTGGCATAAAAGTAAATTTGTTTTTTTTGTTCCGTCCAGGGCAAACCTCTCTCCAACTCCAACCAAATTAAGAAATTCAAAAGCTACGCTAGTCGTTCAGCTGGAAACCAAACTAAATGTCTTGAAATGTCTTGAAATGTCTTGAAATGTACAAACATTTACAACTTATAGACAGGGCGTGTTTAAACTGTATATCCATTAGCGGACTTAGTGAGATGTAGCTGGGTTAACCCGTCCAAGGTCCGTTGGCCGGAGGGCATTTTATTTTATTCAAATAGTGTTTTTTTCAGATGAAGCTCCTACTCTGATGTACCACGGCACTCAGGACCCAAAATTCTGCCCTCACCCTGGAAGCTGATAAAGTGCCCCTCCCCCCAGAGGGAACCATCCACTCCCGTCTTTGTTCTATATCTCTATTTGT
Organism: Bulinus truncatus; assembly: GCA_021962125.1. Classification (NCBI taxonomy): domain Eukaryota; kingdom Metazoa; phylum Mollusca; class Gastropoda; family Planorbidae; genus Bulinus; species Bulinus truncatus. The sequence goes on from JAGDYQ010000006.1 coordinate 3,740,074, forward strand.
CTCTGTAACTTGGACATAAATTATCTTATTTTTTTAATTGGTCAATTTTGATCAGCTAAGAAACTCGATTTCGCGAATTTTTTTAAAAATATTGTTTACCATGAAACAGATTAAATATTGTTTACCATGAAACAGGCTAAACATTCGATTGATTACCATTTAATATTTTAAAATCAGATTGATTACCGTCTAGTACGAATTTGACGATAAAATCAGAACAATCTCAACATCAAATTTAAGGAGTGAAAAATATCAAGAAAACTATCTACACTAAAAATAACATTGCAGCCAATGTGTATTTTTTTATTAAACAAACACGAATATAAATATAAAATCTCATCGGCACAGAATGTGCATGTGAAAACCAAACTATGTGTAATCAATATAAATAAGTGCTAACTTCACAACATTCTTTATTTCTATTTTGCTTTGTTTAAATAACAAAGACATTGCATGACAGATTATTGAGGCTTAATTTTCTCGTAACGAAATCAATACATGGTTATATTATTTGTTTTTGTTAATAATACCCCTCCTTGACAGAGAAACAGTTATTGCCAAATGATAGAAATATGTTATGACAAATAAAAAAGCGCATTAAATAATGACGTCATTTTCCATTTTTATGTTAATTTTTTCTGTGTTCCACATTTACCTTTGTTATTGCTATATTGTATGTAAACCAAGAATCGATAACTGCGTCATCCTGCCACTGGGTCAAGTGGTTATTTCCCTTCATGCCCACACATAGCAAATGTTTCAAAAACAAAATCGAAGCTCTTGTCGATAATAGCTAACTCATCTCGTTAGCATTATTACAACCATCATGACAACCATCATCGAAATATGACATCCGTCATTAACATTATGACAACCATCTTCAACATTATGACAACCATCATCAACCCTTGTACAACACTGCAACAAATATTGTTGATATTGATTAGATACATACTGGTAGAGTTTATAGTCTATTTGTGTTTAATATTGATATGATATTCACTTGTAGAGTTTATAATAGTTTATTTGTGTTTAATATTGATATGATATTTACTAATAGAGTTTATAATAGTTTATTTGTGTTTAATATTGATATGATATTCACTAGTAGAATTTATAATAGTTTATTTGTGTTTAATATTGATATGATATTCACTAGTAGAATTTATTTTGTTTGAGCTACCTGTTTTGTTTAGTTATTTACTTTCATTTAATTATGTAAAGTGAACTTCCCAACCTGCATTGTAAAATACAACTAAGATGAACTTTATTCTAACCAGGAGAAATAGAATTTCAAAATAATGTATCTATTTCAATTAATCTTTGTCAAGGATATATTAGGTTTTGTAGGTGCCTTGATAAATAGTTTCTCTTGTAAAAATTTTATTTTATGGACACCTGATAGAAAGACCAGTTTTTGTCAACAACAACTGAAGTATTGAATTTGTAAGATAATACATTTCTCAAGTTGGGAAATATTAAAAAAAACTGTTTAGAAATGTTCAAATGAAATAAAACACATACCATTTATAATAGCATTGTGCCCAGACTAAAACTAATCCTGGTACTCATCCTATTAACTGATAAATTCAACATGAAAAGGAAGTCAGTAGGACAGACTAAATCAAATAAAATAAATAAATTATAAAAAAATAAAATATAGAAGAAAAAATAAAGCAATGAATCATGTAAGATAAGAAAGTTTTCATTTACAGAAAAAAAAACTTTAAATCCTCTACTGAAATATATTTTTTAAGACCCATTATAAATTTAATTACCATTTTTAAAAAAAAGTAAATATAATTTTGTTTTTTAAATGAAATTTTGTGTCCATTGGATGTTTTTGTGTTTGTGACATTTCTTATGTTCTAGCTTAGAGACATTATTATCATGCTTGATGTTGATGAAATATCAGGTATACTGTCATTGTGGATGTTTCAAATATCAGGTATACTATCATTTTTGATGTTTCAAATACCAGGTATACTGTCATTGTTGATGTTTCAAATATCAGGTATACTGTCATTGTTGATGTTTCAAATATCAGGTATACTGTCATTGTTGATGTTTTAAATACCAGGTATACTGTCATTGTTGATGTTTTAAATATCAGGTATACTGTAACTGTTGATGTTTCAAATATCAGGTATACTGTCATTGTTGATGTTTCAAATATCAGGTATACTGTCATTGTTGATGTTTCAAATATCAGGTATACTGTCATTGTTGATGTTTCAAATATCAGGTATACTGTCATTGTTGATGTTTCAAATATCAGGTATACTGTCACTGTTGATGTTTCAAATACCAGGTATACTGTCATTGTTGATGTTTCAAATATCAGGTATACTGTCATTGTTGATGTTTCAAATATCAGGGCCGCCCAGGGAGGCGAACGTCATCATTAAACATCTTGATAGGGCGGCGCCTGTTGTGGCGGAGTACGTCGTGGGCCCCCTACCATCCCCGAGTTACCATTACCCCAACCCTCGGAGGGAGAAGTTAGAGGTACCATACAGGTGAGTCTATCTATCTATCTATCTATCTATCGATCTATCTATCTATCTAATCCATCCATCCATCCATCTATCTATCTATCTATCTATCTATCTATCTATCTATCTATCTATCTATCTATCTATCTATCTATCTATCTATCTATCTATCTATCCATGTCATCTGCAGGTACCACCCCACCTACGGTGTGAAGGCCGCCTACAACGCGTTGTTCTCTTCGATGTCCAGGGAGCTGCTGACCATAATTGAAGAAAGTTACGGGGCTTCATTCGTCGATTGCAAGGACAAGTGTCTGGTCATCTTGCCGCAGAAGACTAGCTCGGCCTACTCGGACAGGACAATCGTCGTGCTATACATCATCTACAAGGCCGAGTTCCCAACGGTCAATACAGTGGGGATGATGTTTTTAATGAAGGAAAAAATGGCAGGCAAGCATCTTGAAGAACAGGGACATAACCGCCCTTGATAGCGTCACGGAAACTCGTTATGGACCTGTAGATTGGAAAAAAGGGGGGGGGGGTTGCATCATAAATAAACCAACTTCAATACATAGTTAAAGCTTAAACAGTAATATATATATATATATATATATATATATATATATATATATATATAGTAATGGTTATTTAAGTAAAATAACCACTTCTTATGTAAAATAGTAGTTTTACATCATACAAATGCAGTAAGTTTAATATCAATTACACAGTACTCAACTAAGTCCATATCTTCGCGTGTAGAGGATTCTTATTGTGTGTTTTGCAGGAAATGAAGCATTCGAATGTGAATCAATGTTTTATGAAGGACAGTATTTTGCATCCATTCAAAAATTCATCCAGGCCTACCGTCAAAACGAGGTGAAGAAAGCCAAAATGAATTTCCCGAGTCCGAAACGTGGACAGAGTTCCCAACCGTCCACCTTGAACATCAGAGGAAAAACATTTCCACAGACATCGCAGGCTGGACCCAGGGAGTATGGACCTGATGGAAGACGTTACAGGTTAGGATGGGGGGTGGGGGGGTGGGCACACTTTCTGACTCGTAGGTCACTGTTTGTTCTAATGTTTAATTGGTGGGGCGTTCCGAAATAAGGTAGATGAAGTTTTGTATTAACTAGTCAAAATAGATGAAGTTTTATATAAACAAGTCTAAATAGATGGAGTTTTATATAAACAAGTCTAAATAGATGGTGTTTTATATAAACAAGTCTAAATAGATGGTGTTTTATATAAACTAGTCTAAATAAATAAAATGTACTTTGAATTAAATGAGCGGGAAAGATCAAAGGGTGCGAAGGACCGTACATGGACCGCGGGCCTTACATGTTCCCTTTTTGGGTTAACTCAATGTATTCATTGTTTTTAATTTTTTACAAATTGTTAAATTTACAATTTTTTACAGTTTATTATAGAATAATATTAACATCATTTTGTTGATATTTAAGACATCAAGTCATTTACGAACATAATATAAATTCTAATATGCGATACTAGTTGTACCCTGCAAAACCTTTGCATAGAGTTATATATATCCCCTTAGGCTTGATCGGTAGGCTAGGTTATTTTTGGTTTCGGGCAGATCTGATTTTTGTTCATGATTGTATTTTAAACTGGAATAATGTTGTATTAATTCTTTACTTTCGATTTAACGCAGAGCTCCTAATCGCTTTTATATATATATATATATATATATATATATATATATATATATATATATATATATATATATATATATATATCATTAATACTATACTTACATATTCCAAGTAAAATTACTTCTAAGTGTGGGCTTTGAAAAAAAAAAGTTCCAAACTCTCCTACGTTTATTTGCTAAAATTATTTTATCAATTTTCACATCAACTGATCTATTCAAATAACTCCTCCATATGCAAACTTTATATTTGCTTTCTAGAGTGAAAAAATCAACATATAGAATATATGGAGTGGAGTTTGTTTATAGAATCTCTACCGTGTCTGGGCCACAGGTTTGGGATGTTCGGTGGTCAGGAGAGAATCGCATGAAATAAGTCTTCAAGATCTTGGAGTTATCTACGGTGGTGCGAACCCTGCCACATTTTACAGTCACCTGTCAGACAGTGCCTTCTGGTTTGGGAAATAAAGTAAGTTGGTAAAATCTTAAGTTGGTAAGTAAAAATAATGTTTTGATGTAATTTTTGTACTGGACTATAAGACATACAAAGATTTAAATTGAGACCAAAATAAAAAAAAAATAAAAATGATTAAATACGTCTTATCAAGAAATATAAATATAAATTTGGTTTTCCATATGCAATGCAGGTTACTTAAATGTAGCTCTGAAATTATCTTGATAGTACTCTTTATCACATCAGATGCATTTTTGAATGAGCAGCATATGTTTACGCTCTCACCAACGTGTTCATTCACAAATCATTTATTTGATGATTATCTGTGAAGTCTATGCAAGGATGAGCTGTTTATCTCTTAGATCCAATGATCACGAATGGGTCAGTTTTTATTACCCTTCTTCATACACTGGCTTAAAACCAAGTGCATAAGTGGGGAGACATGGATGGAACTTTTACCTTCTTCTCAAAATCTCCATATTGGTTATCACTAGACATCCATCCAGGGACGAGATTTCTAACGTTTTACCGCCCACGACCATCCGTTTCCCTCTACGAGAGGATTATGCACAATTGGTCATTAGCAGAGATAGTGTCGTATGTGTGTTGGTCATTAACAGAGATAGTCATGTGTTGTGTTGGTCAGTAGCAGAGATAGGCATGTATATGTGTTGGTCATTAGCAGAGATAGTCATGCATATTGTTCACTAGCAGAGATTGTCATGTATGTTGGTCATTAACAAAGATAGTCATGTGTGTTGGTCAGTAGCAGAGATAGTCATATATGTTGGTCAGTAACAGAAACAGTCATGTTTGCTAAGTAAAACATTTCTGCTGTCGTACAATTCTGTGCCTGATATCAACCTAGGAAGATGCCCGTATATAGAAAGTAACTCCCGAAAATATTTCAATGGAACATTAAGTTGAACCTTTTTTTTTTACTTAAGTTGAATCGCTATTTTGTTTTTCCTAACATTGTATGAACATTTGTACAGGCTTATGGTCTGATGCCTGGAGTGGACTGTCCAGAACATGCCACATTCTTACCCCAGTACGTGTTTGACGTAGAACTCAACAAGTCTGTAATGAAACACAACGCTTTCTGTGTGTTTGAACACAACACAGGCGTACCTCTAAGACGCCATAATTCCAATGAAGATACTTCAGGCAGGTAAAAAAAAAAGAATTCCTCTTATCTTTGTATTATGGAGTGCACAGGTAATTTCTGGCTATTTATTGCTCCAATCAAAAAGGAATATCATGTATAGCTTAACAGCCAAAACCAATTATCGCAAATAGCGTGTTACCGTAGCAGAAAGAAAACGAAGAACTCTTAACATGAGGAAGTATTAACTCAGTGAGTGGGTTAATATGATGATATATTGATGTCAATGAGGTATTGATGTCAGTGAAGTATTAATTTGACTGAAGCATTTATGTCAGTGAAGTATTACTTTGACTGAAGTTTTAATGTGACCTAGTATTAATGTGACCTAAGTATTAATGTGACCTAATTATTAATGTGACCTAAGTATTAATGTGTGAGTAAAGTATAAATGTGAATGAAATATTAATATGACAGAAGTATTAATGTGACTGAAGTATTGATGTCAGTGAATTAATTAAAGTAATTATAATTCTGAGTGAATCATAACTCTTAGTAATGTGTAGTATTTTAAACTATTTCTTCACTTGTCCGGATACAGAAACTACGGTGGTCTGGTGGACCGTGTCCTTGTGGTCCGATCTATCATCGTGGAGTTCAATTACGACTATATATTCGATGTGATATTTCACCACAACGGCGCCATAGAAGTGAAGAGTTACGCCACGGGTTACGTCATGTCACAGGTCTATCATGAGGCGGAGAAACCTTTTGGTTTTCAGGTGAGCAAAGTCGAGATAAGGCTGCGAACTTTCAGATTCTGTGGGTCCTAGGTAAGGGGTAAAGTTAGGACCCCATAATATAAGATTAGGTCGAGATTTGTATTTGACGGGGGGCCCATTGGACATTTGGGTGCTAGGCCGTCCTTTAGTTTGATTATCCAAAATATAGGGCCCAAGGTGACGTATTAGAGCACCCGTCTGGTTATCTATCTGTCAGTCTGCCTGTACAAAGTCTTGAGTAAGTTGATACATTTAGATAGTGTCATTAGTGATTCACTTTAAAAGAATCACCGTGACGTATTTTGTGTTCTAAAAGAATATATGTACATGGCCATTCTCTTAGTTCAGCGTTATTGGTTATTGGATTCGTACACACTATTAAATTATTTGTCTGTGCTATTGTAGGACAGCAGAGATTGAAATATGATTATGATAAATGACTCCCAATTAAGGTTTTGTGGCTTGTACTGTATTAGTTCAATTTTACACAGGTGTGACCAGATGAGGGCTGCTGAAGTCACATGTGGCTCTTCGTTGTGTGTAGTGTGGCTCCCAAATAATCAACTATTTTTTTTTAAAATTATACCAACCATTAACTAATTGCTACTTTAATTTCTATGGTCTCTCTCTCTCTCTCTCTCTCTCTAGCTCTTCTCTCTCTCTCTCTCTCTCTCTCTCTCTCTCTCTCTCTCTCTCTCTCTTTTTACTAGTCCCATTATAGGAAAATAAAATCACTCATTTAAAAGATTCATTAATCTTTGATTGTCTAACTTGATGTAGATCATAGAATGAGTATGGATAATCTACATTTTATTGTGTCTTAGTTTCAATATATTATTATAAGAACATTTTAATAAAGAATCCAAGATTAGCTGTAAGGTCTCTTACAGGGTCGGCCACGTATTACGTCATTGACAGCAACATTCATGTATTTGCATAATACAAAAATAATTTTCAGAGAAACATCAAAGTTAATTTATACAACTTAGTTAATTCTTAAGTACATGTAGTTCAATAAAATAAAAATAAAAATGGCTCTTTGGGAGATGCGCCATAACTAATGAAGAGCCGCAATCAGCTTCAAGTGGAGCATTTTAATCTCCGTCATCCTAAATGTAGGCGATTTTCGTTTCTTATCTGCCATAGAATCACCGACAACATTGTCGGGTCAATTCACCACCATCTGTTCAACTTTAAAGTTGATCTTGACATCAAAGGTCAAGCTAATCGATACGAGACACTGGACCTGACCCTGGACGAGAGAACTTGGCCTTGGCACAAGTCAGGCAAGGAAGTGTTCCAGCAGCTGTCGTTCAGACACACGCTGCGAGAGACGGAGCAACAGTCCGTGTACAGATACAACTTTTCCACGCCCAAGTATCACATTGTGTATAACGATAAGGAGAGAAATGAGTTCGGAGTTCATAGGGCCTACAGGTAAGAGATATCTCCAGACCCCGCCCACCTCTACCTTCTACCTCCCTCCCATAAACCAACTGTTAAGGTGTCGATTTGTGAATATTGTATAACGAATTATAGGAGCAGGTCTCTGCAGAGGCGTAGCGATGGGGGGGCAGGCAACTTGCGCCCGGGGCATTTTACCTTTTTAATACCTTTTTAGCGCCCCCCATTCGAAAACCATATAATATTATAAGTAAAATATACCATTTGGCGCCCCTGAACCTCGGCGCCCGGGGACATATGTACCCCCGCCCCCCCCCCCCCGGTATTATTATCTCAGTCAGACGTATTGTATACACCAGGGGTTCAAGTCTTGTTCACGCAGGATTCACTTCTTGGCCACGAAGGCTCAAAGACACAGCGGCTGTTTTTACCGAGCACTGCCCTTCTTAACAGTGATACGCACTGCACAATTTTGTATCAACAGGTTAATCCATTTGTAAGCAACTAACTAAAATTGCGTTCTGTTTGCCCCTCTTTGCTATCTGACTTTGGCTACAGTTAAAATGTATGTGAACAATTCGTTTATGAATAGACGAATAGTTTTAAGGGCGAATGAATATTTTTTTATTTGCGAACGAATAGTTTTACGGGCGAATGAACAGTTTTATGGGCGAATGAATAGTTTTATGGGCGAATGAATAGTTTATGGTCGAAGAACAGTTTTATGGGCCAACGAATAGTTTTAAGGGCGAATGAATAGTTTATGGGCGAATGAATAGTTTATGGTCGAAGAACAGTTTTATGGGCCAACGAATATTTTTACGGGCGAAAGAAGAGTTTTAAGGGCGAACGAATAGTTTTACGGGCGAAAGAACAGTTTTAAGGGCGAACGAATATTTTTACGGGCGAAAGAAGAGTTTTAAGGGCGAACGAATAGTTTTACGGGCGAAAGAACAGTTTTAAGGGCGAACGAATAGTTTTACGGGCGAAAGTATGTGGTAAGCATTCCTAGTTTAATGGTCTGCTATCTGATGGCATTAAGTTTTTCGCTTCCTTTACAACTGATAAAAAAAGATGTTTATTCTAACTTTGTGTGATATCTGTTGCCAGGTTGTCTGTGGAAGGTTTCAGTAAAGTTCTTTTCCCGGAAAGATTCTCCCATACTGGCCAGCAGACAGTGGAGCAAGTACCAGATGTTGACCACACGTCGCAAGGACCAGGAGGAGGCGAGCAGCTCCATGTTCTCCATGTTTGACGGGGCCAGTCCGCACGTGGACATTGACCGCTACTTGCGAGACAATGAAAACATTGTTGACCAGGTGAGACGTTGAATGATACACAATTTATGGACTTTATATAGTATCCCCATGGCTTCGGCCAAAGTGATTGTGTAAATGGGATAAAACTAAATGAATCTCACTCTTTTACTAATTGAATTAAAAAAAGACTATGAATTAATATATCTGCTTGAGATATTCTGTAATATAATAAATTTATTTTTCTTTAAACATTGTATAATTTCACGCGATTCTGTACTGGGTACCACTATATTTTTTATATAACTCACGCCCATATATATATATGGGACATGTAGTGTTTATACTTTCTTATAATCCTTACCATTATCGATATTTCAGGATCTGGTATTCTGGGTGTCGGTCGGCTTCCACCACATCCCACACACTGAAGACATCCCCAACACTCCAACTGTCGGCACCCAGGCCACGATCAGCCTGCTGCCCTACAACTACTTCTACGAGTGTCCATCCGTTGGGTCACGTGACGCCGTGAGAGCAGACCTCCGCGACGGGTCCGTGAAGTTTCAGGATTACGGCATCTCTCTCAGCTCCCAGTGTTTACCGAAAAAATTTGACACTTCACCTCTATATAATAAATCTTATTTGTTTCCTTAACTTAACCTCGTGCATTCTTTCGTTAAACTGAATTTGATTTAGTCTATATTATGCAAGTGGCACCGATCTTTATTACACAGCACACATATTGAGGATAGATTGGTGACCACAGCACACATATTGAGGATAGCTACAAGCAGTGTTCTATATAAGCTGCGCGTGTGACGGAGCGATCAATATTCGCCAAAAGCGCGCTATACACATTACAATAGAGCGCAGACATTTATATTGATTAGAAGGCCTACACACCATTTTTATTTGCGCATTATATACGTGTATTTCCTTGCAAAGCTGCACAACCAATATCTTTTATCCCACACGACCTTCGGGAAAATTACAGAGAATATGGGCACGAAAGAGCCAAACAAAACATACCAATATTATCAACTAATAGTATATCATATCATCAAAAGATAATAATGTTTCGCCGCGATATATAAATCAAACATACTTTGTTTATTTATTACTAACTCATTCTTTATAATTTTTAACTACGTATCAACTCGGACAATTCTCACCGTAAGACTCAATTGTCCAATGTAGTTTTAAATTTACCTACCTACCGTTTGTGTTTTCATTGCTTCCCTTCGTTTTTTTATAAACATTGCGATTAAAGAAAAAAAATGAAAATAAACAAAAATAAAATATATTTTTTTTCTGCAAGTTGTTGGAAATAACATCTGAAAAATGGCTCCTCACCAAAACAAATAAGATTAAATTTTACTTTTTCTATATCATCCGTATGATTTTATAAAGATCAACGACATATAATAAATAATTAATTGACTTAATTTCGAACTCAACAAGTTGTGTTGTGATTGGAGAAGAAAACGTTTTAAATTTCTCGGTAATTTTTGCCAACAGCAATAGCACGATGTTATTGTTTTGTTTTGAAGGTTGGTGGAGTAGGTAGTTGGACAACATGAATGCATCCAAAAACTGAATTATTAGACAACAGCTGTATGTTTTTTTTTTCTGAAAATTTATCTCCAAGTGGTATGCCCTTAAACTGGTGAATTATTATTATTATTATTATTATTATTTATTCATGCAAGCCTGTGAAATGAGGTTGATTGTCGGTCTGCCTCACTCACTGCAATAACTCGACTTTACTTACTGTACCTTCGGGATTGATCTTCATGATGTAGGTTGCCACAACAGTGGACACGTCTAAAAACAACCAAAATATGGGTTTAATTGATACAAAAATAAATATCTCATTGTTACAGGGAGTATATTAATGAAGATTTAATACTATTTCCACTACATCCTTCCTCTCCCAACCCCTTCTCGCCAGTGTTATTTTCGTTAGACGTTTCTTAAACATGGTATGCACTCGATGCTGCAGTGACCAGGTCACTATATAGAGACCACGGGTAACTAAAGTATCCCGGACATGGCGGCCACCAGCTAATCTGGGGGCCACTGACAATTTCCACCTCTGATCAAACGCACCGAACCTTAGAAATTTATTTTGTGTCGAATAACTGTAAGCAACGGACCTGGAATGTCAGGCTAAACTTGAACTGCACCCCGCACTGTAGGCGGCCCTGACTGGGAGTCGAACACACATAGCTTGTGACGACACTAAGTACACAAAGACTCTCACACACACATAAACAGAGATAACCACAATGAAGATTCTAAGTAAACAAAGACTCTCACACACACATAAACAGAGATAATCATAATGAGGACCCTAAGTACACAAAGACTCTCACACACACATAAACAGAGATAACCACAATGAAGACCCTAAGTACACAAAGACTCTCACACACACATAAACAGAGATAACCACAATGAAGACCCTAAGTACACAAAGACTCTCACACACACATAAACAGAGATAACCACAATGAAGACCCTAAGTACACAAAGACTCTCACACACACATAAACAGAGATAACCACAATGAAGACCCTAAGTACACAAAGACTCTCACACACACATAAACAGAGATAACCACAATGAAGACCCTAAGTACACAGAGACTCTCACACACATAAACAGAGACAACCACAGAACACAACCTATTATAATACTATTACAATCAGGTTTTGACATGGGACTCGGCTTGTCCTTTTTTGTTATCTAGATACAGCGATCAATAATTCTATGATCTTATATGAAATAATCTGATATATTTATTGTTATAGTGTTGACAGAAGTTGCCCTAATTTATACAACAATGACATTCTGTTTCAATATTTAATGTCCATACGTTGTACTTTTATCTTCTTTTTGTATTTCATAAAATACCGACTCTTATCATTCTATAACAGTGTTTCTCAAACTTTCGACATCTGTGTACTCCTTTATCTATGTTCGTAACAACGAGGACCCCCCCCCCCCCCCCCTAGTAACTATAAAACAAACCTGCTTAATGTTTTCACGGTCACGATTACTCCCTCATTTCACTGTCTGCGCTCTAGCCGTCAAATGTTCTCAGCCCCTGGTACAGCGAGTAAACCCCCCCCCCTCCCCGCCAAAACTCTTCGTGCATCACTAGGGGTAAGCGTACTACCACACAATTAGAAACACTGTTCTATGATTTTTGAACAAAATTATTCTCTCTCCTGTAATTCTAATAAAACTATGCTTATACAGCGCATGATGATATGGAATATTGCTTCATTTTGGAGTCCAACATGCTGAGATATTATTATTATCTCTCGTCTGTGACGCTGGACTCCATCAGAGCAACAGAGTGTGATACCCTCATCAGCTGTCACATCGTGATATCAACAACTTTTTGTTATTTCAAACTTCCTCATTCAAGATTCCCCCCGCCCTTACTTCCCTCCCCCCCTTCCCCACCTTACCAATAAGTAAACTTCCTCTCACAGTATTTTTTTTTAATACCTCCGTAATTTCTCCACACCACCAACCCTCTACCTCCCCTCCCCCACCACCGCCCGTTCTCAATGATTTCCTTAAGACAGGTGTGCCTAGTCCGACCCTATGAGCGGATGGTTCCCGTGCTGGCCTCGGAGTGAGCAGTCGAAGGAGGGGGCGGGGGAAGGGAGTTGTTCTCGTGGTATAAACGGTTGTCTACATGTGCTGCATGAGGCAGGTACCAGACAGCTCTGTACAGCCTGTACGTGTATGATGTGGTTGTGTATGTGTCTGTGCTGTTTATAATACATTTTCACTCCGTCTAGGAGAGAGTAGCCGATACATATTATAAAAATAAGTAAATACATGAAATAAAAAAAAAGAGAATTAAAAAATATATATGTGCATGTTTTATTATGATGGATTCTTTAGAGAGATAAACCTGGTGTGGAACTTTTTTTATTATGTGTGAAACGCGTTCAGGATAAAACTGGAACTGAAAAAGAGAAGAGAGAGAGAGAGAGTGAGATAACTTCATTGAAATAAAGGAAATCAACGCTGTGAAGAGGTAGAATAATTATGTTATACTATTGACTAAATAGTTACCTCGAAAACACATAAACGGTTTTTTTTAAACTATTGAAAACATTTTTCAAATTTATATTTACCAGATAATTTGGATGACTTTGATGATTGAATGAATTTTTTTCATATTAAACTGACTTACATGAGTTCAAGTCGAACTTTCTTTTTTTCAAGAATTAAGTTTCGTTTTTTAATTTGTGTACATTTTCTTTTAAATTGATTTCCTTTAAAACAATTACTGTGTATTTTATCTAGTATTATCCATTAATGGTTGGTTTATTACTTAACCAAATAGGCATTTTTGTTTTAAAAAGAATAACAAATTATTTATACCACTGAAAGTCCAGTTACCAATTAAATTCCACTTACCAGTTAAAGTCCAGTTACCAATTATAAACTAGTTACCAAAGTCAGTTAGCAATTAACGTCCCAGTTACCAATTATAGTCCAGTTACCGAAGTCCAGTAACAAAAGTCCAGTTACTAATTAAAGTCCAGTTACCAATTAAATTCCATTTACCAATTAAATTCCAGTCACCAATTAAATTCCAGTTACCAATTAAATTCCAGCCACAAATTAAGGTCCAGTCACCAATTAAATTCCAGCCACCAATTAAATTCCAGTTATCAATTAAATTCCAGTTACCAATTAAAGTCCAGTTACCAATTGAAGTCCAGTTACCAATGCTAAGCAAATGTTTTTCACCTAATCATTTTCAAGTTTTTTTTTTTTAAATTATAGCTTGAGAGAATTAACCCCTTCAATTCCTTCGTTTATATGTAACATAATTTGTCTATTAGTCTAAATAAAGTTTGGCACTAAAATAAAAACTGATTAATAAGACAACGGTTTATAATCTTATTTGTCTTACACTCTTTTAGCTGAAAAAAATATTTTGAAAAGTTGTGATACGTTTTTTTACTATGAAACTATTGTTTGACTTTTTGAGTACACTTAGTAGGTATTTTAAAAATGTCTTAAACTATATTTAAAATCGGCATCTCCAATACTGCCATATAAAAAAAATACTGCACATATAACTTTGTAAGACGATTTAAAAATTTTCTTTATATGTATATTTTTGAATTACATTTAAAACACACTTTATTTAATGAATATATGTACCTTAAATAATTATCTTGATTTTTGTCTCAATACATTTTAAAACAAATACTAAAAATAAGATAACTCCAAACTAACAAAATCAGTCATGCCACATTCATAAAACAATCATTTCTAAACTAATTACCCAATTACTGTCTCTATCGTTGTTGAGAATTTACAAACAAGGGGAGGTCATTTGTATAAACAAAAAAACCACAAGGATAAATTGAGGTGCTCGACGGTATATAATGGTCAGTGACATTTGTCACATTTGGAGATAAAAAAGGAAAACATTTTTGTGACAAAAGTTGTGCAATTTTACAAAGTATGATGTCTCAAGATTAACTTTTGCAATAACTAGAATATTTGTCACAATTTTATATTATGTAATAATCTCAATATTATAATTTTGGTGCTGACCATTATTTAATTTGTTCGTTGATTTATAGAAAATAATTAAGAAATAATTTGTTCGTTGATTTATAGAGCCTAATTCATCAAGTTTTTAAATCTATACACCATTACCCTTGTACTGAAATGTTTTTTTTAACTTTTGAAACAATGTTAATTGAGAATTGTAAAATGATAATTGTAGTTCATTTATACCTTATTAAAACTTCAATATTATTCATTATGGCGTCTCAGGGTTTGAGTTGGTGGATTATTGGATAATACCTTAATTATGTTTTTCAGATTTTATTGCACGATTTAATGCAGTGATTCCCACATGTTGGCGAATCGTGAGTATAAATTATGCTCAGCTTTGGTAGCCCGCCTGTTAATACATAAATCACAATACAAGATATTCGAAGATTAATTTCAATGTGTTCTTGATAAAGTAATTATTACATTTGATTGGCGACTCACTTCCCATCTTTTCGAGACCTAAGATTCACTGGACAGACCAAACTCACCATACCAAATAAGACCTCTGACCCCATTACCAAATACACCTACGTCACATCGTTGCTATAGAAACCAACAACACCGACTCGGAGCCCGCGGTCACACCAATCTGCAAATAGCATTCACCAGGACTACCAAATTCATCATTACAGTAGACACTGGAACCACATTCATCATTACAGTAGACACTGGAACCACATTTATCATTACAGTAGACACTGGAACCACATTCATCATTACAGTAGACACTGGAACCACATTCATCATTACAGTAGACACTGGAACCACATTCATCATTACAGTAGACACTGGAACCACATTCACCATTACAGTAGACACTGGGACCACATTCGACATTACAGTAGACACTGGAGCCACATTCATCATTACAGTAGACACTGGAACCACATTCATCATTACAGTAGACACTGTAACCACATTCATCATTACAGTAGACACTGGAACCACATTCACCATTACAGTAGACACTGGGACCACATTCGACATTACAGTAGACACTGGAGCCACATTCATCATTACAGTAGACACTGGAACCACATTCATCATTACAGTAGACACTGGAACCACATTCATCATTACAGTAGACACTGGAGCCACATTCACCTTTACAGTAGACACTGGGACCACATTCACCATTACCAGAGGCACTGGAACCACATTCACCATTTCCATAGACCTAGGGAACACATTCACTATTTCCATAGACAATGGGACCACATTAACCATTACAGTAGACTTTGGAACCACATTCACCTTTTCAGTAGACAATGGGACCACATTCACCATTACAGTAGACAAAGGGACCACATTCACTATTTCCATAGACAATGGGGCCGCATTCACCATTACCATAGAGTGGCATAGAGACTCCAGCCATATTCACCATTACAATACAAACTAGACTCACATTTACCATTACTATAGACACCGGAGCCACATTCACCATTACAGTAGACACTGGGACCACATTCAACATTTCCATAGACAAAGGGACCACATTCACCATTTCCATAGACAAAGGGACCACATTCACTATTTCCATAGACAAAGGGACCACATTCACCATTTCTATAGACAAAGGGACCACATTCACCATTTCCATAGACAAAGGGACCACATTCACCATTACAGTAGACACTGGGACCACATTCGACATTACAGTAGACACTGGAACCACATTCATCATTACAGTAGACACTGGAACCACATTCATCATTACAGTAGACACTGGAGCCACATTCACCATTACAGTAGACACTGGAACCACATTCATCATTACAGTAGACACTGTGACCACATTCGACATTACAGTAGACACTGGGACCACATTCACCATTACAGTAGACACTTGAGCCACATTCATTATTACAGTAGACACTGGAGCCACATTTACCTTTACAGTAGACACTGGGACCACATTCACCATTACCAGAGGCACTGGAACCACATTCACCATTTCCATAGACCTAGGGACCACATTCACTATTTCCATAGACAATGGGACCACATTAACCATTACAGTAGACTTTGGAACCACATTCACCTTTTCAGTAGACAATGGGACCACATTCACCATTACAGTAGACAAAGGGACCACATTCACTATTTCCATAGACAATGGGACCACATTAACCATTACAGTAGACTTTGGAACCACATTCACCTTTTCAGTAGACAATGGGACCACATTCACCATTACAGTAGACAAAGGGACCACATTCACTATTTCCATAGACAATGGGGCCGCATTCACCATTACCATAGAGTGGCATAGAGACTCCAGCCATATTCACCATTACAATACAAACTAGACTCACATTTACCATTACTATAGACACCGGAGCCACATTCACCATTACAGTAGACACTGGGACCACATTCAACATTTCCATAGACAAAGGGACCACATTCACCATTTCCATAGACAAAGGGACCACATTCACTATTTCCATAGACAAAGGGACCACATTCACCATTTCTATAGACAAAGGGACCACATTCACCAATTCCATAGACAAAGGGACCACATTCACCATTTCCATAGACAAAGGGACCACATTCACCATTTCCATAGACAAAGGGACCACATTCACCATTTCCATAGATAATGGGACCACATTCACCATTACCATAGAGTGGCATAGAGACTCCAGCCATATTCACCATTACAATATAAACTAGCCTCACATTTACCATTACAATAGACACCGGAGCCACATTCACCATTGCGATGGACAGTGTGACCACATTGACCACTTCCACAGATACCAATAAACTCACACACAATAAACATTCACAGTTTCATGAAGAACATACTCTCGAAGATTTCAGAAAAAAAAAAACTAGAAAAAACCCAACTCTAACACTGGGGGGAAGAAATAAATGAATGAAGCCTAGAAAAAAAAGAAAGAGAGAGAGAGAGAGGGGTGGGGGGAAGGAGCTAGTATTTCAGTTTATGTTTTTATGCTCGGTGTCTTCGAAAATATTCTCTCCCCGCCACAATCCATCACTCTGGGGATGTAGTCAAATATTTATGCAGTGGAAGTCGAGACTTTGTTGAAATAACTGGGCCTGACAAGATAGTTCTATAGATAGGTGAAACTGGTGCGACACCTGCTGTCTACGATAATACGGGGGTTGGGGGGGGAGATGAAAAAAATGTTAGGGTTGAGAATAAAGAAGCTCCAATCTCTCTCCCCCCTCCCATCCCATGACCAAACGGACGAGGCATGCATTATTGGAGACCCCCATGTATATAAAAATATCACCTGGTACCACCAATAAGTTGACAGAGATGTTCTAGAGGCAACTGATAAGTACAAGTGGTATATAGAAAGGCAAGGGGGGGGGGGCGGTTCTCTGGAAATCAGAGCAAGAGTGAAGATAAGGACAGAAGATATACCTTTGTGTTTCCTTGATTTATTTTACCTAGAAACTTCACAAACCAAAAGATTATTAATAGAAAAAATAAAATAAGTAGATAACTTTTTTTTTTATTGTGTGTGACGTAGGCGGACTAAATGGCGGGGAGTTTTTTGTTCTTGCTGTTTCCAATTGCGCAGTAAACAGTGAAAAGTATAGAGATGAAGTAGTTGAATCATTCTTATTTATAATCCCCCTTTTCCCCCATCCATGTACTGATATATATATATATATATATATATATATATATATATATATATATATATATATATCCAATCAAATTCAATGAAGAGCCACTAACAGCTACATGGTCAGAGTGGTAGAAGAGTCGTTCTTAGTGGTAGGCAAACTATGAGACAGCCTTGGACCCTGACTGGCCCTTTCCTGCCAGGGACCGCCAGGCTAATAAAGGCTCACGTCTATCAGTGTTAAGAAAAGCACCCCCCCCACCCCCAACCCACCACCCTGATCCACGGTGCAACCCTTTTGGCTGCTTCACTTCCAGTTTGGTTGATTTCCTTAGACTTACGCAGGGAATAGGTTGCTTTTGAAGTTAATTATTTAAGATAATTTAAAGGTTAAACATTAGTCGCAGATGTTGGCATTTTTAAAAATTCATTAAACATTATTTATTTATTAATTGAATTTTACCCAACCCATAGGGGGCCCATTATGATTCACGTCGCGTCGTCTTACGCCAGCGCCTCATTGTTTACTGAAATAATTCCTTTTACATATAATTCAAACAGGGCCCCAAATTAGTATTTTTTCACTATGACACCCCCCCCCCCAGTGTCCTACAAATTTCAGTCCACAGCCCCAATGATACCCTAGAAAATGTCTGCCTCAAATATAATAACAGATTTACCAATAAATTAAATCACTGCAATCTCATTCACTGTCAGAACTCGTAGTAATATTCATCACATTCGTTCAGCGAACTACTTTTTTTTATAATTGAAGATATAGGTTTAAACAAGCAATTTAAGTCTTTTCCGTTTCGGACAAAGGACATTTTAGAGCATTTTCGCCGGTTACGCCGAACGAAATCCGTATTTTTTTCCGTGTTTTGATAAATAGAGAGGAAGTAATCATGTTGAATAACTATTATAAAAATAAATAATGATTACGCCCCTTTGATTAGCTTTTATTATTTATATTTAAAATATAAGCAAAAACGGTACCTAGGAAAGTCTTTTTTTTCGGCCCTGAGATGTCAGATCGCGAAATGAACTTTTGATGTACACTTGGCAGGCCAAGACCTACAAAATGATATATACATCATGGGTCTAGGACTTATGGTTGTTGAGATATAGGCGCTCCTTTGTTAATATAGCTTATATAGTACAAAACGGTACTTTACAAGCCCCCTTTTACGGCCCTCAGAGGTCAGATCGCGAAACGGACAAAATTCATTTCTTGGCAGGCCAAGACCTACAAAATGATATATACATCATGGGTCTAGGACTTATGGTTGTTGAGATCTAGGGTGATGACGGACAGACAGACAGACAGACAGACAAAACGGGGACAATAGAGCATTTTTTTTTCGAAAATGCTCTAAAAATAAATAGAAAATGGCCGTATCTCATGTTTCTTTGCTGTTTAAAACGAAGGTGAAGAGATTCCCTCCCCTCCCCCCCCCCAATTAACGACGCCTGGTTTTTAGAAAAAAGAACAAAATAAGCAACAACAAGATGTGAAAGCAGGTAGGCAACCTCTGTTGTGCTACACGCTGCAGCATTCAATACCATCCAACTCTCACTCACTTGCGTACATAATAATAATAGAGTCCAACACTTGCTAGCAGCCAACACATTTGGAAGAGACGGGAAGGGGGAAGAAGACGAAGAGATGTTTAAATTGATCTCATTAAACTTAAAACAGTCCTGCAGTAGAGAACAAGGGACGCCACTGTGACCGGTTCCACAATACTTTCCCTTCAACACAGATGGCTGACGCAACATATTTTTTTTTCCCCAAAAAAGATTTTATTTTAAACTGTTGTATTTTTTTGTTTGTTCTTTTTTCGTCTTAAATAGTTATCTATTTGAACTGAATTTTTTTTTTTTACATTTTCAAAAGTCTTGAGAAGTAAAACTGAATCGTGGAAGAAAAATGCATTCCATTGTAGTGTTTTGAGCACAGTGGGAGCACTGTATAAAACGTGTGTGTGTGTGTACATTTTGTGTGAACTGTATTTATTTACAACGCCCATTACACCGTCCATTTACATCGTTAATTAATTTACATCACCCATTTACACCACCCATTAAATCGCCCATTTACATCGTCCATTTACATCACCCATTTACATCACCCATTAAATCGCCCATTTACATCGTCCATTTACATCACCCATTTACATCACCCATTTAAATCGCCCATTTACATCGTCCATTTACATCGTTAAGTTACATCACCCATTTACATCACCCATTTACATCACCCATTTACATCACCCATTTACATCAACCATTTACATTACCCATTTACATCACCCATTTCATCGCCCAGTTCATCGCCAATATGCATCGTCCATTTACATCGCCAATTTACATAGCCCATCTACATCACACATTACATCGGCAATTTACATAGCCCATCTACATCACACATTACATCGGCAATTTACATAGCCCATTTACATCACACATTACATCGGCAATTTGCATAGCCCATTTACACCGTTTATTTACACCCCACATTTACCCCCCCCCATTTACACCGTCCATTTACATCGCCCATTTATTTCAATTTAAAGAAATAAGCTATACACAAAGTTCCGTTTTTGTTTGTCCGACGTCCATCGCACTTTCTTTGGGTTTCTCAACAAATGACGTCATGTTGCGTCTTGACCTCGTTGTTTGTAAAATCTCTATACTTATAAGACGCATTCGTTGTCTGTCTGTCTGTCTGTCTGTTCCCTTATAACTCAAGATCCAGACAAACAAATAACGTGAAATTTGTTACACATACACATAATTACATGGGGAAGGTTATAGGACAAGTTTCGTTTCATCTCGATGGGTAGTTTAATTGTAATTAATTTTTTTTTATTTTAGTATTTTACTATATTAAAGTAATCTCGACGGCGCCATAAATAAAATTCCTCTGTGACGTCATTTCCCGATGATCGAATAGAACTTGCGCGCTGGTGCTGTATTGTGCCTTTGTGATGCAAAGAATTGTTGATGTTTTTTCATGCTATCTGATTTGTACAGTTTGAGGAAGGTAAAGGAATGAAGAAGGATTTTAGAAGAAGTGTGAAGCCATAATAATAAGTATGGGAGAGAGGGAGGGAGAGAGAGATAAGAAAGTGAGGGACAGGGAGGGAGAGAGGGAATGAGGGAGGGAGGAAGAGGGAGAGAGTGAAGAGGAGAGAGGATGAGAGAAATGGGAGGAAGAGATAAAGAGAGAGGGGGCAGGGAGGGAGAGAGGGAAGGAGGAAGGGGAGAGAGGGAGGGAGGGGGATGGACAGGGGGGAGAGAACGAAGGGGAGAGGGGAGATGGGAGAGGGAGGGTGGGAGGGAGAGAGATGGGAGAGAGAGCGAGGGAGAGGGAATGAGAAGGAAGGAGGGAGAAAGGGAGGAAGGGAAAGGGAGAGAGAGGGAGGGAGGGAGAGAGAGGAAGGGAGAGAAGGGGTAGGGAGAAAACAGAAGGTAAACAGAAAACCTTATTTTTAACCCGGGCAAAGCCGGGTACTTGCAACTAGTAAATTATAAATTAGATAAATGTATAACAGCAGATACTGCTTTATAGTCATATCTATTTTTTTCGTTCGAAAACATTAGTCTTAAAATGGAATTATAAATGACTATTATTGGATACATACCTGAACTACATATTATTTTGGTCTAGATCCGGGATTCAAATGTTGCAGTTCAATATGCTAGCTGTGGGCAACGCGTTCGACTCCCGATTTGATGACAGCCACCAATATATGATGTCCTGTGGTGTCTCCTTTGTACTAACGGCTATGGTAATGATGAAAGAGGTGCACTGCGAAAACCGTCCCATTAGTAGCTTGTAGGATATATATAGTAGATAAACATCTAACTCTCACATGGATAATTTAAAAAAAATTAGGGAATAGAGACCTGCTGTACATATTACTATCAGACAATATATTCCTGTTTGGTGACATTTCCATTTATTCTCATTTTGGATTTACATCACAAACGAGTCTGTTACTCTGTTACTCGACCAAAAAAGGTGTTATTTACAATTTGTCTTTATTCTAAGCGTGTACTTAGACTGTGATATATCATAGCAGTTCACAATATATTGTGTGAAATAATGTGTGATATCTAGTGTCCTGGCCATAGAAGTATAAGTATTTATATTTTAAAAAGCTATATACAAATCAATCTGCTTTGCTATACGTTGGCCAATGAAACAGTCGACTACTATATGTAAGCCAAAGAAACAGTCTACTATATGTTAGCCAATGAAACAATCTACTTACTATATGTTAGCCAATGAAACAGTACTATACGATGTTAAATGAAACAGTCGACTACTATATGTTAGCCAATGAAACAGTCTACTTACTATATGATGGCCAATGAAACAGTCGACTACTATATGTTAGCGTTTGAAAGTTGGACTTCGTTATTTAACTTCAATTAATTATCATACATTGTCATTATCATCTTCAGGTATTTTCCCAGTCCTTGCCGTCCGTAAGGTTCGACAGTACTAGCCAACACCAACTCACCTTAAACTTCTGTTATGGTGTTCCCCGCGGAGTGAAGGTGTGAACGAATGTCTGGCCTCCGATAGTACATGAATATACAAACATAGGGTGAAATTCCAGAAACCAATGGGAGTGAGATGATTAGTCTGTTCCGGGCATAGGGTCAAGCTATATATAGCCCAGGCAGATAATCTCAAATAAGAGCGCCAGATGACGTCCAGGTGCACGTGATCTCGCTGAAATGAAAAGTAATAAAACAAATAATCTGGCGGGATAAAGTAAACTGACAGTGTCACGTGTTAACAGACAAATGAATTACATTGGCTGATGCTAGGAATTTTTTTTTTTACATTTCGAAAGAATTTGCGAAATTCTTCGGTTTAAAAAAAAAATTAAAATCTCTACTCATTTGAGGATTGTTAAGAATGTTATTGGCTCACCCCATTACGATTGGTTCGATGAATGTGAAGTGTGTGTGTGTGTGTGTGTTTGTGTGTGTGAATGAGATGAAATCTCTTAGATCCTATCAGACATCAACGGGGCGGTTAATATGGTGCCCTTCTTTCATCTCTACCATATCCGATAGTGCAATGGCCTTGGATGCACTACGTGGGATCTAATCCCTCCGGGCGAGGTGGGGGTGGGAAGAGACTTTCACAATCACCTGAATTATCTGCTGGTCTTCACTGGAGTCTGAACCAGGGATCCTCGAATCGACAGTCGAGCGCTTTACCGCGAATGTGAAGTACATACTCTTGTTTCTGTGATATTCGATGAATCCATCACAGACATTGGTCTTTGCAGTGGCGCTTTGCTTGTAAGCCCGATCTGCATGCTGTAGGCTACGAGTTTCGATCTCAGCATACCCATTCACCTAACTGTGTCTTTCGTGGTGTTTTTGTAACCATCGATTTATACTGGGGTTTAAAAGAATAGGTATTACACATACCTGCCTAGTGGGGATGTAGGGTATAAAAGAATAGGTATTACACATACCTGCCTAGTGGGGATGTAGGGTATAAAAGAAATCTATACTTAGAGGTACTCTGAAAATAATATTTCCTGACTCTAAGAGCACTTGAATGAAATAATCCCTGACTCTAATAGCACTGAATGATATAATCCCTGACTCTAATAGCACTGAATGATATAATCCATGACTCTAAGAGCACTGAATGATATAATCCCTGACTCTAAGAGCACCTTGAATGATATAATACCTGACTCTAAGAGCACTGAATGATATAATCCCTGACTCTAATAGCACTGAATGATATAATCCCTGACTCTAGCACTTGAATGATATAATCCCTGACTCTAACAGCACTGAATGATATAATCACTGACTCTAAGAGCACTGAATAATATAATCCCTGACTCTAAGAGCACTGAAGAATATAATCCCTGACTCTAACAGCACTGAATGATATAATCCCTGACTCTAATAGCACTGAATGATATAATCCCTGACTCTAAGAGCACTTAAATGATATAACCCCTGACTCTAACAGCACTGAATGATATAATCACTGACTCTAAGAGCACTGAATGATATAATCCCTGACTCTAAGAGCACTGAAGAATATAATCCCTGACTCTAAGAGCACTTGAATGATATAATACCTGACTCTAAGAGCACTGAAGAATATAATCCCTGACTCTAAGAGCACTTGAATGATATAATACCTGACTCTAAGAGCACTGAATGATATAATCCCTGACTCTAAGAGCACTGAAGAATATAATCCCTGACTCTAACAGCACTGAATGATATAATCCCTAACTCTAAGAGCACTGAAGAATATAATCCCTGACTCTAAAGTGCACTGAATGATATAATCCCTGACTCTAAGAGCACTGAATGATATAATCCCTGACTCTATTAGCACTGAATGATATAATCCCTGACTCTAAGAGCACTTAAATGATATAACCCCTGACTCTAACAGCACTGAATGATATAATCACTGACTCTAAGAGCACTGAAGAATATAATCCCTGACTCTAAGTGCACTGAATGATATAATCCCTGACTCTAAGAGAACTGAATGAGTATAATCCCTGACTCTAAGAGCCATGGGTGATGATATTAAGTGACAGGGACACTGTTTGACCTGAAATATTTGTTTACACTGTCATTACATTCCCTTTTACGTCTTTGTACAAATTCGGTTTTATGTATACCTACAATCTAATCATGACACCATCGCTTCCGTACATAATACACATCTGTATATTTTAGTTTCATGGTTTGTTGTGTGAATGTATTAATACACGATGTGTAGGTATATTTTATGTGAATGTATCTATACACGATGTGTAGTTATAAGTTGTGTGAATATATCAATACACCATGTGTGCGTATTTGTTGTGTGAATGTATCAATACAGCATGTGTGCGTATTTGTTGTGTGAATGTATCAATACACGATGTGTGCGTAGTAATTGATATAACGAACTGCAACACGTGAAATGCATCTGCCTGAACAACTCATGATTTGAAAATAAATATTTCAGTTGGTGTTTGAAGTCTTTTGAATTTCTGAGACATCTAACATTTTCTTTTCTTCTTTCACACCCTGTAGATATTTCTCTGTATTCGTCGCTTGATGACATCAAATGAAACGTTCTTTTCATGTAACATTTCTGTCAGACAAACAACATGTAAACACCATGAAACAAACATCTAAATAAATAAATAAAAAAACAACTTCTAAATGCGTAGAGCGCTCAACTGTCGACCTGAGGGGAGGGGGTGGAGGATGCCGGGTTCGAACATCAGAAAGAACCTAAATACTTTTTTCAAGTCTAGTGAAAGTCCCACAAGTCCCAGTTTTAAATGGATACATAACTCAAAGTTAGGAAGTAAAGGCGGCTTGACGTTGTGCTAGCCACGCAATCCCTCAATACCCGTGGCTACTGGAACAGATGAATTCTACTCTTTATCTGCCCCGATGAGCCCTTTAGGGGCTTAAGGGAACATGACTTTTATTTCTGATCTCTCGGAAAGTGCCCTAGATACTCAAAGTTTAGTAATTTAAGCCTGTATTCTATACATACAGTTTAAAAAAAAATCTTATATCTGAGAACTAAAATACCTTTGCTAAATATTTCATATCTTTAGTTCATTTCCCTTGGTTTTAGTGGGGAAAAAACAATGGTTTACAGATGCCCCGGAAGAAAAAGAAAATTTTAGAGTAGTGGTTCTCAGACTGCAACTCTTCGTGACCTCCACCAAGACAGCAGTCTTCGTGACCTACCATAATAACGAATGTTTTTGCGATCCGCGTGCAAAGAAAGACTATGATTTAAAAAATGAGAATATAAATTAGCGTCATTAATTGTGTTTAATTTAATTTTCTCTCTTGCTTCGGAGATCTACAAACTTAAGTTTTGTGGCACATAGAAAAATAGGGATGTTAGTATAGGTCTACAAACTTAAGTTTTGTGACACAGAAAAATAGGGATGTTAGTATAGGTCTACAAACTTAAGTTTTGTGACACATAGAAAAATAGGGATGTTAGTATAGATCTGCAAACTTAAGTTTTGTAACACATAGAAAAATAGGAATGTTAGTATAGGTCTACAAACTTTAGTCCATATAGAAAAATAAAGATGAAGCTATGTATACATAGATTCTCAAACCTTTAATTATACATTTAAGAATTATCGCGACCCACCTGAAATTCTTCGCGAACCACCAGTGGGTTCAGATCCCCACACTTTGAGAATCACTGTTTTAGAGATGCTACTGGAGCCAGCAATAAATACACCTCTCTATTCGAGTTCTAATACAAAGTTTTTTTGTTTGTTTTTTTTTTAGCATGAAGGTATGTAATGTTGTTTGATTAAATTACATGATGGGAATTTAAAACAAATGCGATCTATTGTGTTACGTGTTCAGCAGCAGGTATACTACAGAAAAATGTCATAAACAGGTGTTAAGAACAGGAAAAATTGCACAAGCTAGGAAGAAATATTGAAATTCCTTGGCCGCCACTTGGCAGAGGCAACCAGAGCCTTCGACACGGGCCTAAAGCGTTGTCTACCCCCTTCACTTTCGATTTTTCGCTTATCTTTTAGGGGATTAATGCCTACAGTCATCAAAAGTTTGATAGTGGCTGTATCTACTTGGCAGGCAGCAAGACATAAATAAAGTGGGACGGATGGCCGAGTGGTGTAGATACTCGAATATCGACCTGAGAGTCCTGGGTTCGATCCTTGGTCAGAACAATGGGACTTTTCCAGGTGAAATTTGTTTCGTCCCACAAGTCCGCAGCTTTAAATGGGTACCCGACTAAAGTTTGTTGAGTAAAAGGCGGCTAGGCGTTGTGCTAACCACACAATCCTTTATATGCCGAGGTTTAAAAAAACAGATGAATTCTACACTTCATCTGCCCCGCTGTTCCGTTAGGGCTAAGGGAACTTTACTTATTTACTAGACACAAATAAAACTGAACATCGACCTAAATTATCTGTCTCTGGCATAACGGGGTACTCAATGACACTCCTGGCCCAGAAACAAGTCTGCCTTACTTCATTGTACTCGATGGAGGTAACCGATGTTACTGAGATGTTGTATATGTCAGGGGTGTTGACAAATACTACTCCTAGACTGTGATTGTTGTGGTGCTGGCGAGACTGAGATGTTGTATATGTCAGGGGTGTTAACAAATACTACTCCAGACTGTGTGATTGTTGTGGTGCTGGCCAACTGTGCCCGATAGATTGTTTCTATTATATAAATACTTTTTGTTCCCTATTCATGCATTCAATAAGTTAATCACGGTGCTGATCTTTAATTAAAGTACTTTTTTTTTTTTACAATACTACTATACAGAACAAACTAACGGAATGAGGCTCTCATGGACCTCATCTCCGCCCGGTATGTGTGATGTTTTTGTGATATTTGAGTTGCCGAGTACGTCTATAGATGCGCGTGAGTGTCTGCGCGCACCTCCACAGAAAGTGTGTCAAGGCCTGACTGAAGAAATTCCATTTTATTTTATGCTTAAATTATGAAATATTAATCTAGTCTTTTCTATACGTTCAACAATTTAAACTTTTGAGAACAGTCTCCCCACTTGAGTGAGAGGTGTGCCGTTACCGATGTTTGAAATGTTTACATTATGGTTTTAAAGAGAGTTATTTTAAGTCTGAACTTCTAATGTAGGAATGTTTGGATAAGGAGAGTGCATCATAAAAAAATACAAACAGATATGCTATTCATAAACTTTTTTTTTTAAATGCATATATCAAAAGAACTCTCCAGCTTGGAATGGATTTAACCAAAAGTAGTAAATATGTATGTTTGTTTAAAAACTAAACAAGTTTTAGGGAACGAAATTTATGAAGCTGTGAAGACAAAATTTGTATTAAATTCTGGGGTATTGTTTGCTAGAGTAACATCAATCAGTGCAGGGTTCTGTTGGATAGGCAGACTAGACGACCGCCAAGCAGCGACTCCAACCTCCCCCCAAACAAAGGGCCATCCAGGCCCGTAGCGTGCGGGGGCCTCCTGCGTTTTGTCTGGGCCCCCTCTGCTTGTTTGCTCTACTTAGTAACATTGATTTCCCCCCCCACCCCTCTTTTGGCCTGGCCCCTGCTGTTGAATTTTCACGCTACGGGGCTGGGGCCATCCTACCCCGACAAATTTCTTTCAACTTTAATAGTATTAAAGCCCCTTCAGTTGTATTAGCCTAGGGCCCCAAAATATACCAGAAAGTGTAGTGAATGACTTATGAATCGGTGAGTTTTCACCCCATTTTGGATTTCTCATTCGATGCATTGTATCACAATCGAACGAGCGGGCTGGCTATTCAGTTTGACAGCTCTATGTATCGGTAGTCGGAAATATTATTGGAATCGGGACTCTATGTATCGGTAATCGGAAATGTTATTAGAATCAGGAGCAACAAGAAGAATCGGTAATAGAATCGGAGTAGGGAAAAAAATGACATCGCTCTATTACTTAACTGGAGCCTCTGGTTGGGCAGAAGCCTCTGGTTTGACTGAAGCCTCTCATCTGATCGAAGCCTCTGATTTGACCTAAGATTCTGATTTGACTTAGACTATGATTTGATAACAAATGTTCATGCACTAGATACTATTTTAGTGACAAAATAGTTGTGTTTTAATGTAACTTTTTCTCTCTTCTTTTTTTCCAGTCACGACAGACAGCTACTATCACCACCACCACTACCAACACCACCACCACCATGTTATCAGAACATTTTAGACGGATCGCTTGAACAGATTTTTTTAATCTTTAAATATGTGTATTCTAAACATAGGGCAATAACTTTTGGAAGATTTCCACACTTGAGTTTCGTTTTCTGACTACCTTGGTTTAACGCCACGATGGAATGCGATAATCAAAATTATTTATGATTTGCAAGGAAGAGAATTCAAGGAGATCGAATCCGGATTTATTTCATAGTGTGGATTAAACATTCAGAGCCATCATTAAGCTGGATTAAACATTCAGAGCCAACCGTTTATCTGGATATAAAAATGAGAGCCATCATTAAGCTGGATTAAACATTCAGAGCCATCAGTTTAACTGGATTAAACATTCAGAGCCATCGGTTTAGCTGGATTAAACATTCAGAGCCATAAGTTTTGCTGGCGTTTTTCTCAAATTAATCTGTGATCTAAGATAATTTGTAGAACCAATAAGTCGAATGCTCCTAAAGTGTCAATAAGACGAATGCTCCAAAAGTATCAAATAATTCAATAGTTTCGTTCAGCTCTATTTCCATTTCTACGGGATTCGTTTGTTAGTATGAGACTTCATCTAAATGAAAGAATCCCAAAAGACTATAAATAATAATATAACGTCACCATTGTCAATCTTCACATTACCTCCATTTTTTTAATTCATACAATTTTATTTTTCAAACTATGAGCGGCAGGAGAGGTTTTCATCGAAACGGAGCTACTCCGGAGTTTAACATGGCGCTTGTTGGAGCATTGGGTGTTGGAAAATCAGGTCAGTGAGCTTAATTTCATAAATGTAATACATTAGTAAATGTTGCGTCTCGATTCAAAACGAGGAATGATTTGTCTTCATTACCCGTAATAACGATTCTTTCTATTAGAGTAATTACATTGAGTATATACTTGACTTGTTGCATTATCCAGCAAGACACTGGAAGTGTCTGAGATATACATATGTATATAAACAAACTTTGTAACGCATGATGAACCTTTTTTAATGACCGTTTAGATATTCAATATCTAGGACACATGGCAGAAGTAAATAATTTATGTTTACATTTTTAAGGATGTTTTGGTTGATGAAAAGTCTGGGAAAAGACGTTCATTACATAATTACTCTTTGTTTTATTTCGTTTTAAATTTTAATTACTTATGTAGAAATTCCTATTAAAAAAAGAAAGCTGTGTTATCGCCCCTGTTTTAAATAAAAACAATCTAAATTAAATCTTGTGAAATTCAATTTAGAAAAAAAATATTTTCTTTAATCAAACATAAATAATTTATTAAAAATAAAATGAGGATTTTGTTTTACTTTTAAACTTCGCTAAATGACGCAAAGACTACAACAGTCACCTCTCGACTTTTGCCCACTTTTGAGAAGAAAAATAAAAATTTACAATACTTGACATCAGTCTGTCAGCAGTGTCGTCCTGACAGAATGTATAACGTGCTCCGTCATTTTTTTATGTTCAGCTAAAGACTCTTTCTGAGTGCCATGATGGTATAGGAAATATGTACCGTAAACACATAAACCAAAACTTAAACTTAAAATATGTACAGGATTATGGGGAAACTTAAAATATTTACAGGATTATGGGGAAACTTAAAATATGTACAGGATTATGGGGAAACTTAAAATATGTACAGGATTATGGGGAAACTTTTAAATCCCGACAATGGGGCCACAAGAAGCCCCCCCTAGTTTACCTATGGAATAAACGAGTCTGATTTTAAGTCTTAAGAATTGAAACATTCCCTTCTCTCTCTCTCTCTCTCTCTCTCTCTCTCTCTCTCTCTCTCTCTCTCTCTCTCTCTCTACCTATCTATCTATCTATATATATCAGCACGGCTCTGTTGGGGGCTAATTGAAACGTACTTTACTTATCAGGCCAGGCCGTCTGCCCACCTGACCAATGTATTATCATGACACAGTTAACCGCTCGAGGGGTCTACTTTCATTCCGGCACGTGCAACCAGGCCAGGCGATATCTGAGGTCAGCAAAGATTTATGGAGAAAGTCTGCGCCTGATCTGTCACCTTATTGCGCCTGTGGATTCTCTCAGAAAAAAATGTAAACTTTTACAAAACATTGCGTGAATTAAATGTGTCCGGATTCTAAAACGGTTTCAACTTCATAATATTATCATGGTTGGCTTCAACTTCATAATAGTATCATGGTTGGCTTCAACTTCATAATATAATCATGGTTGGCTTCAACTTCATAATATTATCATGGTTGGCTTCAACTTCATAATATTATCATGGTTGGCTTCAACTTCATAATATTATCATGGTTGGCTTCAACTTCATAATATTATCATGGTTGGCTTCAACTTCATAATATAATCATGGTTGGCTTCAACTTCATAATATTATCATGGTTGGCTTCAACTTCATAATATAATCATGGTTGGCTTCAACTTCATAGCATTATCATGGTTGGCTTCAACTTCATAATATTATCATGGTTGGCTTCAACTTCATAATATTATCATGGTTGGCTTCAACTTCATAATATAATCATGGTTGGCTTCAACTTCATAATATTATCATGGTTGGCTTCAACTTCATAATATAATCATGGTTGGCTTCAACTTCATAGCATTATCATGGTTGGCTTCAACTTCATAGCATTATCATGGTTGGCAGGCAGATGACGAAATGATGAAATTTTTCTAGTGACGTGCAACAGCAGTGCTAATCATCCGTCCATCTTTTTAATAATTCCCACTTATGTGGTCAGAGCACTGGTCAACAAATTCACTATTTCTTTGATCGATGGCTGACACAGATGGAGGCCAACAGGTTTTTGATTGAAAGATATAATGATATCGTTAGATTTAGTATTACTCCCTGTTAGATGCAGTATTTCCAGTTTGTTGTAGTACTCACAGATAATGTAGTACTTCCAGTTTGTTGTAGTAATCAAAGATAATGTGGTACTTCCAGTTAGATGTAGTACTTCCAGTTAAATGTAGTACTCCCAGTTAAATGTAGTACTTCCATTTAGATGTATTATTTCCAGTTAGATGTAGTACTTCCAGTTAGATGTAGTACTTCCAGTTTGTTGTAATACTCACAAGATAAAATAGATTACGTATTCAGAAATTCTGGTCTAAAAGATGGAACAGTTCCGTAAGTTGTTGTACTCATAAGATAAACTAACTGTTCAGATACAGTACTCATAAGATAAACTAACTGTTCGGATACAGTACTCAAAGGATAAACTAACTGTTCAGATACAGTACTCATAAGATAAACTAACTGTTCGGATACAGTACTCAAAGGATAAACAACTATTCGGATACAGTACTCAAAGGATAAACTAACTGTTCGGATACAGTACTCAAAGGATAAACTAACTGTTCGGATACAGTACTCATAAGATAAACTAACTGTTCAGATACAGTACTCATAAGATAAACTAACTGTTCGGATACAGTACTCATAAGATAAACTAACTGTTCGGATACAGTACTCATAAGATAAACTAACTGTTCGGATACAGTACTCATAAGATAAACTAACTGTTCGGATACAGTACTCATAAGATAAACTAACTGTACGGATACAGTACTCATAAGATAATAACTGTTCGGATACAGTACTCATAAGATAAACTAACTGTTCAGATACAGTAACACATTCATGATCTATGACAATTGAAACATAAAAAATATTTTATACAAAATTTGCTTTTTTAAAGATTGTAGAGAAACTGGGAGTTAGTAAACAATTATAATGCACCAACAAAAACATTTACAGCAAAAACAAAGAACATAAATTAATCATGGAAGTCAAGGGCGATGAGTTAAAGAGGATTATTTTCTTACAATAAAATGTGAGAATGTACCATGATCTCGACCTAATTTATATTGTAACAAATTTTATAAATAACATAACAAAATTATTCGAGTAATATTCTGAAGTAATATTCTGAAGTATTATTCTGAAGTAATTTTCTGATATAATATTCTAAAGTAATATTCTGAATTCATATTCTTTAGTAATATTCTGAAGTAATATTCTGAAATAATAATATGAAGCAGTGTTCTGTAGTAATATGCTAAAGTAATATTTTAAAAGTAGTGTTCTGATTGTAGAAATCTCGCCCAGTATTGAGAGTGATACATTTAGCCCCAATACATTAATTTGACCAGATTTTTTATTGAAGATGAAACCCATTTATCAACAAACCATGGGCCCTCTCTGAACCCGTGTTTTACAGTAATTTATTTCGGTGGGCCCCTTTTATAGTCATTTCTTGTAGCGGGGCCGAGTGTCATCATTGTCGTCCTAACGGAATGCATATCATGATCAGCCTAATCTTTTTTTATTTTATATACTTTAAGATACAGTCACATTGCCATGTAACAAAATGTTGGCAAAATTTAAATAGTACAGGAAATACAGAAATATTTGTATGAACTAAGTTACACACCACATGTATACACAACATTTAAATAGTACAGGAAATCCCAGAAACATTTGTATGAACTAAGTTACACACCACATGTATACACAACATTTAAATAGTACAGGAAATACCGAAACATTTGTATGAACTAAGTTACACACCACATGTAGCTATAACAACATTTAAATAGTACAGGAAATACAGATACATTTGTATGAACTAATTTACACACACATACATATATAAACAACAACATTTTAAAATAGTCATTAGATTTGTGAATATCGTAATCAACGGGACAATACTTTGATTAGCATTGATGAATGTCGTAATAAAGGAGACAATACTTTGACTAGGATTGCATATGCATATATACACTTTAATGAACTCCTTTTTTATTGTCAAAATTAAAATTAATTTACAAATGATTTAACTGATTGCTGTCATGTAAATATTTCAATTATTAATTGCTGATATCATCGATTTCCATGGATCACAACTTTCGTTACTTATTTATGAGTTGCTCAAAGGTTCAAAATTTCTCTCTTCAGTCCCTCTATACTGGCTAATGAGTGAGTAAATATGTTTAACTGTACATATTATTAACGGATGTATCGTTATTGCGATCGAATAAAGGGCGCAAATTTCACCCCACCCCATCAAGGTGCCCGGGGGCACAACACCTTTACAGCCCCCCCCTCCCCATTTGAAAACCATATAATATTATATATAAAATATACAGTTTGGCGCCCTTTTGTGAAGGTAGCGCCCGGGGCATGATGCCCCGCCCACCCCTCACTACGCCACTGCCCCCTCCCCTGCAGATCCTATCCAGATACAGGATTCGAAAATGTCACCTGTACTTGGCTAATTATCTCCACTTTGTCATCCAACCCCTGGTTCTCAAAAACCGTTGCATGAAAACTGTGGTCTTCATGAAATCCTACCCATTCATATAGATGGGCAACACACACACATCTGGTGCTATGAGGACTCCGACTATAACTTTGCCCAGCCCCAGTATGTCTGGAATTCTCTGTCAAAGGTTCGAAAATATATAAAATCAGCTTTTGCAATGGATCAGTTTTCAGAGAATCACAAAAAAAAATAAAATCATAACTTTGATTACTTTGAACGTTTTGTGGCCTGGATTTTTTTTGGAAAGGAAAGATAAACCCCAAACCAAATCCCCAGTAAAAACAACAGCAACAACAGTGGCAGCAACTCGCGGTCTAGAACCCCATGAACTATAAATGACGAGCGGTGTACAAGTCTTCAGCTAATTGCCATATGTGAGAGCACGCAGGCATGCCATCTGCTAAACGAATCAAGGCGATGTAATGTCTAGCAGGTGCCTGATCATCCAGTAACCTATGTGCAACTTTACACAGTCAACCTTCGGTACGAACATCCAAGAGGTGGGTGGGGGGAGAGTGATGGTTGTGAGGGCAGCCGAGGAGAGTCAATTTAAAATAGATTTAACTGGGAATCCGATGGAGGGAAGGTGGATTGGGAAGGAACAAAAATATAAGCCAAGAGGGAAAGGGGTGAAGGATAAGAAGTGAAGAAATCTGCCAGGTTGGATCGTACTGAAAACAAATATACAGATTCCACAGTTATTTTTTTTGTTATATTACACTAAAAATCTGGCAACTTTGGCAGCTGCAACAACTGGTAATAAATTTGAAAATAATAAAAAAAAGACAAAAAACTTAAAAGATTTAAGAAATATTCGTCTTTTGTTCCGCTGCAGTGCCACGCGCATAGCTGGTAGAACATGTAATTCAATAAACATTCGTTATTTTTTACAAAAACTCAAGTGTTAAAGATAATTGATTATATCGATGTTACCCAGATTCTCTTCGTCAAAACTCCTCATTTAGCCAATGAGATACAAATCAATTTTCCTTTGTCGGTCAACTCGGGTTACAGCGAATATAGTCTTCTATGTCAACTCCATCGTCTTTTTCTATTCGAATATAATGTGGATGAAAAAGGGTCACAGCAAATGCCGCCCAATCGTGGTTTATCCGGATCAAAAGACAGACAACTCCTTCTTGTAACACTTTAATAATTTCTTTGTCCGAGACAGCAATATAGTTGATGGATGAATTTGAAGATCTATTTCTCTTTGCCTTCGTACATCCCTAAAGACGGGGTACTAATTCTCTCTAGTCTTATATTTAATAGCTGGAGTTACAGTTGATGGGTGGGTGAGTGGGGGGAAAAGAGACAGATTGCTGTTAACTATTTAAAGTCTTCATTTCTATGTGAGAGCTTCAACTGCTCACGTTCATGATTTGTAACATTTGTTGCTGTTTTCTCAGGAGTAAGTCCAAAAAAAACAACCGGGGTTAAATTTGGCGGCCTAGTGGGGTCATTGACCTAAGTGATCTGCTTACCTTCCACACTGAGACTATTTTCAGACCAAAATTAAATTTCTAAATTTGGCTTCATTTCCTTGCCACATCAACGTCCAAAACCATTTTAAATTAATACTTTTGGCCGAAGGCTCCGAGTACTGCAGGCGACTTTTTGTTGGGTATTGTGTTGCTCCCGATGAGCCAGTATTGATGAAATACTTTTGTGTAGTAAATGTTGTTAAAATGATTATCTTGCAGCCCTTCAAAGTACTTTTACTATATGAATCAACCTGGGTGTAACTCTTACCTGAAGTAGTATACACTGCAGCCCCTGAACTAGTATACATAGGCAGCCCCTGAACTAGTATAAATGGCAGCCCCTGAACTAGTATACAATGCAGCCCCTCAACTAGTATACAAGGCAGGCAGCCCCTGAACTAGTATACAAGGCAGCCATTGAACTAGTATACATGGCAGCCCCTGAACTAGTATACAAGGCAGCCCTTGAACTAGTATACATGGCAGCCCTTGAACTAGTTTACATGGCAGCCCTTGAACTAGTATACATGGCAGCCATTGAACTAGTATACATGGCAGCCCTTGAACTAGTTTACATGGCAGCCCTTGAACTAGTATACATGGCAGATCATGAACTAGTATACACGGTAGACCATGAACTAGTATACATGGCAGACCATGAACTAATTAATATACATGGCAGCCCATGAACTAGTATAAATGGCAGCCCATGAACTAATATACAAGGCAGCCCCTAAACTAGTAGACATGGCAGCCCTTGATTTAGTATACAAGTTTGCAACTCTTGCCAACGTCTTGAATTAAAATAAAAGTATTAAATTGCACCCCTACATAGTAAGCCTACTGCTCCATCAAGCAACGATGTTGCCATTCAGCCATGGATAAAATGTGAGCACAGGTAACTAAGATAGGTGCTTTCCTGTTATTTATTTACATTATGGGATGGCAGGGGCGAATAGCGTTTCAGGCAAAGGTAGTTCTACGGAAGTGCAAAAAATTAAAGGAAAGATTAGATAAATCTTGGCTGGTTCATAATGTTTTTAAATCTTATATATGGTAACAATAATCTC
Organism: Bulinus truncatus; assembly: GCA_021962125.1. Lineage (NCBI taxonomy): Eukaryota > Metazoa > Mollusca > Gastropoda > Planorbidae > Bulinus > Bulinus truncatus. The sequence continues at coordinate 3,777,079 of JAGDYQ010000006.1, forward strand.
AGGCTGTAAGTATGATAATAAAAATTGTGTTTTTTTATGTTTATGTTAAGAAATTTTAATGAGCACTTGAGGTTGAAGTTTCTGAAGAGGTAAATAATTTCGATTGCACAGGAAGTATCACAGTTATCTTTGTGTTATTTTCATTCTCTTACGTCACATTTTCTGTTGCATACACAGGATAAACATAAAAAACAACAAGAACAATTTAATGCTGCCAACTTGACTTTTTTCAGATATACTGATATTTATGTTGCCAAGTAATAGTCAAATCGACTTCGTGCAAGAAAGAAACCCAACCAATCAAATCTTGGGCTAATGACAATATCCATAAATTGGGGCCCTTCTGATCGCAAATCCCCGCGATTAGAGCCTCAGGCATGATTTGGGTTGGACACAATTACAAGACCCTAGTGCAGGGGTGGGTAAACTATAGGCAGTGGGCTGCATGCGGCCCACCAGAGTATACAATCAAATTTACAATCAAGTTTTCATTGTGGCACCCGTAGAAAAAGTTTGCCTACCCGTGCTCTAGTGAGATGAATGTGTGCCACAGTCATGTACAATGTCTCACAGTCTATTTTAGTTTTTTTTTTTTTTTACAACAGTTGAAATAAATAAATAAATAAACAAATTAATTAATTATTTGGAGAGTTGTTTTTTTTTTTTTTACAATTTTAGAAAAAAATTCATTCAAAAATTTTTCTTCATTCTCACTAATTATAATCCTATAGATGAAACAAAAAAAAATAGCTCACTGAAAGCGATTACAAACGACTTACTGTCTTAAAAAATTATTAAAACCATTATGTGAATCATTGCATAAGAAGTTAGAAAATATCACCTTTGAATTACAGATTAATTTATTTAATAAAATATTTTTCATTGTTTATATGAGAAAGAGAACTATTTTCCTCAACAACATATTTTCACACACTATATATATTACAGAAATTTAAGTTAGGAGCTATCAGTTTCAAACCGTAGACTAATTCATTTCCAAACATTTTTCCATGACATATGTTAGCAGCAATCAGCTGCCAGTTCACACACTAGTGATTGTCGGTTCTTCCTTTTCTCCGGGCACACCGGTGAATGCTGTTTCCTGGACGGGCGGAAACGGTAACAAAACTGGTGAAGTGGGGTGGGGGGCCCTGAGGGGAGAAAACGTTATACATTGAAAGAAAAGTTGACGGATGGTAAGAGCAAAGCCGTACTCACGTTTCTGGGTGCGCTAGGCTAAAGGTACATTTGGGTGCCATAGGCTAAAGTACATTTTGGGGCTATAGGCTAAAATACATTTGGGGGTGGGGCATAGGCTAAAGTGCATTTTGGGGGTCATAGGCTAAAGTACATTTGGGGGCCATAGGCTAAATTACATTTGGGGGCCATAGGCTAAAGTACATTTGGGAGCCATAGGCTAAAGTACATTTGGGAGCCATAGGCTAAAGTACATTTGGGGCCATAGGCTAAAGTACATTTGGGAGGCCATAGGCTAAAGTACATTTGGGGGCCATAGGCTAAAGTACACATTTCGGGACACCTTATAAAAGGTATCTTTAACGGCGCTCTGCAAAGGTACAATTATGGACCCCAAGCAAAACGCAACAAAGACCTACGGTTGCAAAATTGGCCCATTAATAATCTTTGAATATTGCACCCCTCTCTGATCCATTTAACTGTTAAGTCCTTTAAGCACGGGCCCCCTAACAATGTGTTTAGATTGCCCTACTTGTAATAGCGATGTCTGTACAATGCCCAGGCGCACCTTGTGGGTTTTGAAAGTAGCTCACTGGAAGGCGCATGTGCCTAGATCCGTGAGTTTGAACACAATCGGTGGTTCTAGAGTTGGGACAATGGGATGACGGGCAGAAATATCCGACGTCTATTGGAGCGGCCGTCCAAGACTGACACTTTGTAGGGGCTGCGGCGAGTAGAGCAGGCACTAATTGCCCAGTTCTGCACTGGGCATTCTCATGTCGATTCGTCACTTTGTGGGGTTTGGCTCCATGTTGGTTCCCTATGCCGCCGCTGCAGAGATGTTCAGGCTGGATGACCACAGGGAATTGGACCAGTCGGGTAGCTTGCTTGCCATCGGTCTTTACGGCAGTTACCAGATGGTGAGGAACACAAGTTTGATTTCTCGGTCTCTAAGTCTCAGCCCGCGGATTAAGTGAAAGAGTTCAAAGACTCAGTGTAATTTGATCTAATTTTTTTAATAATCGGTCTATCTTGAACTTTTGAATATATCCGTCTGTTTTGTATTCATTTCACATTCAAAGTCATTCTGACACAAAATCTGTTGATTGTACGATATAATTAGCCTGTAAAAAATATTAGCCGAGGGACAGATGGGATACATGACTTTTGAAAAGTCTTAATTTTATCATAATAAGACTTTGTGATATATGAGAAAATACAATCGAATGTGAATGTTCTTGTTCGTTTTCATTTTGTAGCTACAGAAAATCAAAATGGTATTTTTCTGGGCTATCTGTTATAGACTATATAAATTCATCAGATCTTCAAGCCCAGATTTAGCAAATAGAGCCAAATTTAGATAGACATATGCCCAGATTAAACAATATGTATCGCCAGATCGGAACGTTGGAATGTTGTGTTTATTGTGTAAAACAGTGAATAGTTGTGTTTGTTAATTTTTTTAAGAAAAACAATGGAAATGTTGTGTTTGTTTTGTAAAACATATAAATGTTATGTGTATTGGGTAAAACATTTAAATTTTGTTTGTATTGAGTAAAACATTGAAATATGTATGTATTATGAGTTAAACATAAATAGTTGTTTGTTGAGTGAAATATTGACATGTTGTGTGTGTTGAGTAGCCGAGACGATGTGAAACTAATTGCATCAGAACGAAGGAAGGCAATAAGGCAGGAGAAAGAGAACAGCTTACTTGTGAAGGTAGAAAGGGTGGGACAAATTGACTGGAAACACGAGTCAGCCGGATTTAAATTTGTGAGTAAACTGTCAGAGGCCAATACTACATAATGACGTCAATGATAACTTAGTTAGCACGGGACAAATCTAATCTCTACTCATCTTGTAAACGCCCAGTATGTTTCTTAACGTTTCCCTCCCTGTGTTTCTTTTCATTCAATGCCTCTCTCTCTCTCTCTCTCTCTCTCTCTCTCTCTCTCTCTACCCGTCTCTCTCTCCCTCTCTCCCTGTCTCTGATTTTCTTTACAATTGTCCCATCTCAATTTCTCTTTGTGTTTCATTCTGTTTTCAACTTTCTCTAGAAAGTGCTGTTAAAAGAAAAGATCTCAGTAAAGTTACAGTAATATATTCTGACATTACCTGTATGAATCTAATATTGATGCAGTGGCCTATAAGACTAATGTTTATAGTTATACAATAAATAAATAAATATATTATCAAGCTATCATATTATTTTACTTATTTTTTTTTAAATAGTGCTTTAAGTTTTTAACTTAGAAATTGGGACTGTTACTAAGATTATGTAGTTGAGACTATGCTACTAAGACTATGTAGCTGAGACTATGTTACTAAGACTATGTAGCTGAGACTATGTTACTAAGACTATGTAGCTGAGACTATGTTACTAAGACTATGTAGCTGAGACTATGTTACTAAGACTATGTAGCTGAGACTATGTTACTAAGACTAAGCTACTAAGACTATGTTTCTTAGACTATGTAGCTAAGACTATGTTACTAAGAGTATGTTACTAAGACTAAGCTACTAAGACTATGTTACTAAGGTTACTAAGACTAAGCTACTAAGACTATGTTACTAAGACTATGTAGCTAAGACTATGTTACTAAGAGTATGTTACAAGACTAAGCTACTAAGACTATGTTACTAAGACTATGTAGCTGAGACTATGTTACTAAGACTAACCTACTTAGACGATGTTACTAAGACTATGTAGCTGAGACTATGTTACTAAGACTATGTAGCTGAGACTATGTTACTAAGACTATGTAGCTGAGACTATGTTACTAAGACTATGTAGCTGAGACTATGTTACTAAGACTAAGCTACTAAGACTATGTTTCTTAGACTATGTAGCTAAGACTATGTTACTAAGAGTATGTTACTAAGACTAAGCTACTAAGACTATGTTACTAAGACTATGTAGCTGAGACTATGTTACTAAGACTAAGCTACTAAGACTATGTTACTAAGACTATGTAGCTAAGACTATGTTAATAAGACTATGTAGCTAAGACTATGTTACTAAGTATGTAGCTAAGACTATGTTACTAAGAGTATGTTACTAAGACTAAGCTACTAAGACTATGTTACTAAGACTATGTAGCTGAGACTATGTTACTAAGACTAACCTACTTAGACGATGTTACTAAGACTATGTAGCTGAGACTATGTTACTAAGACTAAGCTACTAAGACTATGCTACTAAGACTATGTAGCTAAGACTATGCTACTAAGACTTACACCAAGTGTTCGCTCAAAAGAATCGAGCAATGTTTAATATGATTAAATAAAAACATTCAATTCGAAAGGGTTTAATGGCTGAATGGTTAATCTACATGCTGGATGTCCATGTTCGAATCCCTCTCAAAGATACTATTTTTTTAAACCATTTTTAGATAAAATAATTTATCCTTTAGGTTGTTGTAAGGAAAAGAAACAACATCTAATTATACTTTTATTTTCGCTCATAACATAAAAAAAGATAGATCTCAAAGCTGAACAATAGTCTATCTCTATGCAAAGATTTTGCATTGTACAGCTAGTATATATGTGATATTCATCTGGATGTAATAGTTAATTATTACGAAGGTAATATTCATTTAGTAGAGATTTAATATTCATGTAGTAGAGATGTAATATTGATGAATTATGGATGTAGTAGTTATATAGTACGAATGTAATATGCATGCAGTTTAGATGTCATTTTTTTTTCTTCAATTGTACTTTTTGTTGGCAACAAACACGATTTCTGAACTAGGTACTATTTATTAGTGTGTCAAGGTCATGAACTTTACCTGGCATATAACTAGTACTTTGTCTTACTGCGCATCAACCCATCGGATGGAGAAAAAAGGGGAGCTTTCATGAATGTAGGTGAAGTTGTGTATAAGAGTCTTTAAGTTCAAGAGAACGCTCCTACTGTTAACGTAACCATGACAACATAAATTAAACATTAAAACCAATCTTTATAAACAGAGAATATATTAGAATGATACAATCAATAATAATAAACATTATACCTTTTCGACATATATTTTAAAACATTACTTTCAAATTTCACTTGTTTTTTTTTTTCCAGAATTTTTTTCACAGTGAGCTAAAAGAAAAAGTAAACTTGAAAAAAAAAAAAAATTATGGTTTGATATGAAATGGACTAGATGGAGGAAAAATGGGGGGGGGGAGGGGGTGCGGAATTCTTCAGATCCGTGATGGCAGATTGAATTGAAATATTTTTGCCCTTGCTGTAAACAACTTGCTAACAGTTGATGTTTTCTAAGGTTGATTTTTATTTTTGTTGCTTTTTTGCGGCGTGTCACGTTTTGGAACGCGTGCCATGTATTTATAGCCCCCATCCTAGGATAATACAACATAATTTTTTATCAATAATATAAGTTATAGTTATAATAGTTGTTTTGGCCAAAAAAATAAATATGAAGTTGGAACAATATTTCAAATTTGGAGGACGATTAACATCAGACGCTTTCAGGTGTGTTTACTTACACTGCATCGAAAATGGTAGATCGTGTGTTAAATGTCATGTACACTATGTACACAACATAACGTAAAATTATGTACAAGGTAAACAATGTCATTATTTTAACCAACAATGTCGGGGAAGTACAATAGAAGTCCTGAACTAATAACAACATATTCCAGGACCGGAGGTGAATTGTTTGGTGTCAGGACTTGTAGTCCATGAGAGCCGTAGTCCGGGGGTTTTATTTTTATAGTTAACAAAAAAATACTATAAAGAACATGAAGTCTATTGATCACGTCTATTGATCACGTCTATTGATCAAGTCTATTGATCACGTCTATTGATCACGTCTATTGATCAAGTCTATTGATCACGTCTATTGATTGGATTCTATTAATTAAATCTTTTGATTAAATCTAATGATCATGTCTATTGGTTAAGTCTTTGATTAAGTCTATCAATATAATAAAAAAATGTTTATTAATTAAGAGCAAAAACTGGCTCAAAGTGAGTTAAACTCCACACATAGACAAATATACACATAGACAACTATACACATAGACACATAGAAACATAGACACACATAGACATATATACATATAGACACTCATATACACATAGAGACGTAGACGCATGCGGTTCAAGAGCCACCTGACTACACAGCAAACAATGTCATTTCTACACATACATTCACCCGTTCACACAGACAAAACTGAATGTTGTAGAACTCTCGACCCAATGGCCATAAGTTCGAACCTCGGTAATATCTTTAGGTCCTAGTAGAAGTTCGTAGAAAGGCCCTCATCTTCCACCCAGCTTGAAACCGGTACCTGGATTCAGTGTGGGGGGGGGGAGTAAAGGAGACGGTTCATTGTGCTTACCACACAACCCCTACATATGCCATGGCTACACTTCATCTGCCCCGGTTATGGGAGCTTTACTTTTACAAAAGCAAACCAACTAAAATGATGATGAGAAATCCAATTCAATTTTTTATATTATTGGACTTGGACTTGATTTCCAAAGTTCAAGTAACTCACTATAAACTCAGTACGTCCTCTGATTAATCCTCTAAAAAAACTTGTTTTTCCCATTTCAACCATTCCCCTTCCCTTTTGATTAATGTACATGTTACGTAGCCAGCTAGACTATGAACTATGGCTGGGAATTACCTTTAAGTGTTGCCATTGACAGATTAAATAAGTGAGTTCTTGTAGTAAAGGAGAAGATCTTAAATATGTTCTGCCAACTCTCGTGTCCTGACGTTGTCCTACCCTCTCTTGTTCTCTGACTTTGTCCTACCATCTCTCGTGTCCTGACTATGTTCTACCATCTCTCATGTCCTGACTTTGTTCTACCATCTCACGTGTCCTGACTATGTTCTACCATCTCTTGTTCTCTGACTTTTTTCTACCAGCTCTCGTGTCCTGACTATGTTCTACCATCTCTCATGTCCTGACTTTGTCCTACCATCTCTCGTGTCCTGACTATGTTCTACCATCTCTCATGTCCTGACTTTGGTCTACAATCTCTCGTGTCCTGACTATGTTCTACCATCTCTTGTGATGAACTGGTTTCTCTGTATGCCACCTTAGACTTTCAGTATACAATTATTTTTTTTTCCTTTCCTAAAAATATTCAGTAACTAACAAAAAAGTACGCCAGTTTGTAATGATAGATGATGTAAACTCTCAGGGATGACACAGGGCACTTGGGCTCAAAATAACAAGTAACAATTTATTTACAACCACAGCTCTAACGGCCACTGTTCTTCAGTGTCGGCTTCATCACAACAATACGTCGCAATCTTAGTAATTTAAGTACAAGAGTTATAATATGGTGCGCTGGTCTACGGGAATTCCCTTTCTGCGGCGTACCACTCGAGGTCCAGGAAGAGTGAGTTATGACAATACTTAAAGTCAGCGTAATGTTCTCGCCATCTTTGTATGTTTAAGGTTTTCTTTTATAGGCAGGTGTAATTTTCTTTTTTCAGAATAAATGCCTGGTCGTATAGGTAAACTGAATGACTTTCTAGTCTCTCCTTTCCACATATTACGGGGGGGGGGGGGGGAGGGGGTGCCTGTCGGAACTTTTGTTTTGACACTTTACCAAAGATGTCTATCATGACATCACAGTAAGGGAGGTATGAAAGGGTCCCATTGGTACTTTATTAGCAAGATGTTACTTTGCTTAAAGCCTCCAAATGCTCCTTTGCTTAAAGCCTCCAAATGTTCCTTGGCTTAAAACCTCCAAATGTTCCTTTGCTTAAAGCTTCCAAATGTTCCTTTGCTTAAAGCCTCCAAATGTTCCTTTGCTTAAAGCCTCCAAATGTTCCTTGGCTTAAAACTCCAAATGTTCCTTTGCTTAAAGCCTCCAAATGTTCCTTTGCTTAAAACCTCCAAATGTTCCTTTGCTTAAAGCTTCCAAAAGTTCCTTTGCTTAAAACCTCCACATGTCCCTTTGCTTAAAGCTTCCAAATGTTCCTTTGCTTAAAACCTTCACATGTCCCTTTGCTTAAAGCTTCCAAATGTTCCTTTGCTTAAAACCTCCACATGTCCCTTTGCTTAAAGCTTCCAAATGTTCCTTTGCTTAAAACCTCCACATGTTCCTTTGCTTAAAGCCTCCACATGTTCCTTTTTTTTACTATCCGCTTTTACAAGTTTGTAATAATGTTTTATGTCGAATCTTTCACTACCCTGTCTATGTCACTGTTAGATACTTCACTATCAAATCTGTCTTTGCGAAATATTTCATTATCAGTCTTTCACCGTTAGTTTCCTTATCATATTTCTCTTTATCAGATCTGTCGGTGTTAGGTATTTTAATTAAAGTTATTTCTCTATTAGTTCTTAAACTGTTAGGTATATCACGTTTGGCCGGGAGACCTCTACATGAAGTTCTTTCTCTAATAGTTCTCTCACACTTTACAAACCCTTCTATTAAACACACACTTTCTTTACTCTTTTTGGCTTCTATAAAGATAGTGATATGTAATTGGAGTAGGAATAAGGGAAATATTGCATTCTATAACGATAACGATATGTAATTAGAGGAGAAATGATGGAAATATTGGATTATATAAAGATAGTGATATGTAATTGGAGGAGAAATGATGGAAATATTGGATTCTTTAAAGATAACGATATGTAATTAGAGGAGAAATGATGGAAATATTGGATTCTTTAAAGATAACGATATGTAATTAGAGGAGAAATGATGGATTCTATAAAGTTTTTTCAGTTGTAACTTGTGGAATAAATAGGTTAATAATGTTTTAAAAAATTCGGTCTGGTTTGTTTTTTGTCATATTGAGAACCAATACACATCTGACCTGACAATAGAACGAGATATATATATATATATATATATATATATATATATATATATATATATATTTATATAACATCAACAATGACAGTATACCTGGTTTTTGAAACATCCACAATGACAGTATACCTGGTATTTGAAACATCAACAATGATATTATGCCTGTATTTGAAACATCAGAAATGATAGTATACCTGATATTTGAAACATCCACAATGATAGTATGCCTGATATTTGAAACATCAAAAATGATAGTATGCCTGATATTTGAAACATCAAAAATGATAGTATACCTGATATTTGAAACATCCACAATGACAGTATACCTGATATTTCATCAACATCAAGCATGATAATAATGTCTCTAAGCTAGAACATAAGAAATGTCACATCCAATGGACACAAAATTTCGTTTAAAAAACAAAATTATATTTACTTTTTTTTTAAAATGGTAATTAAATTTATAATGGGTCTTAAAAAAAATATATTTAAGTAGAGGATTTAAAGTTTTTTTTTTTGTAAATGAAAACTTTCTTATCTTACATGATTCATTTCTTTATTTTTTCTGTAAATGAAAACTTTCTTATCTTACATGATTCATTGCTTTATTTTTTCTTCTATATTTTATTTTTTTTATAAAAATAACACATCATTTATTTGATTTAGTCTGTCCTACTGACTTCCTTCTCATGTTGAATTTATCAGTTAATATGATGAGTACCAGGATTAGTTTTTGTCTGGACACAATGCTATTATAAATGGTGTGTGTTTTATTTCATTTGAACATTTCTAAACAGTTTTTTTTAATATTTGCCAACTTGAGAAATGTATTATCTTACAAATTCAATACTTCAGTTGTTGTTGACAAAAACTGGTCTTTCTATCCGGTGTCCATAAAATACAATTTTTTCAAGAGAAACTATTTTTCAAGGCCTAATATATCCTTGACTAAGATTAATTGAAATAGATACATTATTTTGAAATTCTATTTCTCCTGGTTAGAATAAAGTTCATCTTAGTTGTATTTTACAATGCAGGTTGGGAAGTTCACCTTACATAATTCAATGAAAGTAAATAACTAAACAAAACACGTAGCTCAAACAAAATAAAGTCTACTAGTGAATATCATATCAATATTAAACACAAATAAACTATTATAAACTCTACTAGTGAATATCATATCAATATAAAACACAAATAAACTAATACTAAACTCTACTAGTGAATATCATATCAATATTAAACACAAATAAAATATTATAAACTCTACTAGTGAATATCATATCAATATTAAACACAAATAAACTATTATAAACTCTACAAGTGAATATCATATCAATATTAAACACAAATAGACTATAAACTCTACCAGTATGTATCTAATCAATATCAACAATATTTGTTGCAGTGTTTTACAAGGGTTGATGATGGTTGTCATAATGTTGATGATGGTTGTCATAATGTTAATGACGGATGTCATATTTTGATGATGGTTGTCATGATGGTTGTAGTTAGCTATTATCGACAAGAGCTTCGATTTTGTTTTTGAAACATTTGCTATGTGTGGGCATGAAGGGAAATAACCACTTGACCCAGTGGCAGGATGACGCAGTTATCGATTCTTGGTTTACATACAATATAGCAATAACAAAGGTAAATGTGGAACACAGAAAAAATTAACATAAAAATGGAAAATGACGTCATTATTTAATGCGCTTTTTTTTTTGTCATAACATAATTCTATCATTTGGCAATAACTGTTTCTCTGTCAAGGAGGGGTATTATTAACAAAAACAAATAATATAACCATGTATTGATTTCGTTACGAGAAAATTAAGCCTCAATAATCTGTCATGCAATGTCTTTGTTATTTAAACAAAACAAAATAGAAATAAAGAATGTTGTGAAGTTAGCACTTGTTTATATTGATTACACATAGTTTGGTTTTCACATGCACATTCTGTGCCGATGAGATTGTATATTTATTTATATTTGTGTTTGTTTAATAAAAAAATACACATTGGCTGCAATGTTATTTTTAGTGATGATAGTTTCCTAGATATTTTTCACTCCTTAAATTTGATGTTGAGATAACATGTTCTGATTTTATCGTCAAATTCGTATTAGACGGTAATCAATCTGATTTTAAAATATTAAATGGTAATCAATCGAATGTTTAGCCTGTTTCATGGTAAACAATATTTAACCTGTTTCATGGTAAATAATATTTTAAAAAAAATCGCGAAATCGAGTTTCTTAGCTGGTCAAAATTGACCAATTAAAAAAATAAGATTATTTATGTCCAAGTTACAGAGACAAATAGAGATATAGAACAAAGACGGGAGTGGATGGTTCCCTCTGGGGGGAGGGGCACTTTATCAGCTTCCAGGGTGAGGGCAGAATTGTGGGTCCTGAGTGCCGTGGTACATCAGAGTAGGATCTTCATCTGTAAAAAACACTATTTGAATAAAATAAAATGCCCTCCGGCCAACGGGCCTTGGACAGGTTAACCCAGCTACATCTCACTAAGTCCGCTAATGGATATACAGTTTAAACACGCCCTGTCTATAAGTTGTAAATGTTTGTACATTTCAAGACATTTCAAGACATTTAGTTTGGTTTCCAGCTGAACGACTAGCGTGGCTTTTGAATTTCTTAATGTGGTTGGAGTTCAAAGTTCATACCGTACACAGACTTACTTAACACATACTCACACAGTACACAGACTTTACACACACTCACACAGTACACAAACTTACATTACAAACACTCACACCGTACACAAACTTACTTTACAAACATTCACACAGTACACAAACTTACTTTAAGCCTCTATAAATTACTTAAAGCCTCTATATACTACTTTTTGTGACAAATGATAATCGAGACTAGAAGTAGATGTATTACATTCACGTTTTACAAGGGGCGATTCATTTCTTTTGATATATATATATTAGTTTATATATGGGAAAAAATCTAAGAAATTATAGAATTGTAGATTAAATGGATACCTTTGTTATTCTTTGAACTTTACAATATTTCCAATACCCAACTGAGATGTTCAATTACATTGCATGATTTTTGTTTATCATAAATTGTAAGAAATAGTATATAAGAAGTCACGTAAAATTGAAGATTTAAAAAATATAAATCGACAAATGAAGATATTCAATTAGATGTATTTTAATTAAAAAATATAATTCAAAAATTGAAGATATTCAATTAGGTGTATTTTAATTTTGAAAAAAATGAACTTTTGTAAGATTAGAATAAAAGATATAGCCAATTTTTTTAATAAAAATTAAATCTGAAATTTTAAATGCGTTTCTTTCACTAGATATTTTTTAGGCATATCATGTCTTTATGTCACAGATATACGGTCGTACATCAAATAAATACATGACGTTCATCTAGGCCCGTAGCGTGCGGGGGAATGGGTGGTCGGGGTGGGCGCCCCCCCCCCCCTGTGTTTAGTCTGGCCTCTTCTGCTTGTTTGCTCCTCATAGTAAAATTTATTTCCTGCCCACCCCATCCCCTCCGCAATTAGTTTGGCTCCTGTTGTAGAAATTTCACACTACAGGGCTGCGTTCAGCACAGATATATATGCCATACAGTTACTAGTTTGGCATTGTGTATTTGATAAGTTCTTTATAAAATGGTCTGACCAGCTTTAGTAACTTAAACGTAATATAGATTAAATATTTATTATCAGTTGACTTTTGTAACTTGTGCCATATTTAGTGGTATAATTATAAGTCACAATATAAGAAATGACAGAAGCAGACATACATAGTAGAGAGTCAATTAAATCATTTACAACAAATTTTAAAATAGACATGAAAAGATTTGTACATAAAAGTAATTGCAATAAATCTACTTATATATATCAAAACATAACAAAACATGACAAAGCTCGTTATTGGAAAAAAATAGTAACCATGTTATCGTATTTAAATACATTTTCTGAGTGTCTGGAATTAAATGTAAATAACTAGTTAGCATTGTAAGAAAAACAATATGATTTCTATCAGTTAAACAAATTAGCCCATCTCGAAGGTCCATCCAACTGTTTGAATGTCAAGGCAACGAAACAATTACATGAACACAAGTGATTACATGTACACACTACTGATTACAGGAGAACACTACTGATTACAGTAGAACACTACTGATTACTGGAGAACACTAGTGATTACTGGAGAACACTAGTGATTACTGGAGAACACTAGTGATTACATGAACACACTACTGATTACAGGAGAACACTACTGATTACTGGAGAACACTACTGATTACTGGAGAACACTAGTGATTACATGAACACACTACTGATTAGATGAACACACTACTGATTACAGTAGAACACTACTGATTACTGGAGAACACTAGTGATTACTGGAGAACACTAGTGATTAAATGAACACACTACTGATTAGATGAACACACTACTGATTACAGGAGAACACTACTGATTACAGGAGAACACTACTGATTACTGGAGAACACTACTGATTACATGAACACACTACTGATTACAGGAAAACACTACTGATTACAGGAGAACACTACTGATTAGATGAACACACTACTGATTACAGGAGAACACTACTGATTACAGGAGAACACTACTGATTACAGGAGAACACTAGTGATTACTGGAGAACACTAGTGATTACTGGAGAACTCTACTGATTACAGGAGAACACTAGTGATTACATGTACACACTACTGATTACAGGAGAACACTACTGATTACAGGAGAACACTACTGATTACAGGAGAACACTACTGATTACAGGAGAACACTACTGGTTACAGGAGAACAATACTGATTACTGGAGAACACTAGTGATTACTGGAGAACACTAGTGATTACATGAACACACTACTGATTAGATGAACACACTACTGATTAGATGAACACACTACTGATTACAGGAGAACACTACTGATTACTGGAGAACACTAGTGATTACTGGAGAAAACTACTGATTACATGAACACACTACTGATTACAGGAGAACACTACTGATTACATGAACACACTACTGATTACAGGAGAACACTAGTGATTACATGAACACACTACTGATTACAGGAGAACACTACTGATTACATGAACACACTACTGATTACAGGAGAACACTAGTGATTATATGAACACACTACTGATTACAGGAGAACACCAGTGATTAAATGAACACACTACTGATTAGATAAACACTTACTGATTACAGGAGAACACTATTGATTACTAGAGAACATAAGTGATTAATGGAGAACACTACTGATTACATGAACACACTACCGATTACAGGAGAACACTACTGATTACAGGAGAACACTACTGATTACAGGAGAACACTACTGATTACAGGAGAACACTAGTGATTACTGGAGAACACTACTGATTACAGGAGAACACTAGTGATTACTGGAGAACACTAGTGATTACTGGAGAACACTACTGATTACAGGAGAACACTAGTGATTACATGTACACACTACTGATTACAGGAGAACACTACTGATTACAGGAGAACACTACTGATTACAGGAGAACACTAGTGATTATCGGAGAACACTACTGGTTACAGGAGAACAATACTGATTACTGGAGAACACTAGTGATTACTGGAGAACACTAGTGATTACATGAACACACTACTGATTAGATGAACACACTACTGATTACAGGAGAACACTACTGATTACTGGAGAACACTAGTGATTACTGGAGAAAACTACTGATTACATGAACACACTACTGATTACAGGAGAACACTACTGATTACATGAACACACTACTGATTACAGGAGAACACTAGTGATTACATGAACACACTACTGATTACAGGAGAACACTAGTGATTACATGAACACACTACTGATTACAGGAAAACACCAGTGATTAAATGAACACACTACTGATTAGATGAACACTTACTGATTACAGGAGAACACTACTGATTACTGGAGAACATAAGTGATTAATGGAGAACACTACTGATTACATGAACACACTACCGATTACAGGAGAACACTACTGATTACAGGAGAACACTACAGATTACAGGAGAACACTACTGATTACAGGAGAACACTAGTGATTACTGGAGAACACTACTGATTACAGGAGAACACTACTGATTATTGGAGAACACTAGTGATTACTGGAGAACACTAGTGATTACATGAACACACAACTGATTAGATGAACAAACTACTGATTACAGGAGAACACTAGTGATTACAGGAGAACACTAGTGATTACTGGAGAACACTAGTGATTACATGAACACACTACTGATTACAGTAGAACACTACTGATTACAGGAGAACACTAGTGATTAGATGAACACACTACTGATTACAGTAGAACACTACTGATTACTGGAGAACACTACTGATTACTGGAGAACACTAGTGATTACTGGAGAAAACTAGTGATTACTGGAGAACACTAGTGATTACACGAACACACTACTGATTAGATGAACACACTACTGATTACAGTAGAACACTACTGATTACTGGAGAACACTAGTGATTACTGAAGAACACTAGTGATTACATGAACACACTACTGATTACATGAATACACTACTTATTACAGGAGAACACTAGTGATTACAGGAGAACACTAGTGATTACATGAACACACTACTGATTACATGAACACACTACTCATTACATGAACACACTACTGATTACATGAACACACTACTGATTACATGAACACACTACTGATTAAATGAACACACTAGTGATTACAGGAGAATACTACTGATTACAGGAAAACACTACTGATTACAGGAGAACACTAGTGATTTCATGAACACACTACTGATTACAGGAGAACACTAGTGATTACATGAACACACTACTGATTACATGAACACACTACTGATTACAGGAGAACACTACTGATTACAGGAGAACACTACTGATTACAGGAGAACACTAGTGATTACTGGAGAACACTAGTGATTACATGAACACACTACTGATTACAGGAGAACACTACTGATTACAGGAGAACACTAGTGATTTCATGAACACACTACTGATTACTGGAGAACACTAGTGATTACTGGAGAAAACTACTGATTACATGAACACACTACTGATTACAGGAGAACACTACTGATTACATGAACACACTACTGATTACAGGAGAACACTAGTGATTACATGAACACACTACTGATTACAGGAGAACACTAGTGATTACATGAACACACTACTGATTACAGGAAAACACCAGTGATTAAATGAACACACTACTGATTAGATGAACACTTACTGATTACAGGAGAACACTACTGATTACTGGAGAACATAAGTGATTAATGGAGAACACTACTGATTACATGAACACACTACCGATTACAGGAGAACACTACAGATTACAGGAGAACACTACTGATTACAGGAGAACACTAGTGATTACTGGAGAACACTACTGATTACAGGAGAACACTACTGATTATTGGAGAACACTAGTGATTACTGGAGAACACTAGTGATTACATGAACACACAACTGATTAGATGAACAAACTACTGATTACAGGAGAACACTAGTGATTACAGGAGAACACTAGTGATTACTGGAGAACACTAGTGATTACATGAACACACTACTGATTACAGTAGAACACTACTGATTACAGGAGAACACTAGTGATTAGATGAACACACTACTGATTACAGTAGAACACTACTGATTACTGGAGAACACTACTGATTACTGGAGAACACTAGTGATTACTGGAGAAAACTAGTGATTACTGGAGAACACTAGTGATTACACGAACACACTACTGATTAGATGAACACACTACTGATTACAGTAGAACACTACTGATTACTGGAGAACACTAGTGATTACTGAAGAACACTAGTAATTACATGAACACACTACTGATTACATGAATACACTACTTATTACAGGAGAACACTAGTGATTACAGGAGAACACTAGTGATTACATGAACACACTACTGATTACATGAACACACTACTCATTACATGAACACACTACTGATTACATGAACACACTACTGATTACATGAACACACTACTGATTAGATGAACACACTAGTGATTACAGGAGAATACTACTGATTACAGGAGAACACTACTGATTACAGGAGAACACTAGTGATTTCATGAACACACTACTGATTACAGGAGAACACTAGTGATTACATGAACACACTACTGATTACATGAACACACTACTGATTACAGGAGAACACTACTGATTACAGGAGAACACTACTGATTACAGGAGAACACTAGTGATTACTGGAGAACACTAGTGATTACATGAACACACTACTGATTACAGGAGAACACTACTGATTACAGGAGAACACTAGTGATTACATGAACGCACTACTGATTACAGGAGAGCACTACTGATTACATGAGAACACTAGTGATTACATGTACACACTACTGATTACAGGAGAACACTACTGATTACAGTAGAACACTACTGATTACTGGAGAACATAAGTGATTACTGAAGAACACTAGTGATTACATGAACACACTACTGATTACATGAATACACTACTTATTACAGGAGAACACTAGTGATTACATGAGAACACTAGTGATTATTCGATCACACTATTGATTAGATGAGCACACTATTAATTATATGAACACAATGTTGATTACATGAACGCAGTATTGATTATTAGAACATATTATTGTTTACATGAACACACTAATGATTACATGAGCACATTATTGATTTCATGAACACACTATTGATTACATCAGAATGCTATTGATTACATGAGTATATTGATTACATGAGAACGCTATTGGTTGAACGGACACATTATTGATTTTATGAGAACGCTATTTATAAATGAGCACAGTATTGATTTCACGAACACACTATTGATTACACGAATACACTATATATTACATTAACACACAATGGTGTTGACTTGTTTGTTGTGTCTGTGTTTACATGGACTCCCTGGTAGCCGCTTCGGTTTGTACCTTGCGATAAGTTACGATTCAATTCACTAGTGACACCAAATACCGTTGTCATACGTACTGTCACCATTTTTAGTGCACTCAGTAGTTGTGGGATTGTCCTCACATGTGTCACTATTGAACAAAGCAATATCACATGCTTTACTGTATGATGAAGCGACAACACATCTGAATTGATATCACATCTTACTTGATTTCACATCTGAAGAGACATCACATCTTAATTGATATCACATCTTACTTGATATCACATCTGAAGAGACATGACATCTTAATTGATATCACATCTTACTTGATATCACATCTGAAGAGACATGACATCTTAATTGATATCACATCTTACTTGATATCACATCTGAAGAGACATGACATCTTAATTGATATCACATCTTACTTGATATCACATCTGAAGAGACATGACATCTTAATTGATATCACATCTGAAGAGACATCAAATCTGAAGAGACATCACATCTTAATTGATATCACATCTGAAGAGACATCACATCTATGATATATGAGAAATCCCAATAATATCATTAATTTAATATGTAAGGCGGATTGAGGCCTTTTTTTTTACTTAGCAGATGTTTCAATGGTGTTATGGTTCAGTGTTCACTCAGCAGATGTTTTAATGGTGTTATGGTTCAGTGTTCATTCAGCAGATGTTTCAATGGTGTTATGGTTCAGTGTTCATTCAGCAGATGTTTCAATGGTGTTATGGTTCAGTGTTCATTCAGCAGATGTTTCAATGGTGTTATGGTTCAGTGTTCATTCAGCAGATGTTTCAACGGTGTTATGGTTCAGTGTTCATTCAGCAGATGTTTCAATGGTGTTATGGTTCAGTGTTCACTCAGCCGATGTTTCAACGGTGTTATGGTTCAGTGTTCACTCAGCAGATATTTCAACGGTGTTATGGTTCAGTGTTCATTCAGCCGATGTTTCAACGGTGTTATGGTTCAGTGTTCATTCAGCAGATATTTCAACGGTGTTATGGTTCAGTGTTCCTTCGGCAGATGTTTCAAAGGTGTTATGGTTCAGTGTTCATTCAGCAGATATTTCAACGGTGTTATGGTTCAGTGTTCATTCGGCAGATATTTCAACGGTGTTATGGTTCAGTGTTCATTCAGCCATTCAGCAGATATTTCAACGGTGTTATGGTTCATGTTCATTCAGCAGATATTTCAACGGTGTTATGGTTTAGTGTTCATTCGGCAGATGTTTCAACGGTGTTATGGTTCAGTGTTCATTCAGCAGATATTTCAACGGTGTTATGGTTCAGTGTTCATTCGGCAGATGTTTCAACGGTGTTATGGTTCAGTGCTCATTCAGCAGATATTTCAACGGTGTTATGGTTCAGTGTTCATTCGGCAGATGTTTCAACGGTGTTATGGTTCAGTGTTCATTCAGCAGATATTTCAACGGTGTTATGGTTCAGTGTTCACTCAGCAGATGTTTCAACTGTGTTATGGTTCAGTGTTCATTCAGCAGATATTTCAACGGTGTTATGGTTCAGTGTTCACTCAGCAGATGTTTCAACGGTGTTATGGTTCAGTGTTCATTCATGTCTTTGCACAAGGTGTGAAAATTTTTTTTGCATTAGGTTTTTTTTTTTCAAATAAAATTTAGAAATTGTATAAATTATTTGTAGATATATACTGATAAAGAATTCATAGGTTTGATACGATCTATACAGTTTCTAAAATTCTTTTATTCTACACTTACTTAACAATCTCATTATGTAATAAATCATACAGCTGTCAGAAACCTTCACAGCACCAACAGTTATTTGTCATATAACGTTAGCACACTCGGACGTTAAAAAAACAAAAAACTTTGTGTTTATCTTTTCAAAGATCTTCTTGTGTTGTCATATGATTAATGGGATTAATAAAGAAACAATTCAAGGTTTTGCTAACAAAGTTCTTTTTTTTTTTGCAAGACATAATTGTGTTATTAAATGCTGAAAATATGGCGTCAAGAAAGATGAGCAAAAGATAGATGAATTGGATAAGCTTCTGCCCCAGGACAATGTTTTGAGAGTTTTGGTGATGTCTTATTGATAGATAAATTATTTTGTGAACATTTTCTAAAGCTATAGAGATGAACGGGTATTGTGAACGCAGACTGTACAGAGATATTCAATAAAACAAAAACGTATAGAAAATATATGATTAACGCCAAGAAAAACAGGAAAGAGTAGGTCTATATATATGTACAGGAAAGTTGTATATTTCTTTATTAAATGGACTGCATCTCATTTCATTAGATAACATTTGAAATAAATGAGATTCGTCAGTGTATAAAATTAATTAAAAATGAATACAAAAATAATAAGCATTTGATTAAATCATGTTCAATGAGAAAAATTCTTAGAAATTGTATATAATAAAAGAATATACATATATTAAACACTGGGCAGAGAGAAAACCATTGTTTCAGTATATTTATTGATTAGACCAAGCGATTGAATGATAGATTAGACCGTATTTTTGAATTATTGATTAGACCCAGCTATTGACTTATTGATTTGACCGAGCTATTGAATGATTGTTTATACCGAGCTATTGAATGATTGATTAGACCAAGCTATTCTATAAACTGACAAATCAGGCGTTTGTCCGGGCCCTTTTCTGAATTTTGTTAGCCGTGACCCATATAAATTATTTTTCCGCTTCCAAAAGAAAAAAAGAAACTTAAGAAAGTGCGAAAACTACTAAACTGTCAATATCAATCATTTAATGGCATGCTCAAGTTTTCGTAAATCAACCCCAGGGCCGCTGTGGAAGAGTTGTTATCAGAAGAACAAGTCGGTTTCAGACCAGCACGGTGGAGTATTATGATAGAGAAACGCATTGAACACCAGCGAGCTCTCTATCATAATACATCAAATACCATCAAGATCTCTATCATAACTTGCTTGTGGGAACAAATGCTAAATCTGGAGAGTCCTCTTTAGGAAACAGACGAAATCGGTTCCACTTGGTCCCCTCTGCTCTGGGGGTTGCCTGTTACTCTTGGAAACAGTTGTGAAACATGTTCGTACGGAAAATGCTTTAAGGCCCCCGATGCAGGACGCGTGCTGTGAGTCAAGGTGTTTCCGAACGCTGGCATTTTGACAGCCGCTATCCTGCCCGAACACCGGGGTTTCGAGGAAAAAGTTACGCCAATTCAGTCTCATTCTATGAGATCACCTGTCCGGCGGTAAGCGGCCTGGCATGGATTAGACTCGGCCCACGGGTAATGCCAAATTTCTGTAGGCAGACCCCCGTTGTAAGTGCCGCTGAACGAGGGAAATCGCATACCCTTTCTGGTGTCTGAATGCTCTGTCAGCACTACAACGACACGTACGACCATGCGGTGACAGGGGGGAAACCTCCAAAAGTGGCTGTAACAGGTCAAGTCCAGTCGTCGGATAACGCTAATTGTTCTGCCGAACGTTACGCCAGAGGGGCATTACCTACAGGTGACGCTGAAAGATTTACCCCCCCCCCTTTGGTGTCCGGCAACGTGACCGATAAGCAAAGACTAGGGAAGCTGTCTGGTAAGGCTTAATTTAGAGTAGTCCACCTGAATGTCCGTGGGTTAATCCCCAAGTTGCAAAGCATTTGGACGAGAATGATGTGGATGTTGGAATGTTACAAGAATGATGTGGATGTTGGAATGTTACAAGAACGCATCCATTGTTGAATTCCTGGCTATTCTTGCTTTCGGTGTGAATGTAAGAACTGTCAACGATTTGTTAACCCGGTGAAAAATTCGCTAAATGCTCTGACGAGCAGCGCCCACGGAAACACGGATACTCTAGCGTTGGATTTGTACAAGGATGGGGGGGGGGGGAAATATCTCTGTGTAAACGTGTACACCCCTACCCCATGTCGGGGTTAAGCATAAATATACCTTAGGATGCTTTGCTTGGCACTATTGTATGTGGTGATTTCAACGCCATGTCTCCTGCTTGGGGATACGAACGTACCGACGCCGCTTGGCACATGATTGGGGAGATATGTAATATTACCAGCTTAGTTCTGCTGCAGAACCAATGGTCAGATACCACCTGTTATCACGGTAGCAATGGAAGTGAAACGAGACCACACTGAACCATAGTCTCGGATGGCCTGGCTTGCGCCATCACTTTCAGAGTGCTCGAGTGTGTCGGAATCGATCATAGACCCGTTCTCGTCTCGATGGATATCTCGCCACTTGAGGAAAACCCTGGTGCCTCAAGTCGGTGCTCGGTTTATTCAAACTCAAATTGGGACGCCTCCAAGGTGACTATGGATGCCGCCTTGGATAGGTTGGATACCTATCGTGGAACAGTCGACGTTGTCTACATGGGGATTATCGATGCAATCTTGGTCGCCGAACGTAGGACGGCCCCTCGAAGCCTTCCAAACGTAGGTAAAGACTATTTTGGACTAAAGCCCTTGCAAGGTTAGGGAGACAGAGGCGAGCAGCTCGTATAAGAGCGAGCAGATGGTAAACTAAATGAGCAGCTAACAAGGTCGTCTGCCGAGGCCAATAGGCAAAAAGGAACTGATTCTTGCGAGAAGTCAGGAAATGCTAAAATGAGTTGAAACGTCTTTAAATTCTGACCAACGCTGGTAAAGTTTAAACTGCCGCCCGATGCAACCGGGCTCAGGCCTTTAAGCTAGTGAAAGCAAGCAGGCTCAATTGCTTAACAAGCACTTTACAGCGGTCAGCAAGTCTATTATGAGGATAAAGTCCGAAGGGTGAAAGATAAGGCTTAGTTTGGTCCGGAAAATCATGACACGTTTAAAGCCCCATTCTTTGTCAGCAATCTGGCATGTGCGGTCAGGAAGTGTCGCATGAGGAAGGTTCCAGGCAGAGACCAGATCAATAATGAAATGGTTACACACCTCGGGGTAAAGGTTAAAGGAACGCTCCTCCAGTTTATCAACCGCACGTGGGTATCTGGGGACCTCCCTTAAATGTGGAGGGAGCTGTCATAGCGCCGGTACTTATAAAAGGGAAAAATTGAAGGATGCGGAAAGCTACAGGTAGCGGAACGCATGGTAAACAGAAGGTTGATGTGGTACCTATATTAAAAAGGGCTCATAACCCCGAAGCAAGGTGGCTTTAGGAGTGGGAAGAGTGCGATGGATCAGGTCACACTCCTAGTTCAATAAATAGCCGATGGCTTTCAGAGAGATGAGTTAACGGCGATAGTTTTCCTAGACTTCAAACAGGCTTACGATTGAGTCTGGTGGTCTTTTGTTGAAACTACAGCGGCTGGGTGTCAACGCTGAGATGTATGGCTGGTTACACAATTTCCTCACCGATCGGACAATCATTACACGCGCTGGTGACAGTGTGTCTAGGAAAGTGACCATGAACAAGGTCTGTCTTCCACAGGTTTTACCCTAAGCTGTATGTTGTTCCTAAATTTCGTAAATGACCTGCCGCAATATCTGGGATGTAAAAGCTTACGGTATGCCGACAATCTGGTAATCTGGAAGACAGGAAAGAGTGACGCAGTCCTAGAGAGGGCGCTCTAGAAGGACGTGATGACGGTCGGCTGTTATACGAGGATGTGGGGCTTAGAGATAATTTTCTTGAAGACCGTCCACTCGACTTTCACCTTAGGCACGAGTATCCTTTCACTGTACATTGGTGCAGTAAAGTCCTAGATCGATTAAATCCACTTAGTACAAGTATGTTGGTCACGATCGTCACTAGAGACCCTTTATGTCGTACAAAATCAGGCTTTCCACCTGATCATAGGCACTTTTCGAACAGCGCCATTAACAGCGGTAAAAATTATGGCAAACGTGCCTCCATTGGTGCATTGTAGGGAGCGGGCCGTGAGTACTGCTTTAGAGCTTTGTAAGCGGCAAGATGAGTTATCTTTCCTAAACGAGATGGTCGATGGCTGAGTGGAAGGTAAGGTGCTAACTATGAAGTCTTGTATGCACCACGCAATGAGACTGTCACAAGAAATAGAGCTGCTTACTTAGTGCCAAATGCTAAAAATCGCTTCCCGGGCTCCTACCGGCATAGCTACATTTATGCCTTAGGTAGCACAACCCAGGTTGACACCAATGTTGGGAAAGCTAAGGATCATCTAACATTATACAATGTGGCTTTGGAGACGATTAGATCCTATCCGGGGGACACTATATTGCCTTTACTAATGCTTCTGTAACCATTAAGGGCGGTCGAACAGGAGACTCGTTTAGGGTCTACAACGGTTTCTTACAAACCCGATTTGTTGAAGATCTCACAGGGCCATGTAGTTCACTCTGTTCGTTCGAGACATAGATGGCAGCCATAGTAGAGTCAATGGCACACATTTGGAGTAGGTGTTTTCAATATGGTACTTTGCCTGCTAAGTGCATTGTTATCCTGACTGATGCGCTCTCTGTTCTCCAAGCTATAAGAGGAGCGGCAGAATGGCCCGATCCGTTGGAAGCCATGGTGGAGGCAATCAAAGATCTTATTTCCCGGCATTTTGCATTAGTGACTCTTCAGTGAATTCCCAGGCATATGAACGTGGCCGGGAATGATCGGGTCGACTTCCTTGCAAAATCGATACAAGCCTAAGCGCAACCCGTGGGTGCAATTGAGGCAGAGTGTGCCAAGATCAGGGCCTTTGAGCGAACTCGTTGATTCTCGAATTGGGACACTTGGGTGACGGGCAGAAATGTCCGATGTAAAATGGAGCGGCCGTGTGAAATGGACTCGTGCTGGGGGCTAATGGAAGATCGAGCATACACTAATTGCACAGTTTCTTACTGGGCATTGCTCTTTATGTGCGTACTTTGGGAGGTTGAGGCCCAATGTCGATTCCCTTTGTCGACACTGCAGAGAAGTTAAGGAAACCGTGGATGATGTGCTATTTGAAGGCCCCGGGCTGGCGGACAATAGGGTGGATCAATCGGATAACTTGCTGGTCATTGGTCTTTAAGGCAGTTCACATATTTTGAGGGAGACAGTGACTTTGATCTCCTAAGTCTCAGCCCGCAGTTATCACTGAGATAGTTTAGAGAGAGAGAGAGAGAGAGAGAGAGAGAGAGAGAGAGACAGAGAGAGAGTGCCTACAGCAGTTAGCTCTGAGAAAACACAATGTTTGTCAAATCCAAAACTATAGCAAGAAATATCCACGAATGAAGAAAGACTGGAAAAGGTGAAAAGCTTCATTTATTCGGGCTCAACGTTCTCCAAGGATGATTCCTGAGTGTCTGAGATTTTTACATTTTGCAACATCTCTTGCTGTCATGACTATATTAGATATGGGTTTGGAAAGTAAATCCATTGATATAGCCCAAACAAATGTGATGGTCATTGATAGTCCCAGGCGTTCACCAGACCCTTGAGAAAACTGCTTCAAATCTCAAACATGGAAAACGACCACATACCAATGTCAACGAAATGGCAGTAAGTTGGGCATTCGTCCTGGATATAGTAAAAAGGCAATGCTTGGTTCAGGTACGTCTTACCCGAGAAAAAAAATACCCATGAGGGAGGCCGCCCTAGAAAGATCTGGATTGCGAACATAAAGGAATGGCCTAGCAATAACGCAGCGACTTGAAATCACACAATGAAGAAAACCTCTCTAAGACTTTTCCCCGCAGTTACCCCTACGAACAAAACATTCTCAGGGGCAAATGATGAAACGATGATGCTAATACAAATCCAGTATTAAGACAACAACTATACGTAGTAAGAAGCCATCCAGAAGTACACTCAATAAGAAGCCAACTAGAAAAACACAGAGTAGTATGAAAACTAGAGATGCACTGATTAAGATCACAACTAAAGGTAAACCACAGATTAGATATTATACTGACTGCACAAGTCTCGTATTGAAACAATGTTTTCTTCGACGCCATTAATGATATTTACTCTCATAAGTCGATTCTTTGAATATAAATGTTTATTATAAAGCTCCTAAAAAAACAAGAATTTATGAATTTATCAATATATTATCGCTTTTTTATATTTATAAAGCAAAATGAAAGCTTTTTCATTCATATTTCATGTCTTGAAAAAAAAACAAAACAACAAAAAGGTATAAATGTATGTTTTTATGAATGGAAAGCGAACAACTACAATGGCGCGAGAGTTTTTAACACAAAACCGAGGACTATTTATATAGTGATGCGCTATATGTATAACTCACAATCTATGATGTAAACTGAGTAAGATGCCAACTATACTAAGTACCACTAGCAATAATAATTATTTTTTGACAATATTGTGTTTACAGTTCCCTCAATTTTCTCTGTCATTTTCAGCTATGTTATTGGTTCTTCGTTATATTTTTGTATTCTAGTCAAGTTTGACCGAATCTTATTCCTTTCAAACTTCTAAAGACATTCAACTGACTATGAGCGTATAATAGTAATTACAACAGAATATGTCATTCTGGTAACTTAGACAAGTGTATATTATAAATTCTGGTTAAAATGTGACGCTTAAATTTAGTCTATGAGATTTTTAAATACTTTCTTTTATTATTGACAACAAAATAGCATAATATTTACATCCATTAATGGTGTCAAAAGGCAGCCATTATATGTTTCAAATGAGAGCCATGATATGTGTCAAAACAAATCCATAATATGTGTCAAAAGACAGCCATGATATGTGTCAAATTACATACATGATATGTTTCAGTTGAGACAGCCATAATATGTGTCAAATGACATCTATGATATGTGTCGAACTACATCCATGATATTTGTCGAAAGACAGCCATGATATTGTCAAACTACATCCATGATATTTGTTGAAAGACAGCCATGATATTGTCAAACTACATCCATGATATTTGTCGAAAGACAGCCATGATATTGTCAAACTACATCCATGATATTTGTCGAAAGACAGCCATGATATGTGTCAAATGGCAGACATGATACATGTCAACAGACAGCCATGATATGTGTCGAATGGCAGACATGATATGTTTCAACCGACAGCCATGATATGTGTCAAATGGCAGACATGATACGTGTCAACAGACAGCCATGATATGTGTCAAATGGCAGACATGATATGTTTCAACCGACAGCCATGATATGTGTCAAATGGCAGACATGATACGTGTCAACAGACAGCCATGATATGTGTCAAATGGCAGACATGATACGTGTCAACAGACAGCCATGATATGTGTCAAACGGCAGACATGATATGTGTCAACAGACAGCCATGATATGTGTCAAATGGCAGACATGATACGTGTCAACAGACAGCCATGATATGTGTCAAACGGCAGACATGATACGTGTCAACAGACAGCCATGATATGTGTCAAACGGCAGACATGATATGTGTCAACAGACAGCCATGATATGTGTCAAATTACATACATGATATGTTTCAATTGAGACAGCCATGATATGTGTCGAACTACATCCATGATATTTGTCGAAAGACAGCCATGATATTGTCAAACTACATCCATGATATTTGTCGAAAGACAGCCATGATATGTGTCAAACTACATCCATGATATTTGTCGAAAGACAGCCATGATATGTGTCAAATGACATTATTGTTATGCGTCAAATGACAGCCATGATATGTGTCAACAGACACCCATGATATGTGTCAAAAGACATATATTTTGTGAATCATGTAGTCTATACTCAGTCTTCATTATCTTTGGGTAAAGATTCATAACGTTTACATATAAAACTAATTACGAGTTGCCCTGATATATGTAATGATACATATTTAAAATATATATATATATATATATATATATATATATATATATATATATATATATATTAAAATATCCTTTTTTTTTTAAAACCAATGTTGTCTAAATGTTTAAATATGCTACATTTTTGACAAAATATATTCCTCCTCGTGTAAGTCACTCTATATGTAATGTGTGTATCTCTTTCAGTTGTTTACTGACTAAAATTACTTACCATCAAAGGGACATTACAATATTTTATTGATCTATTAAAAAAAGTTGTTTGTTCATTCCCTTACACCAGACACGTTGAATACCTCAGGGTTTGAAAAAAAAACAACTATATTATATTTGTTTTACTCAGGGCCCTCTTATCCCTCGACCCTTAAAGGGCCTATGAGAAATTTTAAAAATTCAAGGGCGACACATTCAAAATTAATGTGATAAATCTTAGAAAACAACTATTGTCACTTTGTTTTATTTTATTCTAGTGGATTGTACATTTTCTATATGAATACATATAATACAATCAGACAAAATAATCTTTTCGAATTTTAGCAGTGTAAAATAAGTGTAAAATATTCACATTCAGTTATTTCCGATTGATATCTATCAATGTGTTATAGTCAAATTTGTCTAGCCATTGAAGGTAAATTTGTTTTTTTTTTTTTTTTTTTGTTTGTTTTATGATGGAAATCTACTTTCTGAATTTATGCTAGAAATAAAGAACACATATAATTACATAAATTAAAATTACTAAATTTAAAAGAGAGGGGTATTAAAATACACGGAACAAAATATATCTTACATTTTTTTATAAGTAGCAAAAAAATATTAAAATCTATATATTTAATGTGACGCTTATATATTTAGTAATGATAATTTGTATAAGTATTAGTATAAGTTAATTTATCTGTTTTAATATTAAGTGCATTCTTATAAAAGCTGATTTTTGTCACCGGAATATTGAGAGTCTGGTTGATACTATTGCTGGTGACTTCGTCACTTGACTTGGATATTTTCAAACCAAATTGAAACTTTTAGAAACTTTAAAGTGAGACTTTTCGCACATTATGTAATCTGTTATCAGTTGTGATATTCACGTCAGTCTGTGATATTCACGTCAGTCTGTGATATTCACGTCAGTCTGTGATAAAGTCTAAACAATTGAAATACAAAAATCAAAAGCCAGCACATTGAACCAGAAAGACGTTAACGATCTGATCAGATACATTTATCTTACCAAGTCCATTGCTGAGTTTCTGACATCCAGGCTCAAGTAATGGAAGTTGTTGAATGAAAGCGTGGAAGTCATAGAACAGAGAAAGCCTCACCAAACATTTTACGATTTCTTCAGTCGGCAAATTCAGCTATGTTTGTACAACCAAGTGACCGTTCTATTTGAGACTATAGGTATCACCTGTAGCCCGAGGGAGTGGCGCCACGAAACCTTCACAACGAAACGAAATGAGAACCATTTTTCGTCCTGACATCCTGGGATAAGCGAACCGCCTGGAAATGAGAAACACTAACTTGGATTCTATCCCTCCTCCCGACAGCCTTGGGAGATCAAGGGAAAATCTTCGACAAGGTAAACCGATAGTCAATTAAAAAATAACTTGGCTTTATTTTTTTTTTACATGTCTTATTTTAATACAAAGTATCAAATTAATGAAACAAGCATAAAGGTTTGTTAAAAGTTTAACTAGGTCAGCTTTGTGTTTAACCGAGATGATGATGGATGACTATCACATTCATGAAGGACTGATTGACATCGTCGAGATACACACTTGAAAAAACACAAAAACATGAATAAAGACACAATCTCACTTGAAATAGTGTCCGGTGTAGTATCATAAAATTCTTTGTAATCATCTGTACACAGTTACAACTATATGACAATGACTCAGTTAAAATAGCACTACAGTCTGAGTCTATTTCAAGACTACGTTTTTATCGCGTTTATCGTTTGGTTCTGGGGGACGGGACTTTAGAGACAATAGACATGAGCTAATAGACATGAGCTAATAGACAGGAGCTAATAGACAGGAGCTAATAGACAGGAGCTATAGACATGAGCTAATAGACAGGAGCTAATAGACAGGAGCTAATAGACAGGAGCTAATGGACAGGAGCTAATAGACAGGAGCTAATTTAGTTTAACCCCCAACCCAATTCGACACCACTAGAAGATACACACAGAAAATCAAACAACATATGATAACAGTTTAAGAACATATAAACTTTATTTGTTAATAAGTTTTATGAGAAAAAGAAAATAAGCAACAATTGATACAAAAATGTAATCTGATATAAATTGTTTCCAAAATAAAATATTAATTAAAGCAACAACAACAGTATTAATAATTAACAACGTACTTTCGTGTACTCATACATTTCATTTATAAATCGAAATTAAATATAAAATTACATTAAAAAAAATATATCCCAGTCAAATTTAGTCCAGCACTTCCGAAAACTGGTTTCTTTTAGAATATAAGTGTCAGACCAACTATTAATACATGGCTGTTGAAATTTAAATGCATAGAAACGTTCTTATCGTGCGGGATGTGATTTTGCACACCCCTGCTACTAGGCAGCTAGCACTAAAGATTATATACACGTATTATACATATAGAGCATCCTCGGTTTTGTGTTTAAAACTCTCGACCAATTGTAGTTATTCGCTTTTGTTTCCAATGACGCTTTCCATTCATAAAAACCCACTAACCTATTTACAACTTTTTTTTAAGACATGAAATATGAATGAAATAGCTTTTAATTTGCTTTATAAATATGAAAACGCGATAATATATTATTTAATTTATGAGTTCAAGGGATTTTAGGAGCTTTATATATATATATATATATATATATATATATATATATATATATATATATATATATATATATATATATGTCTATTAGGATGACAAAAAAATCACATTGCTCGAAATTGGACTCTCAACCCTTTATTGCGTTCCTTTTAATGAAAAAATAAACTCTGCAAAATATTATTAAGATATTTTTATATTTAGAGTTTGCTCAATGAACTTGAAATTATCATATTTAAGGGTCAACAATAAATAAAAAGAATGCGTTTTTATTTTTTTTTCTAATACAAACTTTTAATTATCTATAATAAAAATTTTACATCATGTGTTCCGGTTTCCGTCTGTCATCGCGACTTCCGTCTGTCATCGCGACTTCCGTCTGTCATCCAAAATGGCGGCATAAACAATTCAAAGATGGTAGAAACATTTACAGTTTTCTTCTTAACATGCATAATCCGGCTACCAACTGGCCAGCCGAGTAAGAATAGTCTCCTACATGGCTGCCAGAATTGACATTGGACCAGCCATATGTTTAGTGCCGAGGTGACAAAACACCGTACACTAACATACGGCAGGTAAGATCGTGAAAGCCAAATGGCAATCACAATGTAATACTGTTACGACCGCCTCAATCATTACCAAAGGGCAAGAAGCGATCTTAGGAGTTGTAACACAAAATCATGCCAAAATATTTTGTGATACTCTCCAAAACAAAGTTTAACCCAAAAGAGGTTCCAAAGGCCTATTAATATCTCACAGTAACGTAATAAATCTATGGTGTTCAATTTGTTATTAAATGAGAAGCGATCATAAAAGAAATATTTACAGAAATCGTTCAATTAATATTCTGTGTTATGTTCCACAATTTCAATTTTAAACCAAAATTATGGATACCTAAATATTATGTAATATTTATATTGTTTAAATTGTTATTATTTCTAAAATATGTCTATTTCTAATGTACAATTATTTCCCTTTATTACTAACCTAAAATACGTCACTTTTTTTTTTCATTTTTTGACTATTACGTCACATGAATGAATTGAATAAGGGTTGAGTTTGAGTAGCGCCGTACACAACGTTTACAATGCAAACTAACACATTTACGATGGGGGTTTCACACAGAGGGTGTATGGAGGGGGCCCAGTTTGAGGAGGGGCCCCAAACTATTTTTTAAACTAAATATTAAGTACATTATCTCATGTCAAAATGTAGTGGCTCCCGAAGATGCCTAAAATCCCTTGGTTCGGCATTGACTTCACAGAAATATAATGTTGAAAGCTTTGATATGTCTTTCTTTTTTAAGAGGCCTAATGTTTTCTGCGTCTGCGGCCTCAACTGCATTGATGGAATACTATGTTTTTAATTGAAGGTCAGCTAAAAGCTACACAACGATTCTTTCTTCTCGGGACCAAGCTTGAGAAGCGTCAAAAAATTATCGCATGTCAAAATGCAGGGCAGCCCCCAAAGAGGCCAAGCCACCGGGCCCGTAAATCCCTAGGTTCTGCACTGCCGGGTCGGCAATTTTTCTTAGTTAATTGTACTATGCTACAATGTAAAACAGTAAATAAACCACCTGTTAAACATGTAGCGTTTTGCTTAACACAAGCACTCACTCACGTCTCTCTTTTTTTTTTTTAAATACGCCATGTTGAACATCATAAAACATTAAATGAATAACTGTTTGGAAAGGAGTCCATTAAAATATTATGAAGGAATATGATTTTAAGAGTTGTTGTTTATGTTTACCCATAGTGAGGATTATTTTTTTTTGGGAGGAACTATTTAACATATGAATTTTATTTGATGTATTATTAGGTGTCCCTATTCTCCATTGTATTTTGGCTACAATAATCTGTTCATGTCCTTGGGGCCACTGCAAGTATATAGACCAGAGATGAGCGGACAGCGGACGCGTCCGCTTGCGGACGCAGATCCGCAGACTTTTCCGAATCAGCGGACTGACAGCGGACGCTTCGTATGGTTAAGTTGCGGACTCGCGGACTGACGCGGATCTTCTTTAGCGTTACCATAAAAAATTTCAATTCATTTAAACAGGTAAATTTTAGCAATGCGGACGCGCGGACTGACTGTGGACCAATGTTGTAAGATTCTGCGGACGCGGACGCGTATCATTGATAGAAATTCCCGGACGGTCGCGGACGCTAAATTTCAAGATCCGCACACCTCTGATATAGACTGATTGTTAACGCGCTAAAATATATATCACCATTTTCAACTCCAACTGTGTGCGTACTCGCCGGTCCGGATACCGGGCCTTTGATAACTAGTGTTATTCAAATTAAGCGTTATTTATATGATTTTATGCAATGTCTGATTTTAGAATACTTCACCAGTTGATTGTTCGTGTGTTTTTATTACTGTGTTCACAATTGTAGACTTTCGCATATGTGGAATTTGATGTCGATGTTCTTCCACGGTTTGCAAAATATATTGCAATTTGAGTTTCATCTTTTATTAAAACTTGTGCATAATGTGAAATGAGTTTCACCACTCTTTCGGCTTTTACAACTTTTATAGAATTAACAATTTTATGTGCTTCCTGGTATTCGGTTGCTGTACTCCACGTGTCTGGGTGATTTTCATTCATGAATGCCCAATTTATTCCAAGAAATTCAAATACATATTTTAATCCCTCTGTTACAAAATCATCTAAGTTCATGCTTACAATTTTATCCATTAATACTTTGCCTTCAAGCCTTTTTACCTGTTTTTGTTTTTTGACTGGCTTTTCAAGTGCAATCAACATTTTTTCTTTAGTTTGGTTATCAACATCTTTGATGAAAAAAGAGACTCACCAGGTCTTCAGTTAAATATTATAAATGTCATGCAATGATTTTAAAGGCAGATTCAGCAACTTCTTTGTGAAATATTTTGAAATTATTCAATTTTTTACTCAAAGTCAGGTCATTGTGAGGAGCAGATGAAGAAATGGAAACCAATGTTCCATGTAATTCAAAATTTTAAAAAATCAAAAATCTTAGATTTTTTTCTTCACTTTTTGTTAACTGAAATTGATGTCGAAACGAGTAAATTTTAATAGAGTACAGTGCTTTTGCCATACATCATGCTTGGTGCAATAAAGATTTTCCAATTAATTTCTCCAGCAGGGTACAAGCACCTGAATGTATACCTGTGTTGCTTGAAGTAGTATTAAAACTGAGTGCCATAATTTTGTCATATGAAATGTTCCAATCTTTTAAAGCTTGTCAAATGATGCAA
The DNA here is from genome assembly GCA_021962125.1 of Bulinus truncatus. Taxonomy (NCBI): domain Eukaryota; kingdom Metazoa; phylum Mollusca; class Gastropoda; family Planorbidae; genus Bulinus; species Bulinus truncatus. The sequence goes on from JAGDYQ010000006.1 coordinate 3,810,853, forward strand.
TACTACAGTGGGTGTTCTGAATTTCGACAAACTTATTTTATTTTTTAACTTATTAATTTTCCCAAAAAAAAATTATTTGAATTATGTATAATGACTCATAAATTAACAAAAAAAATAAAATATTGATAACATTCTCAACCCAATTATTAAAATAGAAGAGTTAATTATGAAAAACGTATGAAAAATTTAGATTCGAGTAACTTTGCAAACTTAAACTGCGTTGAGCAACCCCTAAACATCAACGGATTATCTCCAAAATTTACCAATATAATTTTTTCATTAAATGGAACCAAAAAAAAAAGGTTGAGAGCATTAAAAAAAATTACCATGCATTTATTTGTCACCCTAATATATGTATATAAGGGTGCCACTCAATGCAATGGGAGAAAAAAAAATTAAGTTTCATTGACCCACCCCCTAATTTTTTTCCTTTTGTTATGCTAAGTAATTTTACCAAGTCTCATGAAGATACAGTGATATTTAGAGGTAGCTCAATGGACTTGATGTTTTATATTTTATTCGAAGACGCCTGTATTTGACATACAAGGTAAACCGGGGGCAATTTCTGTTATTTATTTATATAGATTCTGTTACTTATTTATATTTTCATGTCAGTGCAATATATATACTTTGCTTCTCTGTTTTCTGCTTTATCACTAATTTTTTTATTTATAGTTAACTCTACTGTATTAAGAAAACTACTGTTGTGAAGTACAGCTACCATTCGACAATAACAGAAGTGTCATTGTCATTGCTTTAAAATGTTAAGTGATTTTTAAAATTGGTTCTCATGTACCAACACTGTTTGATAGCACAAGTAACAGCATGCCAGTGTCTAGGTTGGATAGCATAAAATTTAGGATATTAGTCCAATATGATTCAGTAATAGTCACTTTAGTAGTATCAGTACTATAACTAAAACTATGTGCTCAACATTATTAATTTGGCCTTAGCTAATCTTTATTTTCAAAAATATTACTATTACAGATGGCAAGTGAGATCCTCACGAAAGAGCGTGGTATATGGCTGGTAGGAGGAACTGTTGATCGTGGTATATAGCTAGTAGGAGGAACTGTTGAAAGAAATCACTGGAAGCAAACTGTCCTCAAATCAACAGGTTCTGCATCGATTATTTCATCTTCATAAAACTGAATCTCAGACTATTACTGCTAATGCCACAGTGACAATGAAAGAAGATGTTCAGTTCTGGCATGAGGCACGCATTCCAGTTCGCAAAGAATGTCACATAATTGCCAAGATAAGGGATCTCCATTCAGCATGGAATGGAATAAGAAAAAATGTATCCCGCAGAAAAGATACTCAGAAGGAGAAGGAGCACCGATTTACTGAAAGTTTTACTGATTTGTTTGATGTTGTACATGCTGAAGCTTTAACTATGATGCAGGTACCTGAAGACATAAAATTTCTTGAAGTACAAAGAGAGAAATGGAGGCGTTATTGCAATGGTCCAGTGGATATGGTGCTAACTCGTAAAGAACAAAGGTCTCAAAAAAGGCGCTTAGAGCAAAAATATCGTGAGGAAAAGGAGGCCAGCGTAGCAACGGTTAGCGAGGCAAAGAAGATGGAGTTGAGTGCCAGCAATGACAGTGACACAGAGGCTAAGAGCGCCAATGGTTGTGATCCCGAAGATCCTGATGAACTCCCCGAACCACCTGAGGTGTCTACTACTAAACCAGTGAGGATCGTCCAATCCACCAATATTCTGAGTCAAGGATTGGCAGCTGCATTAGACAGAAGTAAAGTCAGTGACAGGAACGCAATTTACATAATTGCATCAGCAGCAGAATCACTTGGCCACAGTACTACAGCCCTGGCGATTAACAAGGAATCAGTCAGACATAGTCGACGTAAACATCGTGAAGCAGCAGCTACAGCAATTCATGCAAATCATTCTGCGGACACTTGTGGTACTTGATTGAAATAACACGTACAGCATTGAAAACATCTAAATAGGGGGAGGGGGGGAGGGGGGGGGCATAAATGTTGCTGTACTGTTTATAATAGTGACGAAATTAAAGGAAATATTTTTTTGCGCGTTGCCAGTACCTATGTATGTATGGAACATTACAAATTCATTAATATTGACTGGTAATATACATGTTGTGGCGTCCCAGGAAAACTTCAGCGTGGGTGTAATTACCTTAACTAATGTCTTATAACAAAAGTATTTTAATAAACCCTAGCTTGTACCTGAATAGAATTGGGTTTAAAAAAATTAAGTTAAAATTGTTATAGTTACGAAACTGTGTAGCAGCAGAGGCGTAATTAGAAATAATCAGGAGTCCGGAATGTGTTATTAGTAGGGCTGTACCGGAATCCGATTCCGGCTCCTGTTAAGCCGGATTCCGGCTGTTTTAACAAATCCGGTTCCGAATCCGGTTCCGGTGAAAATGTGCCGGAATTAAGCCGGATTTCTTTGTTGTTTGAAATTTGTAAGAAATTTTTTTAGCGCAACATAATTTTGAAATATTTACCGCTATACAATTAAATTTAAACAATAACTTCCTTTGATTTTAAAACTACAATAACGTCGATCGCTTTTAGTTCTATATGTAAGTACAAATATATTAAAAAGGAAGATTTGAATCGTATTTAGTCTAGTACAGGGGTCGGCAACCTGCTGCCTGATCAAATACCGTAATATTGAAACAACAAATTTAGTGGCTCTTTAAAAATTGAGACAATTGTATATTATAACGTTAGGCTCTTCCGCACCGGCTGCGGAACGAAATATTTAAAGGGGGGGGGGCAAGCCAAAATATGACCGAAAGACAAATTTTACCCCCTTAATTCATTAATAGTATATAGTAATTCTGTAGCAAGTATTTAATCGATATTATTAAAAAATAATATATTAAAAAAAAATAAAAATGAACATTGAGCACTTCTGTCGTCAACTGATTACAAATTTAATAGTGAAATTAGATCAGAAAATTACTGATAATTATCATGAATAATGATGAACATGAAACTAAAACCGGAAACGGGAAACTCAATAAACAAAAAGTAATTTATGAAAAGATAATAAATAATTGTATTTTCCTTAAAAATTACATTTGCCGCCATTCGGTAGATGGTAATACTTCTCTATACTTATAAGATGCATTTACTGTCTGTCAGTCTATTCCCTTAAAACTCAAGATCCAGACAACCCAATAACGTGAAATTTGGTACACATACACACAATTACACGGGGAAGGTTCTTAAACAGGTTTTGTTCGATCTCAATTGGTACTTTAATTGTAATTAATTATTTTGGATATCAAAGACATGAACATTGGCAAACTTTTACCCCGATTTCAGGTTTTACGAGCTTCTCTCCCACATAGCTAACTTACTATAAATATGATCGGTACGGGGAACTAATATCACATTACTTACTACATTATTACATTCCATTCCTTCATCCATAAGAATAGTCATCTTTTGCTACAGTCATGCCTAGGAGAGAGAGAGAGAGAGAGAGGGAGGGAGGGAGGGAGGGAGGGAGAGAGGGGGGAGGGATGGAGGGAGAGAGGGAGGGTAAGAGGGAGGGAGGGAGTGAGGGAAAGAGGGGGAAAGAGAGAGAGACGGAAAGAGAGTGAGAGAGAGGAACTGCCAAATATGTTGTGTATCACATTGCTTTAAGATAAATGTACCCTTTTATTGCATGCAAATAAACCCTTTTTACGCGTCTTTTTTAAATCTTAATTAAACGTCAAATTACGCTTCTTAAATAAACAGAAAACATTATTTTAAACCCGGGCCAAGCCGGATACTTGCAACTAGTTTTAAAATATGCCACAACAACTCTCAATAATGTGATTACTGTAAAATTTAAATTAATTATAATTTCTTTCAAATATTACATTTAAGAAATAAATTAAATGAATTATGAAAATGAAAATGTTACATATAAACTAAATGAATTACAAAGTTAAAAAGTTAAAATTTTAGGGAGGGGGGCAGACTGGAAATTCAAGGTGGGGTTGGGCGCCGCCACCACTTAAAAGTTTTAGTGGGGGCCGCTGTCCCCCCTGCCCCCCCCCGCTCCGCCGTCAGTGCTCTTCCGTCTCAAAAGGTTTCCGACCCTGGTCTAGTAATACGACACCTTATCTTCCGCTACTTTTGATTCCGTGTTTTCTATAAACTATATTTAGCTATCAAAGTTAAATTTTTTAAAGAGCAGACAACGATCTATTTTTTGGGTGTTTACAGTTTTCAAAAAAGTTCAATAAATTATTTTTCTGCACATTTATTTATTTTATTGACTTTGTCACGATTTGGATAAAATTCCTCACAAATTTAGATAAATAACTTGACGATACATTTTTAATTGAACATTAAAGTGATATTGATTTAGATATGAAATGCATTTTAATTTGCGTTTTTATGGGAAATAGTCAGATAATGGTTTAAATGAAAGTATGAATGAAATAACACGGTTCGGTGACGTCACTATGGAAAACTAAAGAAAAATAAGCTATCGGGTGGTGCCACAGTATATATATATATATATATATATATATATATATATATATATATATATATATATATATATATATATATATATATATATATTGGAATTCATTTATTAATAAACATCTTATATCTTTTTTTTATGTTAGGCGAGAAATTACTACTTCTTTCGGAAAAATTACTATTTAATTCGGTAAAATCCGGTTCCTGTTCCGATTCCGGCAGGATTCAAATATCAAATCCGATTCCGGTTCCGATCCTGCAGGATCTAAAAATTTGTATCCGGTACAGGCCTAGTTATTAGTGAGGCTTATTCATCGCCTCAAGAATGGTATCGAAAGTCCCACGGATAAAAAGCCACACTTTTAATGTTTAAGTTGGTATCCGAACAAAATCTCACTAATTCAAAATGAATTAATGTTTTAGTTTTAAATAATACATACAGATAGAGTGGTTATAATTTATTTTTAGCATGAAAGTTTTTTTGTGTTTTGTTATTAATCGTTCGATAGGTTAGCACTACCCTTTCCCCAACCCTTTCCACATCGATGTAAAAACAGTTGTGGAGGATGGTAATCTGCAAGACACCTTTTCTTACAAAACTGGTTTCATTCAATAGTATACACCTTAACCCTGCTGAAGGTATTTGTACTAGGTCATGCCCCGCCATAAAACACAAAACTCGATTGTTCTTCATCTGCTATGTGGTCCTGGCTTGGATTCTAATGAGTGCTAGCGATGCAGAAGTGTACGTAACGGTTAACTCTAATTGTTTTAATAGTGCAATGACAGTGAGTCAATATATACAACATATTGTGTGAATGAATATACACCTTAGTGTGTCGGTCAGTCAATATACACACCCTAGTGTGTAGATCTATATTCAGCCTACTGTGTGGGTCAATATACACCCTAGTGTGTGGGTCAATACACCATAGTGTGTGGGTCAATATACACCCTAGTGTGTGGGTCAATATACATCCTAGTGTGTGGGGCTTAAAGAACCGTTACGTGAACTTCAACTTTCAACTTGAAGTCTTACTTTGTAACTAAATTTTTTTTAGTAGTTCAATTTTCTTGTAACTAAAACCGTTACTATTTAGTTCATCACTTCCCATTTCTTTGACTATTTTGTTCAATAATCAAATTAAGATGCAGGTTAATGAATATTGATTAGTATAAGAGATAAAGCCTTTAAAGTTGACTATCAATTTTTTGACACGGGATTATCATAAAGAATAAAAGAAAGAAATTAAAATAGGTTTGGAAAAGAACACTGTGTGTTGATTTAACGAATATGAAGTATTTAACAAATATATCCATTTATCTAACATATCTTAATTTACATTTAATAATTGCATCAAATGGTTTTAATTTACGCTTTTAATTCAAAACATGTAAGTATAAATGTGGTGATTGTTTAAAATTCACATAAAACGTGCAATATATTCTAGTTTTTTATAGTGTTTTAATACAATTACAATTCAGCGACCTAATGGAAAAAACGGAATTATTTTTTTACGTAACAACATAAATGTAAACATAAAACTATTCGGATATAATTATATAACTACAATAATGAACTATTATTAAACAAAATAATAAACCATTATTGAAAACAGAAATGAGCTATTATTATATAAATAATGAACTATAATTGAATACATTAATGAAGTACAGTGGGTATTCGGTTAACGAACTGTTCGGACAGCGAACAAATTGGACAACGAACACTTTCAGGAAAGATTTTTGTGTTCGGACAACGAACAAAATTCGGATAACGAACAAAAACTAATTCTAACGAAAACGTCCTCAGTTTGTCCTGAAAATGAATGTGCGCGTGCGCTGACACGTCATCATTCATACTACGTAGCAGTGAGGCAGCACCGTAAGACGCGTACAGTAGTGTGCGACGACACATCGTCAATAGTGTGTAGTTGGTTTATGTCCTTGTGGTTTTCGTATGAATATCTCTAAACGCCTTATAAAAAGCCCCTGAAAATTTGAAAATATTATGGGACCTGAAAAGAGTGGAGTGTCAAGAACTGTGCTCACTATAAAAACCAAGCAAGAGATTATATTTAAAGTAGAGAGTGGACAAATAATGACTGATGTTACCAGGAAGTACGGCTTGAACAGGTCTACTGTAGGCATAATCCTAGCTAAAAAAAGATATAATCAAGCCGCTAAAGGAGTAACGAAAATTACATCTGAGAAGCAAAAGAAAAAAGTGTCATCCATGATAAAATCGAGAGTTTGCTTTTAGTTTGGATAAATGAACGGGAGGTGAAAAGAGATGTAACTAGAATGGCCATCATTCAAGTGAAGGCTGGAGAAATTTTTGAGAAATTGAAAGAACAAACTCCAGGCTCGTCCTCCGAAAATCTAGAATTCAAGGCTACCACTGGCTGGTTTACAAAATTTAAACGGAGATCTGGCATTAAACAAGCTGATGTCAATAGGGTTGCTGATCTCCACAACTACATTGCTATCAATCATTACCCGAAAGTCCTGAAGGAGAGAGAAAAACAACCGACATTAGACATGTTCTTTAACGCCCAAAGAAAGGAAAAGAACTGATTAATAAGCAAGACTATATGTATGCATTATATTTTTAATAAATAAACTTACTAAGAAATTATTCTTGTACATGACAATTTTTTTTAAATTTAAATTTTAGGATCTCCAGAACGAATTAATCGAATTTCCATTAACATATATGGTAAATCGATGATCGGTTAACGAACGATTCGGATAGCGAACATAATTGTGGAACGGATTAAGTTCGTTAACCGAATACTCACTGTATTATAAAACACAATAATGAACTATTATTGAATACATTAATGAAGTATTATAAAACACAATAATGAGCTATTATTGAATACATCAATGAAGTATTATTACATTTGATGTGAGACAGTTTATTCAACACACATAGCTAGCATTAAACATCTACTGTTTCCTTTGTGTCCATAATTTCTATTGATGGAGTGGTGCAGATATCCACATTAAGGTTGCCAACTTGTGTGGATTGTGGTGAACTATCTTGACCAGGGATGTCTGAGACAGGAGGGGGCCCAGCAGCCAAAAGTGACGTATCAGTCTCGTTTTCAGAAACACCCCCAGGGCCACCTGTCCAATGTTTCTCTTCAGTTGATACTGGAGCAGGGGTAACCATCTCACTGTAAGTAGGAGTCTCACTGACACCTTTAACAGATGTGTGCTCACTCTGGGGTATGTTAGCAGTTGGTGGTGATGTGGCCTGTCTGAGTAGGAAACTTGACACGGTCAGGCTAATAGATTGCGGCAAATAATTCAATGGTATATACATTAGTGGATCAATAGCTTAGTTAAGTTGAATTGTATACTATGTACTAATCATAACGTTTATAATTTATATTTTTGATTTTTTTTGGTTTACATTGCCACTGTAGCTAACAGCTACTTAACTCCCAGTTCTACTCTCATCCATAGAAAATCGTACAATCTCGATAGAAATATATCAAAGTAAAAAAAAAGTAAAGTTCCCTTAAGGGCTCATCGAGGCAGATGAAGTGTAGAATTCATCTGTTTCACTAACCTCGACAAGTAAAGGGGTTGTGTTAGCACAACGCCCAGCCGCCTTTACTGCCCCAACTTAAAGTCAGGTACCCATTTAAAGCTGAGTGGACTTGGGGACACACCAGGACCTGAACGATTCCCAATGTGTTCACTGATTTTTGAACCCATGACTCTTCTGTCGCTAGTCGAGCGCTCTACACCACACGATCACCCGTCCCCAGTAAATAAAAAAGGAAATAATTTAATGTTCTTGGGCGGCTCAGTATCATTTGATGCGCTGCTTGAGGGTTGGGGACCACAGCTATAAACTACTACGGAACTGTTTATTTAGTGTCCTTTCATGCCCACCATAATGATAGTGCGATTGTCATGGAGGCACCACGCGAGAATCGTGGGGGGGGGGAGGGATTTTATCACGACCTGAACAATACCGTTAGTTATCGCTGGAGAATGAAACGGATGGTCGTGTGGTAAAGCGCTCGACTGTCGACCTGAAGGTACCTGGTTCGATCTCCGGTGAGGACCAAGGACAATTTTCAGGTCTTGGCTTAAGTCCTCTCTATGTCTTCCATGGTGCCTCCCGGATGTGGTGGGATGAAAGAAGGGCACTACAAAATCTAAACAAATTAAGGTGGGCGATTTTTATTATCAAAGGGACGGATGGTCGACTGTCGACCTGATGGTACCGGCTTCGATCTCCGGTGAGGATCAATGACAATTTTCAGGTCTTTACTCAAGTTCTCGCTATATCTTCCGTGGTGTCTCCACAGCCATGGCACTAACGGCTGTGGTAGGGATGAAAGAAGGGCACCATCACTTTAATGGATCTAAGATATTCCATCTCATCCTTACAGGGACTTCACACATACTATTACATCCATAAGATTGACACTACTAACTGGCTTATGATATCATATTACTTCCATAAAATTGACACTATTAAGATATCATATTACATCTATAAATTGACACTACTATTAGCTTTTGTTATCATATTATATCTATAAAATTGACACTACTATTAGCTTATGTTATCATATTACATCTATAAAATTGACACTACTGTTAGCTTATGTGATCAAATTACATACAGCCTTTAACTGTAACGATTCAAAAAAATGAGTTTTTTTATTTACCTTTTTTCATTTTCTGTCGTCCGTTCAGAAGTTTCCATGTCACGTGGTAACGGAGAGTCTAAATCTTTGATTTCGTCGCCATTACCGAATTCTATCTCATTAACGGTGACGTCAGACATGAGGGTCAAAGGTGCTACTTCCTCAACATCGGAAAATTTCTTTTTGTAAATTAATGACCCAACCTAAACAAAATAGTAAATACATGGCTGACTCAACCTAAACAAAATAATTAAGGCTCTATCGGTTAACTTATAAAGATGTGAGGTTAATGTTTAATCAGTTCTTAAATGTTCTTTAAAATTCGCCTATGTAATGATAGGTGTAATTAATTACCGGTACGTGTTATTATAAAAAAAGACAAAATTAACAGCTATGGAAACAAATCCTTTTGCTAAGAAGCACATTTTGTCTGTGATATTTAAATCTTGTAAGTCTTTTTTTATTGAGGATATTCCAATTTATTACTTAAATGCACTATAAGGAACTAATACTACTTAGATAATATACAAATTTATTTAAATATTATTACTTACAAAAACATGAATTTAATATTTGGTTATATTTGTTAATTAACAGCAATAAATGAATAATCTATAGATATTGATGGGCAAACAAGCTTACATTTTTAGCCAATAAAATATGATTTATGGATTTATTATTTACTTTCTTGTGCATTTGAAAATAGCGTTATTTTTTAAAGTTTTTAGTCTTATTATTTAGCTATATTTTCAAGTTAATTGACACTTTCTCGTATCTAAACATGAACTATAAGATATTAGCAGCTAAAGACTTTATGTCCGTGTAAATGAAAATGATAAATATAAACAACAACAACAACAACTACTACAACAACAACATAACTCACATTATTTTTATTCCTAGATCTTCGTTTCGCTAAAAGTCTCGGCATAAATATCATCATCAACATGGCGTAGATTAAAAGGAAATTTAAAGAAAGTGAAATAGCGAATGCCAAAACTCCATACTCTCCAAAGAAACTTTTTGGGCAAATATCACTACCGCTTTCATGATTATCTTCTGATGGGTCAGTGCTAGACACTGTTGTCTTGGAGGATTTTGTTGTATCTTTGGACGGCGATTTCGTTGTAGGTGTGTCTTCATGCGATGAGATTTCTGCTTGTCTATGACCTGTTGCCAATTCAGACTTGTCATTTTCCGAAGTGATTGTTGTCGTTCCATCGATCGTAGTATTGAGCATTGCTGCTGTATAATTGTTATCTGTGTCATTGTTATAACTACTACTAATTTCTGGCGTATCAGTAGTGCTAGGTACAGATGAATCATAGTTGGCAGTACTGCTAGATGATGTTCTATTACTGTTATCACTGTTTCTTTTTCTGCGCCTCAGGATCTGAAAACGATAGTGTCCTATTCTATTTTTTTCTTCTGGACGAGTATTACTTAATCCAGCATTCCATTCTTTAAGATTAATATTTGTTTGTTTCGCCTCATTATATTCACCAACAAAACCATGCAAGCTAAATTTGAGTTCTCTCTCTTTATGATAATATGATTCAATTCCCAAGTCACCACTTGGACCAGAGTAGATCTCAAAGTCACCACTTGATTCAACATTATTCTCAGAGTCACCACTTGATTCAACGGTAGTCTCAGAGTCACCATTTGATTCAACGGTAGTCTTAAAGTCAACATTTGATTCAACGTTATTATCAGAGTCTAAACTTGGTTCAACGTTATTATCAGAGTCACCACTTGATTCAACGTTATTATCAGAGTCACCACTTGATTCAACGGTAGTCTCAGTGTCACCACTTGATTCAACGGTAGCCTCAGTGTCACCACTTGATTCAACGGTAGTCTCAGTGTCACCACTTGATTCAACGATAGTCTCAGTGTCACCACTTGATTCAACGGTAGTCTCAGTGTCACCACTTGATTCAACAGTAGTCTCAGTGTCACCACTTGATTCAGCGTTAAAATCAAAGTCGCCTCTTAGTTCAACGTTGTTCTCAGATTCACCACTTGATTCAACGGTAGCCTCAGTGTCACCACTTGATTCAACGGTAGTCTCAGTGTCACCACTTGATTCAACGATAGTCTCAGTGTCACCACTTGATTCAACGGTAGTCTCAGTGTCACCACTTGATTCAACAGTAGTCTCAGTGTCACCACTTGATTCAGCGTTAAAATCAAAGTCGCCTCTTAGTTCAACGTTGTTCTCAGATTCACCACTTGATTCAACGGTAGTCTCAGTGTCACCACTTGATTCAGCGTTAAAATCATAGTCACCTCTTAGTTCAACGTTGTTCTCAGAGTCACCACTTGAATTAACTTCAATGCCGTTTTTCTCGCTATTTTGTTTTTTTCTATACATTTTGAAGTCTTGCTCAATTGTTTCTTTTACTTCTGAAATAAATTTATAACTTTTTTCTGGGTTTATTCCGAAACCTGTCCAAATAAAAATGTTTGTGTAAACATTTTAAATACATCATTTCTGAAATAAGAACTTAACACAAGACTGATTAATATATGTATTAAAAGAATATGAATGTAACTGTGAACACTGTGGTATGATTTATTATTTAATTTGAATTTATTTCATTTCCTGGAAGGTCTACAATGATAAACATGATTGTAGTCTAAGAAGGTTATTAATTTAAATCTTAATAAAATAGATGAATTAAGTATTCTAAGTTTGTTTTTCTTTTTTACAAATGTTACAATATACTATATGATCTTCTTAATCACAAAAATGTCGAATAAAAAGAATCGCATGAACAGTTTCTAAATTTCTAAAACCATAACGTTTAGTTAAAAAAATAAAATTATAAAAAAATATTTTATAAAAAACAACGTTTTTTCTTGCGGACTAAAAAGCCGAAAATAATTTATGAATAAATTGGTAACATGGTAATAGTAATAGACTTTATAAGAGCTTCTAATTTTTATAAGACGAAAAACGTTGGGCGCATGAATTTTATATTATGTGAATGTTTGTTTTACAATGCTGAAATTTTGTTTAAGAGAATGTATATTTCAATTCGTTTATTGCACAATTATTGCAATGATAACAATTAAATCCCAAAAGAATTATTACAGAATGTTTCCGAAATATCACGATATTGCAGATCATTTATTAGAACTTCTATAACAAAATGCATTTGAGTATGTAAAATTAATTCTAGTGTTATATAACCTAAACTTATGATATTGTTACAACTCTTTAAAAATTATTGTTTATGGAATTAAAACAACACACAGGCTGGCGTGGGTTCCAAGAGTATTTACTAATATCTATCAACTTAAATAAACAACAACAACTGCAACATGGCCAATTTCTTCCGGCTTCCACGTCACTGTCTCTACCGCGTCATCACGTTCAATATCTCGATGCACGGTGCGCACCGGGGGAGAAGTCGTAACAATGTATAATGCGATACTTGTAAAGTCAATTGAATCAATATATTAATATAGTGAAATTATATTAAACAAGTTTTCATTTATAGAAATTAGAGTATCTAGTGAAATTATATTAAACAGGTTTTCATTTATATAAATTAGAGTATGTTAGAAAGGTATGGATGTTTGTGTTCATGCGCCCAAAGTTTTTCGTTTTATAAAAATTAGAAGGTCTAATAAAGTCTATTACCATGTTACCAATTTATTCAGGAATTATTTTCTGCTTTTTAGTACGCAAGAAAAACGTTGTTTTTATTATAAAATATTTTTTTATAATGTAATTTTAATTTTATAATTTTTAGTTTTTGAATGGTCAAAATTTGAAATCGCATAATTTTATTCAAGAACCTTGGATGTGTAGTGCAATTATTCCTATGCGCAATTTAAAGACAAATTAGATATAAATTTGTGTACCTTACCCATGATGATTCTTCTTTCCTTCATTTTCATTGACCCCGGAAAGACAAACAATCATAATAAACTAGTAAGAATATTGCATTGTCATCGGGTTCTGAGCTATATTGAAAGTATCAGAGCTATAGCATATCGGAAAGTGGTATGAAATTGGATTGCCAAATTCCCGGACAGACAAACAAGAAGTGAAGTTAATAAAAACGTTGTAAAATAAAACAAAAAGAGACCAAAATATTTTAGACCCTGAAAGAATATAAACAAATTACTTGCTAATTTTGAAAGATTCAAATAGAACTTTAAAGTATATATGCATGTAGTGAAAGCTTTTTCCTAAATTAAACAAAAAATCTAGTTATCCGAAGAGTAGCATACGCCGCCCTATCAATATAATTACTGGAATTTTTTTTTTAAATAAGCAATCAAACAAAATATATTTTATCATTCATTTTAATTCTCATTAAAATTGGTGATTTTTTTAGTATCTTCTTTATATATAATTATCTACGTCGCCCAACGCTTGCTTGTTTTGTCTAATCATGAATTCCCCAAACTCGACTTATCTATCTATATATAGACTTGCCTCTTGCTACGTGGTGTCCCACATGGTTGGGCGACGAAGAGAATTATATATATATATATATATATATATATGGAAGTGGTTACGGTAACATCAAGTGCCATTATAATAGGGTTAGAGGGAGCACTCATTTTTTTTTCGGGTACCGACAATTATATTAGGGTTAGGAAAAGGGTTAGGGTTAGGGATAGGGATAGGGATAGGGATAGGGGTAGGGTCAGGGTCAGGGATAGGGTTAGGGATAGGTTTAGGGTTAGGGATAGGGCTAGGGTGTGGAGCAATATCTATTGATGTAACCCGGAAAAAAAATACGAACTCCATCTTGACGTTACCGTAGCCACTGCGTATATATACCAATCAGGTATATATATATTGAGAGATATGTTACATTATTTTTTAAAGTACATCTCAACCCCAATCACTAGGAATTAATCTTTGATATGATGCGAATGTGGAACATGATTACCCGAATAAACAGATTTTCAAATAAAGACTTTAATATTTCAATAGCTCTAGCAGTTTCTTCGCCTGAATTCAAAGTTTTCATAAGGCAGTCGTTTACTCCCCACTTTCCAATCGATCTAATAATACAGATTTCATTGTCAGATAAACTCGTTATACTTTATTGAAACATTGAACAAAAAAATCTTTAACAAAGTAGCGAAAATAAAAGCACCCTTTAACATTTATAAGAGTTACTTAGATGTAAATAGCTGGCCTACCTAAGTTACTTATATGTAAATAGCTGGCCTACCTAAGTTACTTATATGTAAATAGCTGGTCTACCCAAGTTACTTATATGTAAATAGCTCGCCTACCTAAGTTACTTATATGAAAAAAGCTGGCCCACCTAAGTTACTTATATGTAAATAGCTGGCCTAACTAAATTACTTATATGTAAATAGTTGGCCTACCTAAGTTATTTATATGTAAATAGCTGGCCTACCTATGTTACTTATATGTAATTAGCAGACCTACCTAAGTTACTTATATGTAAATAGCTGGCCTACCTAAGTTATTTATATGTAAATAGCTGACCAACATCTCAATCCCAATCACTAGGAATTAATCTTTGATATGATGCGAACGTGGAACATGATTACCCAAATAAACAGATTTTCAAATAAAGACTTTAATATTTCAATAGCTCTAGCAGTTTCTTCGCCTGAATTCAAAGTTTTCATAAGGCAGTCGTTTACTCCCCACTTTCCAATCGATCTAATAATACAGATTTCATTGTCAGATAAACTCGTTATACTTTATTGAAACATTGAACAAAAAAAATCTTTAACAAAGTAGCGAAAATAAAAGCACCCTTTAACATTTATAAGAGTTACTTAGATGTAAATAGCTGGGCTACCTAAGTTACTTATATGTAAATAGCTGGCCTACCTAAGTTACTTATATGTAAATAGCTGGCCTACCCAAGTTACTTATATGTAAATCACTGGCCTACCTAAGTTACTTATATGAAAAAAGCTGGCCCACCTAAATTACTTATATGTAAATAGCTGGCCTAACTAAATTACTTATATGTAAAAAGCTGCCCTAAATAAGTTACTTATATGTAAATAGCTGGCCTACCTAAGTTACTTAGATGTAAATAGCTGGCCTATTTAAGTTACTTATATGTAAATAGCTGGCCTACCTAAGTTATTTATATGTAAATAGCTGACCAACATCTCAATCCCAATCACTAGGAATTAATCTTTGATATGATGCGAACGTGGAACATGATTACCCAAATAAACAGATTTTCAAATAAAGACTTTAATATTTCAATAGCTCTAGCAGTTTCTTCGCCTGAATTCAAAGTTTTCATAAGGCAGTCGTTTACTCCCCACTTTCTAATCAATCTAATAATACAGATTTTATTGTCAGATAAACTCGTTATACTTTATTGAAACATTGAACAAAAAAATCTTTAACAAAGTAGCGAAAATAAAAGCACCCTTTAACATTTATAAGAGTTACTTAGATGTAAATAGCTGGCCTACCTAAGTTACTTATATGTAAATAGCTGGCCTACCTAAGTTACTTATATGTAAATAGCTGGTCTACCCAAGTTACTTATATGTAAATAGCTCGCCTACCTAAGTTACTTATATGAAAAAAGCTGGCCCACCTAAGTTACTTATATGTAAATAGCTGGCCTAACTAAATTACTTATATGTAAATAGTTGGCCTACCTAAGTTATTTATATGTAAATAGCTGGCCTACCTATGTTACTTATATGTAATTAGCAGACCTACCTAAGTTACTTATATGTAAATAGCTGACATATCTAAGTTCTAATGTGTAGATAGTTGGCCTACCTAAGTTACATATATGTAAATAGCTAACCTACCTAAGTTACTTATATGTAAATAGCTGGCCTAACTAAGTTACTTATATGTAAATAGATGACCTAACTAAGTTACTTATATGTAAATAGCTGGCCTAACTAAGTTACTTATATGTAAATAGATGGCCTAACTAAGTTATTTATATGTAAAAAGACGGCCTAACCAAGTTACTTATATGTAAAAAGCTGGCCCACCTAAGTTACTTATATGTAAATAGCTGGCCTACCTAAGTTACTTTAATGTAAATAGCTGGCCTACCTAAGTTCTAATGTGTAAATAGCTGGCCTACCTAAGTTACTTATATGTAAATAGATGGCCTACATAAGTTACTTATATGTAAATAGCTGGCCTACCTAAGTTACTTATATGTAAATAGCTGGCCTACCTAAGTTACTTATATGTAAATAGCTGGCCTACCTAAGTTACTTATATGTAAATAGCTGGCCTACCTAAGTTACTTATATGTAAATAGCTGGCCTTCCTAAGTTACTTATATGTAAATTGCTGGTCTACCTAAGTTACTTATATGTAAATAGCTGGCCTACCTAAGTTCTAATGTGTAAATAGCTGGCCTACCTAAGTTACTTGTATGTAAATAGATGGCCTATATAAGTGACTTATATGTAAATAGCTGACCTGCTTAAGTTACTTATATGTAAATAGATGCCGTACGTAAGTTACTTATATGTAAATAGCTGGCCTAACTAAGTTACTTATATGTAAATTGCTGGTCTACCTAAGTTACTTATATGTAAATAGCTGACCTACCTAAGTTCTAATATGTAAATAGCTGGCCTACCTAAGCTACTTATATGTAAATAGATGACCTACCTAAGTTACTTATATGTAAATAGCTGGCTTACCTAAATTACATATATGTAAATAGTTGGCCCACCTAAGTTACTTGTATGTAAATAGCTGGCCTAACTAAGTTACTTATATGTAAATAGCTTACCTACCTAAGTTCTTATATGTAAATAGCTGGCCTTCCTAAGCTTCTTATATTTAAATAGATGGCCTACCTAAGTTACTTATATGAAAATAGTTGGCCTACCTAAGTTACTTATATGTAAATAGCTGGCCTACCTAAGTTACTTATATGTAAATAGCTGGCCTAACTAAGTTCTAATATGTAAATAGCTGGCCTACCTAAGTTACTTATATGTAAATAGCTGGCCTACCTAAGTTATTTATTTGTAAATAGATGGCCTAACTAAGTTACTTATATGTAAATTGCTGACCTACCTAAGTTCTAATGTGTAAATAGATGTCCTACCTAAGTTACTTATATGTAAATAGATGGCATACATAAGTTACTTATATGCAAATAGCTGGCCTACCTAAGTTACTTATATGTAAATAGCTGACCTGCCTAAGTTGCTTATATGTAAATAGATTTCCTACCTAAGTTACTTATTTGTAAATAGATGGCCTAACTAAGTTATTTATATGTAAATTGCTGACCTGCCTAAGTTACTTATATGTAAATAGATTTCCTACCTAAGTTACTTATATGTAAATAGCTGGCCTACCTAAGTTACTTGTATGTAAATAGCTGGCCTAACTAAGTTACTTATATGTAAATAGCTTACCTACCTAAGTTACTTATTTCTAAATAGATGGCCTAACTTAGTTACTTGTATGTAAATAGCTGGCTTACCTAAGTTACTTATATGTAAATAGACGGCCTACCTAAGTTACTTATATGAAAATAGATGGCCTACCTAAGTTACTTATATAAAAATAGATGGCCCACCTTAGTTACTTATATGTAAATAGTTGGCATACCTAAGTTACTTATATGTAAATAGCTGGCCTACCTAAGTTACTTATGTGTAAATAGATGGCCTACCTAAGTTACTTATATGTAAATAGCTGGCCTACCTAAGTTACTTATATGTAAAAAGCTGGCCTTCCGAAGCTACTTATATTTAAATAGATGGCCTACCTAAGTAACTTATATGTAAATAGCTGGCCTAAGTAAGTTACTTATATGTAAATAGCTGGCCTACCTAATTTCTAATATGTAAATAGCTGGCCTACCTAAGTTACTTATATGTAAATTGCTGGTCTACCTAAGTTACATATATGTAAATAGATGGCCTACCTAAGTTACTTATATGTAAATAGCTGGCCTACCTAAGTTACTTATATGTAAAAAGCTGGCCTACCTAAGTTACTTATATGTAAATAGCTGGCCAACCTAAGTTCTAATGTGTAAATAGCTGGCCTACCTAAGTTACTTATATGTAAAAAGCTGGCCTACCTAAGTTACTTATATGTAAATAGCTGGCCTACCTAAGTTCTAATGTGTAAATAGCTGGCCTACCTAAGTTACTTTTATGTAAATAGATGGCCTACATAAGTGACTTATATGTAAATAGCTGGCCTACATAAGTTACTTATATATAAATAGCTGACCTGCTTAAGTTACTTATATGTAAATAGATGCCGTACGTAAGTTACTAATATGTAAATAGCTGGCCTAACTAAGTTACTTATATGTAAATTGCTGGTCTACCTAAGTTACTTATATGTAAATAGCTGACCTACCTAAGTTCTAATATGTAAATAGCTGGCCTACCTAAGCTACTTATATGTAAATAGATAGCCTAACTAAGTTACTTATATGTAAATTGCTGACCTACCTAAGTTCTAATGTGTAAATAGATGGCCTAACTAAGTTATTTATATGTAAATTGCTGACCTGCCTAAGTTACTTATATGTAAATAGCTTACCTACCTAAGTTCTTATATGTAAATAGCTGGCCTTCCTAAGCTACTTATATTTAAATAGATGGCCTACCTAAGTTACTTATGTGTAAATAGCTGGCCTACCTAAGTTATTTATATGTAAATAGATGGCCTAACTAAGTTACTTATATGTAAATTGCTGACCTACCTAAGTTCTAATGTGTAAATAGATGGCCTAACTAAGTTATTTATATGTAAATTGCTGACCTGCCTAAGTTACTTATATGTAAATAGCTTACCTACCTAAGTTCTTATATGTAAATAGCTGGCCTTCCTAAGCTACTTATATTTAAATAGATGGCCTACCTAAGTTACTTATATGTAAATAGCTGGCCTAACTAAGTTACTTATATGTAAATTGCTGGTCTACCTAAGTTACTTATATGTAAATAGCTGACCTACCTAAGTTCTAATATGTAAATAGCTGGCCTACGTAAGCTACTTATATGTAAATAGATGACCTACCTAAGTTACTTATATGTAAATAGCTGGCTTACCTAAATTACATATATGTAAATAGTTGGCCTACCTAAGTTACTTGTATGTAAATAGCTGGCCTAACTAAGTTACTTATATGTAAATAGCTTACCTACCTAAGTTACTTATTTCTAAATAGATGGCCTAACTTAGTTACTTGTATGTAAATAGCTGGCTTACCTAAGTTACTTATGTGTAAATAGACGGCCTACCTAAGTTACTTATATGAAAATAGATGGCCTACCTAAGTTACTTATATAAAAATAGATGGCCCACCTTAGTTACTTATATGTAAATAGTTGGCCTTCCTAAGTTACTTATATGTAAATAGCTGGCCTACCTAAGTTACTTATGTGTAAATAGATGGCCTACCTAAGTTACTTATATGTAAATAGCTGGCCTACCTAAGTTACTTATATGTAAAAAGCTGGCCTTCCGAAGCTACTTATATTTAAATAGATGGCCTACCTAAGTAACTTATATGTAAATAGCTGGCCTAAGTAAGTTACTTATATGTAAATAGCTGGTCTACCTTATTTCTAATATGTATATAGCTGGCCTACCTAAGTTACTTATATGTAAATAGCTGGTCTACCTAAGTTACATATATGTAAATAGATGGCCTACCTAAGTTACTTATATGTAAATAGCTGGCCTACCTAAGTTACTTATATGAAAATAGTTGGCCTACCTAAGTTACTTATATGTAAATAGCTGGCCTACCTAAGTTCTAATGTGTAAATAGCTGGCCTACCTAAGTTACTTATATGTAAAAAGCTGGCCTACCTAAGTTACTTATATGTAAATAGATGGCCTACATAAGTGACTTATATGTAAATAGCTGGCCTAACTAAGTTCTAATATGTAAATAGCTGGCCTACCTAAGTTACTTATGTGTAAATAGCTGGCCTACCTAAGTTATTTATATGTAAATAGATGGCCTAACTAAGTTACTTATATGTAAATTGCTGACCTACCTAAGTTCTAATGTGTAAATAGATGGCCTAACTAAGTTATTTATATGTAAATTGCTGACCTGCCTAAGTTACTTATATGTAAATAGCTTACCTACCTAAGTTCTTATATGTAAATAGCTGGCCTTCCTAAGCTACTTATATTTAAATAGATGGCCTACCTAAGTTACTTATGTGTAAATAGCTGGCCTACCTAAGTTATTTATATGTAAATAGATGGCCTAACTAAGTTACTTATATGTAAATTGCTGACCTACCTAAGTTCTAATGTGTAAATAGATGGCCTAACTAAGTTATTTATATGTAAATTGCTGACCTGCCTAAGTTACTTATATGTAAATAGCTTACCTACCTAAGTTCTTATATGTAAATAGCTGGCCTTCCTAAGCTACTTATATTTAAATAGATGGCCTACCTAAGTTACTTATATGTAAATAGCTGGCCTAACTAAGTTACTTATATGTAAATTGCTGGTCTACCTAAGTTACTTATATGTAAATAGCTGACCTACCTAAGTTCTAATATGTAAATAGCTGGCCTACGTAAGCTACTTATATGTAAATAGATGACCTACCTAAGTTACTTATATGTAAATAGCAGGCTTACCTAAATTACATATATGTAAATAGTTGGCCTACCTAAGTTACTTGTATGTAAATAGCTGGCCTAACTAAGTTACTTATATGTAAATAGCTTACCTACCTAAGTTACTTATTTCTAAATAGATGGCCTAACTTAGTTACTTGTATGTAAATAGCTGGCTTACCTAAGTTACTTATATGTAAATAGACGGCCTACCTAAGTTACTTATATGAAAATAGATGGCCTACCTAAGTTACTTATATAAAAATAGATGGCCCACCTTAGTTACTTATATGTAAATAGTTGGCCTACCTAAGTTACTTATATGTAAATAGCTGGCCTACCTAAGTTACTTATGTGTAAATAGATGGCCTACCTAAGTTACTTATATGTAAATAGCTGGCCTACCTAAGTTACTTATATGTAAAAAGCTGGCCTTCCGAAGCTACTTATATTTAAATAGATGGCCTACCTAAGTAACTTATATGTAAATAGCTGGCCTAAGTAAGTTACTTATATGTAAATAGCTGGCCTACCTTATTTCTAATATGTATATAGCTGGCCTACCTAAGTTACTTATATGTAAATAGCTGGTCTACCTAAGTTACATATATGTAAATAGATGGCCTACCTAAGTTACTTATATGTAAATAGCTGGCCTACCTAAGTTACTTATATGTAAAAAGCTGGCCTACCTAAGTTACTTATATGTAAATAGCTGGCCTACCTAAGTTCTAATGTGTAAATAGCTGGCCTACCTAAGTTACTTATATGTAAAAAGCTGGCCTACCTAAGTTACTTATATGTAAATAGCTGGCCTAACTAAGTTCTAATATGTAAATAGCTGGCCTACCTAAGTTACTTATGTGTAAATAGCTGGCCTACCTAAGTTATTTATATGTAAATAGATGGCCTAACTAAGTTACTTATATGTAAATTGCTGACCTACCTAAGTTCTAATGTGTAAATAGATGGCCTAACTAAATTATTTATATGTAAATTGCTGACCTGCCTAAGTTACTTATATGTAAATAGCTTACCTACCTAAGTTCTTATATGTAAATAGCTGGCCTTCCTAAGCTACTTATATTTAAATAGATGGCCTACCTAAGTTACTTATGTGTAAATAGCTGGCCTACCTAAGTTATTTATATGTAAATAGATGGCCTAACTAAGTTACTTATATGTAAATTGCTGACCTACCTAAGTTCTAATGTGTAAATAGATGGCCTAACTAAGTTATTTATATGTAAATTGCTGACCTGCCTAAGTTACTTATATGTAAATAGCTTACCTACCTAAGTTCTTATATGTAAATAGCTGGCCTTCCTAAGCTACTTATATATAAATAGATGGCCTACCTAAGTCACTTGTATGTAAATAGCTGGCCTAACTAAGTTACTTATATGTAAATAGCTTACCTACCTAAGCTACTTATTTCTAAATAGATGGCCTAACTTAGTTACTTGTATGTAAATAGCTGGCTTACCTAAGTTACTTATATGTAAATAGACGGCCTACCTAAGTTACTTATATGAAAATAGATGGCCTACCTAAGTTACTTATATAAAAATAGATGGCCTACCTAAGTTACTTTTATGTAAATAGCTGACTTACCTAAGTTTCTTATATATAAATAGCTGACCTACCTAAGTTCTAATGTGTAAATAGTTGGCCTACCTAAATTACTAATTATTAATTGTATTAAAATTAAATAACGGGACACTCATGTAATAAGATTGTATAATGTAATAACAATTTTCATTTATTATTGCAACATAACACTGGGCAGCAGCCAAAAAAAAACGTCTGGGTTTTTCAACTGATTTAGACTAATTTTGGTTTTCTGAGTCCGAATATCACATTGATTTTGCTTGGTCAGGTCAACTTTTTGAGATACAGCCATAGACCTAGCTGACGAACTATACGTATTCTAATATCAGGGGTTTAAAGTCCAATCATTTCTCTAAATTAGCTGCATAAAATTTAGCAGCAAAATAATCACAATTATAAAAACAGAGATAATTATATTTTATTTATAAATCATCAATCTGGATTTTTACTTGATTATTTAATCATCAGCACTTGATTGTGTTAAATAGGCCAATAAAATTTCCAGGACAGTTAAAGTAGATAGACATAATATTGTTTAGATAGATAGACAGATAAGTTGAGTGATAGATTGATTGATAGATAGATAGATAAATAGACAAACGAATCGCACGGACAGTGAAAATAGGTCAGGAATGATGATTAATAGCAGCAGCGTGTAGAGTCAGGTATTACGTAATTAGACAGGTGAAGGACGGGCGAAAGGGAAAGCTTGGTCAGTTGTAGGGACGCGGAGATATACAGGTCACGACAGAAAGAGAGGGGTCAGTGTAGGTTTTGTTAAGTTTGAAGAAAGTTGTCTAATTAGGAAGAAACGAAGTGATTAGTAGGAACTGTTTTATTGTATTGACAATTGATAGAGTAGACTTGATTAAATATTTGATGTTCACTATTGTATTGACATAAGGGACAATTGATAGAGTAGACTTGATTAAATATTTGATATTCACTATTGTATTGACATAAGGGACAATTAATAGAGTAGACTTGATTAAATATTTGATGTTCACTATTGTATTGACATAAGGGACAATTGCTAGAGTAGACTTGATTAAATATTTGATGTTCACTATTGTATTGACATAAGGGACAATTGATAGAGTAGACTTGATTAAATATTTGATGTTAACTATTGTATTGACATAAGGGACAATTGATAGAGTAGACTTGATTAGATATTTGATGTTCACTATTGTATTGACATAAGGGACAATTGATAGAGTAGACTTGATTAAATATGTCATGTTCACTATTGGATATTAGTGCTTTAGATCATTCAATAAAGTGATTTTGATTCATAAAACGGAAGTGTTGTGAACTTGTTTTAGTTGTTTGAAAGAGTTAAAAATAAAATAAAGTAGTTAAAACAATAAATAAAGAAGACCTTCGAGCCATCCCTGACACAAACTGATTTTAACTTTCACTGGCTTACACTCAGTTGCATCCTGCTATTACTTTCAGTTTATTGATATGGCTTCAGCGCAACGGTCATGCAGGAATAATCCTGACGTTTTCTGCTACATCTGCGGAGAATGCACGCTGTCAGCTGACAGGAAGAACATCACAAGATTTGTGAAGTACGCCTACCAGGCTTACTTTAAAGTCAAGCTGGGTGACCAAGATATGTCCTGGGCACCGCACACGGTGTGCAAGTTGTGCGTGGAATACCTCCGACTGTGGACGAATAGCGCTAAAACTTCACTGAAGTTTGGGATTCCGATGGTTTGGAGAGAGCCGTTTGACAATGCATCGGATTGTTACTTCTGCGCCATCAATACACAGAGTTCCAAAACTCCATAAACACGCTTGAGTGCGCCGCCTGGAAATCGTTTGTGCAGGTGGTGAGCAACTTCCTGGGTATCACGAAGGCAGCTAACCACACCAGACTCATCAGCAGCATGATAGAGGACTTCCAAAAACTCGGGTGTTTGATTAGTTTAATGATGCACTTCCTGTTCTCACACATGGAGAAGTTTCCTGAAAACCTTGGGGCGATGAGCGATGAGCAGGGAGAAAGGTTCCATCAGGACATCCGCCAAATGGAGGAACGATACCAGGGGAGGTGGGACGCAGTCATGCTGGCGGACTACTGCTGGTCGCTGAAGAGAGACAACCCAGCAGCTTCACACACGGCAATCGAAGAAACGCCGATTTATGCCTTGAACTCTGAACTTTTGTTTCACGTAACGCTCATTGCTATACCAATATTATGACAATTATGCTTATAAAAATTGGTGGATAAACAAAAACTGAATGAATTTGAACACGTTGACTTTAATTTCTTGAGTAAAACGGAAAAAATCGTCAGGGGCTTATCAGCTGAAGATCCGCAAAAATGTTTTTTTTACAAAAAAATCTATTTTTTAATAATTTCTGTAGGAAAAAATCCTGACCTGATTGAACAAAACCAAGGTCATTTTCGGACTCAGAGCATCAAAATTAGTATAAATCAGTTGAAAAGCCCTGGACTTTTTTCAAAAAATATTTTTTTGTTGCCCTGTGTAATTAAACAAGCAGGAATCATCCTTGGAGTGTATTGAGCCGAAGTATCTGATGTGGTCCACCTCTTTATTTCTCTCTCCATTTATGGTTATTTCTGCCTAGTTTTCAATTATATATTAGTCCAAAGCTTTTGTTTTCTCAGTCCTAACTTCCGTAGACAATGGCGCAGTCTGGTGGTGAGGTCAGCAAATACAGGTTACAGGCGGGTCTTCTACCAATCAGGTATATATCTTCAGCAAATACAGGTTACAGGCGGGTCTTCAACCAATCAGGTATATATCTTCAACAAATACAGGTTACAGGCGGGTCTTCTACCAATCAGGTATATATCTTCAGCAAATACAGGTTACAGGCGGGTCTTCTACCAATCAGGTATATATCTTCAGCAAATACAGGTTACAGGCGGGTCTTCTACCAATCAGGTATATATCTTCAGCAAATACAGGTTACAGGCGGGTCTTCTACCAATCGATATTGTTTTTTGGTTTTTAAAGGCTTGTTTCAGCAGCGTCTTCTCCAAGGAATAGGTTGCAAAGAACTGGCGATATGTGACATAACTATCCATCATTTACAGGTATATATCTGGCAAAACTCACCCATTTTATTACTCATGCTCAAGACATAGATTCTTTGATTTGCATAAGTCATTCCTGTATGTTGAAATACATCTAGACTTGCATCAGCTCCTCCTGTATGTTGAAATACATCTAGACTTGCATCAGCTCCTCCTGTATGTTGAAATACCTCCAGACATGCCATCATGACAAACTATGTTGAAAGTTTTCTTGAGATAAATGAAGCTTTGATAGAGATCTAGATGATTTTCAAAGTGTTTTTCTTTATCGTTAGAAAAGATTAATCATAACTCTACAGGTAGGCCAGGAGTTTTAGCAACCTACCCAGAATAAATTTTTTACAATGGTTTAAATGCAGAATCTGACACATATATATATGAAGATTAACTGGTATGAATGACACCCAATGAAACTCATTGGAATTCTTTCTACAGCATTGCAAAAATTGCACGAATTACACGTAACTTTTCATTATTCACGGTTCTGTAAGTGTCAATAACCTTGGTAAATCTGAAGCAGGCGTAATCCACGTCAAACTGTCAGCAAACGTGCTTCAGATTATGTTATATAAGTATTTAAAATGAAAGATCAAATTAAGTGTAACCAATATGACCTGCTTACAGTGGCGCAACCAGGAGGGGCGGGGGGCGCTCGGGGCGGCTTGAGCGCCCCCCCCCCGGCAAAATCATCAAATACATAATTTAAGTTATAAAGTTACAAATAAGACTGTCAAACTGTCTTTTTTCAACATGTGAGCCCCCCCCCCCCCAAGCATTTTTTGCTGGTTGCGCCACTGCCTGCTTCCATTAGTAGACCTACGTTTTAACCGTATTGACGAATCATTAGCTTCATAAAAGTAATACATAAATTTTTATGTTTGTTGCATTATATAAAAACTACTTCACAAAACAAACCATAAATAAATAAATAATACAACACTCTGAACTGATGTGAGTAGCAGCCCCGTAGCGTGAAAATTCTACAGCAGGGGCCAGGCATTCTACAACATGGGCCAGGCATAAGCAGGGGGGGCGGGTAATACATTTTACTAAGTAGAGCAAATAAACAGAGGGGTCCAGACAAAATGCAGGGGGGCGGCCCCCCCTGCCCCCCCCCCGCACGCTACGGGCCTGGTGAGTAGTATGGCTTTCAGACTCCGGGTGGGGCAGGCATCAATCCGCTGGTGAAACTGGCAGTTGCTTTCACCCTGTGCCATAATCAGTGTCTGGTGTACACCTCTTCCTCAAATGCCCAAGGTATGAAGAATTCCAAGCATTCATCATCAATTATTTCTTCATCTTTTACATCCAGCATGTCATTATCATGTAACTCTTCATCGTCAATCATTTCCACAACATTAACCAGCTCCTTGGCATTCAAACATGACTCTCCATTACAATTTTTGAAGGCTGTTATGCATGACAAACCATGCTCAAAGCAGCGACACAAACGTGTCCCACACTGTTTCCTGGATCCGGAAGTACATTTCCAACAAACCACCTTCAGAACATCTGGTGGAGCCACATCTAAGTCAGTGGCAATATGGATGTACTTTTCCTCATGAAGCTTCCATCCCCATTCTGTGTGATTCAGTATTGCTTAGCAACATCAAGATATGTTCCACCTTCCAGCCACTGAACAGCACGGAGTAAGTAACTGCCGTCTACAACACGAATCGAACTGCTTAGTTTCAATGATGGTTCTACACCCTTGCAGATTTCTTTACCGAGCTGTGATTTATCAACTTTCCCATGTAGTTATCTTTGAACAGAGAAGTAGGAAGTGTTGACAGCTCATAGCTGAAATATTTCTCCATATCAGGTGATCTTTGCATTATGACCAGAAGCCTATTAAATAGAACTGTGGGATCAACACCTGTCAAAGCTTTCTTGGAAGTTGATGAAGAAGCATTGTTTACTTGTGCTAATGTTCTTATTTGAGATTTTCTTTGAAGGACAACATCCTTGAAGTTCTTGCCGCTCATGTTCTGAACAATATCAGCGCCAACTTCTTCAGCATTGTCGCAGTTTATATTATCAGATTCAGATGCTGCAATACCTGATGGTATGCTGTGGAGCCTTGTGTCAGAAGTATCAAATTGATTATGTGAGATCGTCATTATCTCTATTGATCCTGGACTACCCCTCTTCCGGATGCTGAACTGCATCATGGCAGTAGTCAATATCAGCAAACTGCGCTAAAGATGTCCTTACAGCTGCAGTCCTATGAATTGTGGAAGTCCATGTGGTGCGTACACTCTCAGTCACTCCTCTTCCATGAGTTATTCCTCCCTTACCTTTAATGGCCCGCATCATTGCCTGCTCTATGGTAAGGTCAACTGACAGTCCGGCCCACTGTTTACTACTACGCCGTCCAACATGGGATCCTGACATGAGCTGCTTGTGTAGATCTGGATGTGAGTTAGGTAAGCCCATCATCATCTCCAGGTACAGACGAGCACACTTGGCATAATTGTTGTGACCAGATGCTGCGAAGAGATTCACCATTCTCCTGATACTGACAAGATGGAGCTGATAGTTGCCCATTCGTTCTGCCCGCAGCAGAAGCTTTAATGTGGCAATGTAATACATATACAGAAGCCAAAGGTTTTTACTATATATGCTATAGTAATAGTTATGTCATTTTCAGGGCCCCATTCTACACCTTATACGTAGCTATACGAGATAAAGGGCCCTAGGGGCCCCAAGAGTAGCTATCCCCCTAACATAAATTTGGTTTAAATAATTTTGGTAATGTCTTTTAAGTGCTGGGCTTCAGTGTTTTTGAAGGTACCGTCTTATCTTTCAGTATTTTATAGTAATCTTGTAGTTGGCAGCTGTCTTTTTTTGTAACATGGCTGACAGTATTTTATATAGAATATAGAGGACCTTTTTTTACAAATTTATTTAATGCATTTAAACACAATTTAGGTATTCAAAACAAGGGTGTCATTAATCCTCGTTATGTTAACTAACTAGTTATTACCAAATAATTTCACAAAACGCTTGTAAGACATTAATTCTAGGTACGTAATGTAATATTTATTCAACTCCTGGCCTAAGGGATAACTGGTGAATGATTTGTTAGTTCTCACAAGTTTTTAAGTCCCCTTTCTTTGGAAGTGTGAACGATTACTCTTAAAATATTAAAATCTGGCATGCTGACGTCTATTATTCCCCCTTTTCCATTTGTTTATGATAAACATTCTAGTAATAATACAATATTTTATGTTAGTTTTAGTGAACAATTAGTCTTCATACATTTAAACAAATATTTTGTAAAAAGCGCTATTTTTGCTGACTGTCTGTTAGAAAAAAATCAAATATATCCATGCTTTTTTTTAAAAAAAATAAACAACAAAAGTTTATTACTTCAAATTCGTATAAAAGCGAATTTATATTATTCAAAAAATTATGTAGTCTATGTCACTATGTTTTGGGAAAACCTTTATCTACTCCCAAGAGTGATCTTCATAGAACACCCATATTTAGTAATGTATATTACATTTTTCATCACGTGTCAGGGCAAACAAAGCACACAAACATAAATACAATAAGCTTTTGATGTCATTTATTGTCTATATTAGATACTACTTGGCGACAGGTTATTACGTTCAAGTATTACGTTCAAGTATTACGTTCAAGTATTACGTTCAAGTATTACGTTCAAGTATTACGTTCAAGTATTACGTTTGCACAAAAATTATGCATTGAAGCAAACTAATCGGAAGACAACAAAACTTGGCTTTTCACTCAGCTATGTGCATGTTAATAGTTGAGTGATATGCCAATTATTGTCATTTTAAATAATCTGGATTTGGATATTTAAGGATTTTAATTCTGAATGATTCATTTCGGCCACATATTTTCTTTCAATTTACTGCAAGCGCGAAATCATAGTACTTAACACAAACCACTTTCTGAACGGATTTATATTTGGTGCGCATTTTTTCATCAAATGTCTATTTCTTTACTAATAGAATATAAAAGAAAATGAAGTAACTTATGTTTACTTGGCTAATATTTCAATAAATCTTAAAATTTTTAGTGATATATGATTAATAAGAATCAAGAGAATATGTAAAAGTAAAGTAAAGTTCTCTTAGCCCAAACGGGCCATCGGGGCAGATTAAGTGTAGAATTCATCTGTTTCTCTAACTTCGGCATATGAAGGGATTGTGTGGTTAGCACAACGCCCAGCCGCCTTTACTTCCCAAACTTAAGTCAGGTACCCATTTAAAAATGGGTGGACTTGTGGGACGACTTTGCACCAAATATCACATGGAAAAATTCCAAGGTTCTCACTGAGGATAGAACCCAGGACTTACAGGTCGACAGTCCGAGTTTCTACACCACTCGGCCATCCGTCCCACATGAGAATATCTACATTATAAACCTTATCGTAAATAATTTGTAATCATTATTTGTTAGATTCAGCGGTAAGTGTTAAAATGGTATGTAAAATATAATAATATTATAGATTCTATAAACTAATAATAAGATGGTTTTACAGTTCCCGTCTTTTACCCCCACTGTGCTTAATTAACATGAAGTCACCACAAGAAACATATATATGTGGCTGCACACGCCGGGAGTCAAACCCACAACGAAATACTCGTTATGTTTACTCCACAGTAAAAGTAAGTAGAATATTTTAGTATTTAAGGCAAAGGTGACTAAACCCGTGGTTGAATCCTTCATTTGTTAAGTAAAGTGAGCTTGTTGGTCAGTGACTGAATTAGAAGATTGCTAGGTGAAAGGTTGAATGTCGACCAGTTATGTACTTAAGAAATGCTCAAGTGTTTGGTAACGATCCGTTTTAATTTTTGTATTTAGCTGTAAATATTTCCTTACAAAGAAAGAATTAAAACTGGTACATACTCTTGAACATAACGGGTGCAATAAATATAAATCTAGAGGTTGAACAGAAACATGATTTTGAACACCATAGCCGTTAAGTGATTAGATGACATCAAATGAAGGAGACACGTTATAAGACACGATCAAGCGTATCTCAATTTCCAAATTCATGTCATCTGTTATATCCAATGTGTGAAGTCACTGTAAGGATGAGATGAAATCTCTTAGATCCGATAAACCACTAATGGGACGGTTTTTATGGTGCCCTTCTTTCATCCCCACCATAGCAGAAAGTACAATGGCCATGGAGGCACCAATGGAGGTATATCGGGAACTTGAACCAAGTACCCTCAGGTCGATAGTCGAGCGCTTTACCACACGACCTCCGTCCCCCTATAAAGAGAGCTATTTCCAGCAGCACCATATGTACGAGTTGTCAGGTCATCTGTACCAGGCTTCACCACCAAGACCCAAACGTGAGCTAACTGTGGTGCCTGCAGATGGAGACCTCGGGACCCCGATAACCGAGAAATCCATCTCTATTATTAAGAACATCTAGTATGGTATGTAGAAGACCATCTCTGTTATTGAGAACATCTAGTATGGTATGTAGAAGACCATCTCTGTTATTGAGAACATCTAGTATGGTATGTAGAAGACCATCTCTGTTGTTGTAAACATCTAGTATGGTATGTAGAAGACCATCTCTGTTATTGAGAACATCTAGTATGGTATGTAGAAGACCATCTCTGTTATTGAGAACATCTAGTATGGTATGTAGAAGACCATCTCTGTTATTGAGAACATCTAGTATGGTATGTAGAAGACCATCTCTGTTATTGAGAACATCTAGTATGGTATGTAGAAGACCATCTCTGTTATTGAGAACATCTAGTATGGTATGTAGAAGACAATAATCCTAAAAGCATGGACGTGACAAACAACGCTCTCAGCATTACAAAAAACATGCTCCAGACCACTGGTCACGCATAAGAGCTTGACCAGGCCCAGTTTATTGCACAATAGAGAATTATTTTGGTCAAGTTCGTTAACGGCTTTCTCATTATCTGCGAAGTGCCGACAAAACGCTTAGATGCAGTCGCGTAGCGAGCTTAACTCGCGCCCGGGACAAAATATCTTTTTCGCGACCCCCGCCCCATTCGAAAACCATATAATATTATATGTAAAACTAGATATTAAGCCCGGCCTTTGCCCAGGAAATCTAGGTATAATGTGAAACCCCTTTCTAATCAATTTAATTAATTTAATTGGGTAAATTAGGTGCTGATTTATGCCACCTTCCTAATGTGTAGCAATTCAACAGGAAAATTATTCATCACCTCATCGTCAACTGTTAAAATACAATCATCATTTAAGTAGGTCACGTATTCTCCCTCCAGCACGTCCATAATTTCTCCATTCAACTTCTCGACGTCATCATTTTTGTGACACAAAATTGCCCTGTGGGACATGGTGTCCTTAATTGCACTTATTTTCAAATTAGTTTCATAGATTTCAGTAACTAAATGGCCAGTGCATAACATTATACTGGGAATTTCAACCACGTCATCGCCCAAGTTATCATTATTCATTACTTCACCATTTCCTAATCTTAACACCGTTCAACATGATCATCCATTTGGTGCTCTGTCCCAGGGAATACCCTGTGATATACCTCCCACTTTTATATTAGCAAATGTAATATTTACAAATAGTATAAATTTAAATCAATAAAAAATGTGTACCTTCGGATGCAGAAGTTTTGTTTTTCACAAACGTAGATAGTGACTTAATTTGTATTGAAATTTGCAGAATTTCTTTTTTTAGAGCATTTTCGAAAAAAAATGGTCTATTGTCCCCGATTTTTTTGTCTGTCTGTCTGTCCGTCATCACCCTAGACCCATGTTGTATTTATCATTTTGTAGGTCTAGGCCTGCCATGTGTGCAGCAAAAGTTCATTTCGCGATCTGACCTCTGAGGGCTTGCCAAACATCCCGGTTTGGCCGGGACAGCCCCGGATATACTGGGTTGTCCCAGTGCCCCGCCCGGTTGTTGAAATTGTCCCGGTTTAGATTCAGGGCACAGTTTCTTGGAAATAATTGAGCAAAATTATTAGATCAGAGAATGATTAACTCTTAATCGACGGCAGGTTTTTGGCCATTTTTCATTACCAAACAGGTGTCCTTATATTTTGGACTATATTGTCTGTTTCCTTTATAGCCCATATATGAGTAATATATCATTTTTTTCTACTTTGAATAAGCTTTAAAACTATGCAGTTTATTTTTGTGAAAATGAGACTTGATAATTTAAAAAAAAAAAGAATTTAACAAAAAAAATTTTGTTTTTTTATTTTTTTTTTAAAAGTGTACAAACACCAATAAGACAAAAAACAAGTATTAAAAACAAACACATTTTTCCAGACATTTTATTAATCTATAATTATTTCTGCAAGGAAATATTCAGTTTTCAATCAATTTCTTCAACAAATAAATGTTTGGTGACTTTTTTTCAAATATGCATATTTTCCCTCATTATTCATATAAAAATGGTATATTTCAATTTTTTTCTTTCCCTAAATATTTTTTCCTCAGTATATATTACATATATCATTCTTTTGATAATTAAATGGTAGTTTAATTAAATCTATATTTTACCATAATATTTAGCTATTTTATTAGAATTATCAATAAATTAAAATCAATAAGACAAAGTAATAATCAGGTTTGAATGCAAAAAAGAAAAAGATATATAATTAGTTAAAATGTTTGGCTTACATAAACTACTATCAATTCTGGATCAAAAATCTAAATGTGAAAACAAAGCATTTAGAAATGATTTATTTAAAAGTAAATTTTATTAATTAATTTTCATTAAAAAGATAATTCCGAACTAAATCCACACAGCATTCTTTTCCACTCTTCTTGATACATGGACTCTTTCCTCTGCACTTGTAGCTTTCAGATCTTTCTCTACATCAATGACCCAACTGTTTCTTGATATCACAAATTGTTTCTTGGTATCCTGAATATGTATAGGGAGAAAAAAATAAAATTTAATTTAAATTAGCTTGTGATACTGAGATAAACAATTTCTATCTTTCATAACGCACAAAAACATATCACACACTACACTTGACATTTTTTCTTCTCAAAACCTTGTCATTTGAATAGCACAATCTACATTTACTACATTTATTTACTATTATTGGGTGTATTGCATGTTTTAAAAAGGGTGGCTTAGTCGTAAGACGTACTAGAGCACTTTCTAAAATATTACCAAAGTCTCCAATAAGTTCTTCAGAAAAATGTAATTGTCCATAATTATTAGGTCTGTGTAACTCTTAGATTCATCTATAGAAATATTTTCATATGGTTGAAACAATGTCATCCATTTCATTTTTATGTATGTCAGTAGTGTTCTTTACATAATTTGTCATTAGGGTCTTCATTTTCAGGATTTGTAATTTTTAAGAAACTCAGAATAGCTTTAAATCTGTCACAAGACATAAATGTACAAGCCCAGAATCCATTATAAAGAGGCTTTTTACTCCAAAATCTGTCAATACTAGAGGTTTTAACTATTCCTGCATACATTATCAGCCCACAAAAGCAATAAAATTCCTCTGGTATAATACCAAACCAACCCTTATAACTTTTGTGGTCCATGAATCTTTGCGTAATCATTAGTATACTGGCTTATGTGAGTTACTATATCCAGTGTGAAGTATAGTTTGAAGAAATCCATGGCATGGAAGAACCTCTTTGCACCTTCTCTTGTTCTAACTTCTTTCAAGTGAATTCCTGGAACCCTTTCTGGTAGAAATGAAGGAGGTGACTTTCTCACCTAAGCCACTGAAGCTGTGTCAAATAAAAATAATGTAATTAATTATAAATTAAGTATTTTTATTTTTTTAAATATAAAATGATGTTTTAAATGTAATAATAAAATATATAAACTAAATATAAAATAAAACAGAAGACTATAGTACATATATTTGTGTGCTCTCCTATCAGCTGATTTTTGTTTATCAATCAGCTGAGAGCTAAAGATTTATATAGTACCATGCTTTAAATGGAAAAACAAAATATTTAACATGTATTTCTACGTTTTTTTAAATTATTAATACATTTACAATATTTTTCTGCTAAAATGTTATAACTAGCGTGATATTAGGTGATTATTTAGCATACAACAGACCATAAAACAAACAAAAAATACAGCATGTTGTTGTGAGCATTGGTATACTTACACATGAGTATTAGATGCATTCAAACTTCCATTGAACGAAACATTTTCATCATCTGAAACATCAGAAACGTCGGTTAGATCCCAGACTTCATCATCACTTGATACTAACTTGGAATCAGGCTGAAAATCTGAGTCAGAATTCATTATAATGAGCAGGACGAAGTGAGCCTTGACTCTGCTGGCTTTCAAAATGGCGTTCGGAAGAAGTGTCATTATCGGCTTTGTTTACGTTTTTAAAGTCGCGAGAATTTATATTTATTATAAAATTTCGTAAATATTTTTTTAATTTTAATGTACCAAGTCCATTTTATTACAATAAAATAACAATTAAATTAAAAAAAAATAATAAATATAATATTTGTATTAAGTTATAAAAATTGCCAAAAATGGTGCATTTCTTTGTATGCCGTCGTTTAAGATATGCTCTTGTGTGATCAGTAACATTTTGGTAAGTAACACAGTAATTTACATTTACAGAAGTGAAAAATACGAGTGGTACAACAAGAAGAAAACTGTTTTGTTTTGTAAAAATATCATGTTTGTGTACCATTATGAATAAAATAACAAAGATTATCTATTCTATATTTTAAGTGTTTTTTACATTACTGTTTTCATACCCCCCCCCCGGAACCGACATCCCTAAACCTAAAGTAAAAATAACAGAACTGTCCCGGTTGGTCCGTGAAAAAATATGGCAACCCTACTTATAAAGTACCGTTTTTTACTATAGAAGCTATATTAACAATGGAGCGCCATATATCTCAGCAACCATAAGTCCTAGACCCATGATGTATATATCATTTTGTAGGTCTTGGCCTGCCAAGTGTACATCAAAGTCCATTTCGCAATCTGACCTCTCAGAGCCAAAATATATGAGTTTCTTATATACCGTTTTTGCTTATATTTTAAATATAAATAATAAAAGCTAATCAAAGGGGCGTAATCATGATTTATTTTTGTAATAGTTATTCAACATGATTACTTCCCTCTCTAAATTTATCGAAATTCATGCGCGTGGAGCAATATTTATGGCTGTAACCCGGAAAAAAAATACGGATTTCGTCCGGCGAAAATGCTTTAAAATGTCCTTTGTCCGAAACGGAAAGGACTTAAATTGCTTGTTTAATATTACAAACTTTAATTACGAACGCGCTTGCTAATGACATTGACCTACATTTGACTCACTTTGACGATGTTAAAATGCTATCTGTTGTAATTGACGATGTTAAAATGCTATTTGTTGTAATAAAAACGAAAATAATTTGAATGATATTATATATTATTATTATTATTTAATATTTAGGACTTTTACAAACCACAGAAACTATTTAAAACTGTAGATGTTTGAAAAATAAAAATCGAATCGATTGAACCCAAGTGCCTTTTTGGATGTTTTCGTGACTTCGCTGGTCACGTGATTACTTTATCAAATACTATTGTTTTATTTATTATTTCTTGAGGTCGTTTATTTATAGAACGGATTCCCCACACACCGCGACCCGGACAAGCTTAGCTGCTTTATAATGTAAATATACCGTTTAGTGCCCCTTTGTAAGTAGCGCCAGGGGCATGATGTCCCCTTGCCCCCTCACTATGCCACACTGCTTATATTTAGTAAACAATGTGTTGTTGATACTTTAATAAACAATGTGTTGTTGATACTTTAATAAACAATGTGTTGTTGATACCAGGGCTGGGGTGTCGGTGTCGGTGGTGTCGTTAGTTTTTGCCGGTGTCGGCATTTGTATTTTGTCCGGAGTCGGTTCGGTGTCGACGGAAAAACTCCCCCACCCCCACCCAAAAAAAATACTAGAACTTTTATTAAATAATCCAGAACCACGTCAGATAGTTCTTTGCAAATCTTTAATTAAAAGTTTTCTTAAGTTTTTCTTTTCTTTTTAAATAAATACTTGGTAAATCTGTTTATCAACAAACGTATTATTTTTCAAAGCGAGATTCTCTACATTACGAAAACTTGTCAACATTAAAAGAATTTGGACTAAAAGCAGATAGGAAAGCTACTGGCTATGTTCACTCTGTTATTCACTCAATCATTGGAAATCATGAGAAATTTTTAGTTTGCAACGCCCTGTCAATATCCATGTTGGAGAAAGATTACACACAAACCTATTCAAGTCTTTCAGAACTTCAAAGAATGGTCTGTTTCAAAAGTCCCTACAATCAAAATTAACTCACAACTAACACTCTCCACGGCTTAATTTCTCTAAGCCAGAATGAAACATCACCAATCTACGTCACAATGGCACTAAAGCCCAGTCCGTAGCTGGAGCTTTTGAGGCGCCAGTCCCCCCCCCCCACCTATTACAATACATAAGATTTTCACTACATATGTCAGGTTTAATTCGGGTGTAAAATAACGATTCCTTCCACTATTAACTGTTAAGTATGTAGTGTCTTCATACGTCTCTCTCTTTTCTAAAAAAATAGGTCTGGAACAACCATCTTTTACTATTGTCTGTATCCCTTGCCGTGATTTGATTTCAGCATTCTGCATTCTCTGAATGGCCACTTATAAACTTCCAAGCATCATTGCTCTAGTGTTGCTGGATATGTCTGAACTTTGCAGTGACTTGCTGACTTAGGCAATCGTTAATAATAATCTTGACCAATATTTGAGTATAAGCCTACACATAAATGAGAACTTATTAAAAGTAGCGAATTGGCCGCTTCAGGTTTACTATAAAAATAACACCCCACATACTCTGGCATATCTTGAAGTAAACCATACACTTTTGTTACTTTAATGTATTCACTGCAGCTACTCTTGATGTCCATATCTAGTGTTTTTCGTGACATTTCAATGTTACATGTACAACTGATATTTTTTTTTTATCTTACTGGACATACTGCAAAATCGCAGATCAGGGATGTAAATTTATAACTACTGAAGAATTACAATAGGTTCTTAAATTTGATTGAACGGCTGGACCAAGAGAAGATCACAGGGGTGTTTATAATACTTGACGTGAGCTAACATAAATGTAAATGTTATCAATGTAAATGAAAAAAGGGGAGTGTACTGCGGGTCAAATCAAAACGTTTAACGGGACGTAGATTGCCCTTGTATTGTTTAGAAGCTGAAAATTGTTTTCAAGATTACTATTTCGGTGACCCGTCTAGCTTGGCACCCTGTGCATAATTATTTAAATAAACACATTTAACTGCATAGTTCGGGAATTTTATGTATTTACTTTTGTTATTTAGTAATTACATTACAAATTAGGTCCATACAATGCATGCTGCAACATAATTATACCTTCTTTAAGTTTTCTTTTTTTTAAATTCATCTATAAAATGAGGTATATTCATGGTGAGTAGCTTAGTAAGACACAAAGGCTATTTTATTTTGTTTAAACAAATTAAAAGCTACCGGTACCATAGACGTGATGTGTGTGCAGTGGTCCCTAACATTTTTCTCGCCACAGACCGATCGACGTTTGATAATTTTACCGCTGCCCGAGAGGGGTAGGTGTCGCACTATCCTGAGAGAAATACACTACAATAAATAAAAAGTAAATGATTTAATGTTTCTTGGGCGGCCCAGTTTCATTTGATCCACGGACACTAAATGGGTTGTAGAGCAAAGAAGAATGAATATACAATTAGACGAGCATCTTTATATATATATATATAGTATGAGATATATACAGGGGAAAAATACAGAATTATCTTCCCTTGCCCCCCCCCCCCCGGTGTCGGTTGTCGGTGGTCTTGGATTTTAGAAAACCGACACCGGTGTCGGTGTCGGCGGATTTTAGAAAACCGACACCGGTGTCGGTGTCGGCAAATATTTTGGCCGACACCCTACCCCTGGTTGATACTTTAGTAAACAAGTGTTGTTGATACTTTAGTAAACAATGTGTTGTTGCTACTTTAATAAACAATGTGTTGTTGATACTTTAGTAAACAATGTATTGTTGATACTTTAGTAAACAATGCATTGTTGATGATTAAATAAACAATGTGTTGTTGATACTTTAGTAAACAATGTATTGTTGATACTTTAGTAAACAATGTGTTGTTGATAATTTAGTAAACAATGTATTGTTGATACTTTAGTAAACAATGTGTTGTTGATACTTTAGTAAACAATGTATTGTTGATACTTTAGTAAACAATGTGTTGTTGATACTTTAGTAAACAATGTGTTGTTGATACTTTAGTAAACAATGTATTGTTGATACTTTAGTAAACAATGTATTGTTGATACTTTAGTAAACAATGTGTTGTTGATACTTTACTAAACAAGTAAACAATGTATTGTTGATACTTTAGTAAACAATGTGTTGTTGATACTTTAGTGAACAATGTATTGTTGATACTTTAATAAACAATGTGTTGTTGATACTTTAGTAAACAATGTATTGTTGATACTTTAGTAAACAATGTGTTGTTGATACTTTAATAAACAATGTGTTGTTGATACTTTAATAAACAATGTGTTGTTGATACTTTAGTAAACAATGTATTGTTGATACTTTAATAAACAATGTATTGTTGATACTGTAATAAACAATGTGTTGTTGATACTTTAGTAAACAATGTGTTGTTGATACTTTAGTAAACAATGTATTGTTTATAATTTAATAAACAATGTGTTGTTGATACTTTAGTAAACAATGTGTTGTTGATACTTATTAAACAATGTGTTGTTGATACTTTAGTAAACAATGTATTGTTGATACTTTAATAAACAATGTGTTGTTGATACTTTAGTAAACAATGTGTTGTTGATACTTTAGTAAACAATGTATTGTTGATACTTTAATAAACAATGTGTTGTTGATACTTTAGTAAACAATGTGTTGTTGATACTTTAGTAAACAATGTGATGTTGATACTTTAGTAAACAACGTATTGTTGATACTTTAATAAACAATGTGTTGTTGATACTTTAGTAAACAATTTGTTGTTGATACTTTAGTAAACAATGTGTTGTTGATACTTTAGTAAACAATGTATTGTTGATACTTTAGTAAACAATGTGTTGTTGATACTTTAGTAAACAATGTGTTGTTGATACTTTAGTAAACAATGTATTGTTGATACTTTAATAAACAATGTGTTGTTGATACTTTAGTAAACAATGTGTTGTTGATACTTTAGTAAACAATGTATTGTTGATACTTTAATAAACAATGTGTTGTTGATACTTTAGTAAACAATGTGTTGTTGATACTTTAGTAAACAATGTATTGTTGATACTTAAATAAACAATTTGTTGTTGATACTTTAGTAAACAATGTATTGTTGATACTTTAATAAACAATGCATTGTTTATGATTTAGTAAACATTGTATTGTTATTACTTTAGTAAACATTGTATTGGTGATGATTTAATAAACAATGTATCGTTGATGATTTAATAAACAATGTATTATTGACGATTTAGTAAACAATGTGTTGTTGATGATTTAATAAACAATGTATTGTTGATGATTTAGTAAACAATGTGTTGTTGATGATTTAATAAACAATGTATTGTTGTTGATTTAGTAAACAATGTATTGTTGATGATTTAGTAAACAATGTGTTGTTGATGATTTAATAAACAATGTATTGTTTATGATTTAGTAAACAATGTATTGTTGATGATTTAATAAACAATGTATTGTTGATGATTTAGTAAACAATGTATTGTTTATGATTTAGTAAACGATGTATTGTTTATGATTTAGTAAACAATGTATTGTTGATGATTTAGTAAACAATGTATTGTTGATGATTTAATAAACAATGTATTGTTTATGATTTAGTAAACAATGTATTGTTTATGATTTAGTAAACAATGTATTGTTGATGATTTAATAAACAATGTATTGTTGATGATTTAGTAAACATTGTATTGTTGATGATTTAGTAAACAATCTATTGTTGATACTTTAGTAAATAATGTATTGTTGATGATTTAATAAACAATGTATTGTTGATGATTTAGTAAACAATGTATTGTTGATGATTTAGTAAACAATAGATGTGTTCTTTTTCTATTTCCTGTACAATTTTTATCAATGTCTGTGTATTATTTCAAGCTGGGCATTCAATGTTATTATTCGACTAAAAAAAAAAAAGTTTAAAATAATTAGGAGAGGAGTGTGTGTTGGGGGGGGGGGGGGAAGTGCAGATTTCCCTCGCAACGCTGGGCATTAAATATAACGTGTTTGTGTGTGTTTGCTTTTTCAACCCATTTACACTTAGTTCAAGTTTTGTTGAGATACAATCAGTGTTGTGTTTCAAGAATAATAAATAATAATAAAGTCTGCAGTCATGATCCAGTAAGATAGTGATATGTTTCGCTCAAAAATTGTCAAGAGGAAATAAAGCAAATTACACTCGATATACAGATGTGTTCATCTTTTGTGAACTGTTAAAAAAGATAAAATTAGAGGTTATCCCCTATTTGACTACACGTAGTATGTTATAACTGTTTAAACAATAGTCCATACATATATTCAGTTTCATATAGGGAGACAAGGCTAATGAACTGTTT
This sequence comes from Bulinus truncatus, assembly GCA_021962125.1. Classification (NCBI taxonomy): domain Eukaryota; kingdom Metazoa; phylum Mollusca; class Gastropoda; family Planorbidae; genus Bulinus; species Bulinus truncatus. Next base: position 3,851,906 of record JAGDYQ010000006.1, read on the forward strand.
TAAGAGAAATAAGAGCAAATGAAAAACTCTATGATAGTATTACTTCACTCCAGTTGTAAAAAGTTGGTTAATGTTTTAACTTAATATGATAGGTATTTTCTTTAAGTTATCTATCTCTGCATTTCGATGTTGTTGGAAGCGACGTTCAGTAAAAAAAAATAATCTCTTGTTGATTTCATTTTTAACCATCCGCCAAGAACAATGAAGCTAAAGTATTTTTATGCAACGTATCAACAAAACTGAAATATCAACAACAACACTGACATATCAACCACACTGGCATATGAACAACATTGACATAACAACAACAATGACATATCAACAACATTGAAATATCAACAACAACTCCGACATATCAACAACATTGAAATATCAACAACAACTCCGACATATCAACAACATTGAAATATCAACAACAACTCCGACATATCAACAACATTGAAATATCAACAACAACACCCCTGACATATCAACAACATTGAAATATCAACAACAACTCCGACATATCAACAACATTGAAATATCAACAACACCTCTGACATATCAACAACATTGAAATATCAACAACAACTCCGACATATCAACAACACTGGCATATCAACAACATTGAAATATCAACAACAACTCCGACATATCAACAACATTGAAATATCAACAACACCTCTGACATATCAACAACATTGAAATATCAACAACAACTCCGACACATCAACAACACTGGCATATCAACAACATTGCAATATCAACAACAACTCCGACATATCGACAACACTGATCATGAGAAAAACATTTCGTTCATTAGTTGATTCATGCATTTTGTATGCCCTAGAGCTTGCGCCCCCATCCCATTACAGAAAAAGGCATTGATCACTGACTCAGTTTATCTTCATATTTGATATTTTTCATGTATTCCTATTTCTTTTACATCTTTTGTAATATACATTATGTAGTAATATTGCTGTATTATGTGTAATTTAAACCTTGCATCACACATCTTTTACCCAACGTTTGTTCCACACCCCTCTGTAGGGATTGGGGGGGGGGATATTAAATTTGCTATACATAACTTCATTTCTCCATTATTTTTTTTTTAAATTTACTTGGTGTGCTTCCTTTTCATTTTTCTTAAGATTTCATTCTAAATTCTATTCATTCTAAATTATATTCATTCTAAGTTATATTCATTCCTAAATGTTTTAATCTGAAATAAAACATACGCTATTGTCTAGACCTCATTCAAAGAACAAATAAGTTTTTGAGCTTCGAAAAAAAATGTCTACAGTTGGTCTAAGAAATTATGTAAGGCTTAAAAAATAAAATGACTTTGAAATTGATAGCTTAGAAGTTATTCATTAAAATTCTTTTCTCCAAAAAAAAATGTGTGCACCCCTTCATAGGCTGCCCCTCTTCGGACAGATGGCCGAGTAGGGTAGATACTCAACTCTCGACCTGAGAGTCCTGGGTCCAATCATCGGTGAGAACAATAGAATTTCTCCCAGGTAAAATTTGGTGCATGTCGCCCCACAAGTCCGCCCAGCTTTAATTTGGTACCTGACATAAGTTGGGGAAGTAAAGTCAGCTGGGCGTTGTGCTAACTACGCAATCCATTGATATGAATTCTACACTTCATGTTCCTCGATGGCCAGTTTGAACTTAGGGAACTTAAGTATTTTTTTATAGGCTGCCGCTTAAATAATTTGCACACCCTTGAACAATGATACGGCCCTGCCCTGTTTGTACTATTTAATTGTTTTTAAGTTACAGCTTATCATTTTGTAGCGTTAATTTTATAGCATATAGTAAATGGATAACTTTATTCACGTCTTCTAATTTTCTTACATACGATCAAGTAATGTTCATAGAATTCTTTATACAGACAATATTTATATTCAGTAAAGAATAATCTATTAATAGATCAATCACTTTTGTCATTATTACTTAAATGATTAATGTTGTTGTTTCCAATGTTGATTTTTTTACCTGCACTTTTAACCGCCTGCTGGTTGATTGTATTTCCAGCCATAAAATCTTCATGTGTGTTTTCCTTATTCACTTCAAAATCTGTATCCACATTTCTAGATCCCAGCTCCACATTTCTAGATCCCAGCTCCATATTTCTAGATCCCAGCTCCACATTTCCCAATATAATATTATCTACAGACATTTGGTTGCTGGAGTTCAAGTTTTTTCTCTGTGTTATGTCCTGTAAAATTAAATGTTTGCTAGATTCAGGTAGTTCTATGTATTCTCCAGAGCTGTCTCCTGAACCTTCAATATTTTCCTCAATATTTGATTTAGTGAATTGCCTTGTGGTCCACTCAAAAGTTTGTTTTGTTACATAAGTTGTCGTCTGCTTTCTTTTTTCAAATAGGCGTTGTCGTCTGAGATTTCTTGAAAATAATTCTTGTTTTCTTAGTTTACTGTGCAAGCAATGCCAATATATAGATGATATAATAATGTACGGATTCAAGCTATCTGGACATCTACTGTACCAATAAGATCTTCGAACTCTTTGTCCATCAATATCTCTTGTATTTAATGCATTTGGATTTTTGTCTTTCATTCCTATTGACAAAAAAAAAACCTTATAAAAATAAAATGATTATTAAATTGTTACACATTAAAGTTAATGAAAAAGACTTTTGTTAATAACCCATATTTTAAAAAATATTATTAAAATTATGAACTCCAGCTCTTTCCGCAAAAATTACAGAAATTTCTGTAATAACTATCACGGAAAATTATGTAATAATATGTGTCACGTAAAGATTACAGTAATAAACTTAAAAAAAACGTATATCAAGGTGATGAATATGTATCTACCATGTCTAAATAGCGGAAGAAAGAACATCTGCCAGTCTAGCGCTTTTCTTGCCCAAACCAGCCAGATTAATAGGTTGTATGTACTGCCAGATTAATACGTTGTATGTACTGCCAGATTAATAGGTTGTATGTACTGCCAGATTAATAGGTTGTATGTACTGCCAGATTAATAGGTTGTATGTACTGCCAGATTAATACGTTGTATGTACTGCCAGATTAATAGGTTGTATGTACTGCCAGATTAATACGTTGTATGTACTGCCAGATTAATAGGTTGTATGTACTGCCAGATTAATAGGCTGTATGTACTGCTAGATTAATAGGTTGTATGTACTGCCAGATTAATAGGTTGTATGTACTGCCAGATCAATAGGTTGTATGTACTGCCAGATTAATAGGTTGTATGTACTGCCGACCGTCCTAAACAGTCATGGATGAAGTCAAGTCTGTTTGAAACGGCGGGTGGTGACGATTGTGCTAAAGTTTGCGTCAAAGAAGGATATTGAGGACTCCTCACACCCACCACCACAAACTGCGAGAATGTCACATGATCTTGAGAGATTCTACATTGATCATATGATCGCAAAGTTTATCTTTCAAATTATTCTTTATTCGTGTCGCATGATGCGTGTATATTCAGCCCAGAAATGGGTGGAATGAGTGTGACTGCTACATATGACGGCATGGCAGAAAAAGGGTTTTAGCACTTGCCCAGACTGGCCAGACCAGCAGGGTTTGTTTAGTTATTCAACCAGAGTGGCGAGGCAGGTTTTTTTCCCTGACATCATGGACAGAATGGAGGGTCTTGTGGCCAAACTCCTCGAAATAACATACGAAATGTATGCGTTAAATAATATTGAAAATAAGTTGCTATATGCATTAGATGATCACACAATGAATAATAATTTTTACATAAATATATAAGGATTATCTCCCTTGATAATAATTTTATGGCTGAAGGGATAGATTTATAACTTTCAGAAAGATAAATGCAGAATCGAATTTAAAGGCGGGCGCTCCAGAAACGGGCTCGTGGCCCTGAACTCACAATATTGATAGCAGCCAGTCAATATTTCTTTTTTAAGAGGACGAATATATTCCGGGGGGGGGGGGCAACTGTCAGCTTCTGGATAGTTCGAAATTTTTTTTTTTTAAGTTTAAAGAATGATGAATTTTATAAGAAATTGTATTTCTATTATGTTCTTTAATACTTTATACAGTACCACACATAATATCAGTAAATAATGTTTTATGTTTTTATTCAAAACTAATTGTCTGTAAAGTATAATAAATGAATGATACTATTCTATTATGGTGATTGTAATAAAAAGTTCACCTATTGGGTATTTTTTTCTAGTGTTCAACATATTGAGCTATAACACAATTTGTATTGTGATAAAAACAACATATGATATATATGTTAATAATTGCTCCACTCAAAAGAACTTATGTTGTATTTTTTTTAATTAGTCATGTTTAAAGTGATAAAACATAAAATGAACAGTTGGGGGAGAGTCGTGTGAGAGATAGTGAATGAAACTGGATTGATGATTTGTGTTGGCATAAATCATGCATATTATGATACTGGCTATAATGTGGTTATCTAATTATTGCGACTGTATATGTAGAACGTTGATTATTACTATATCAAATATTATATTTTTGAAATATGATATTTATTAAATGTATCTAAATTTATTGTTAAAACTATTTTTATTTCGGATTTATTTTATTGATAGTATATTTTTTGTTCGACATTGTAGAAAAAAAAAGTAATGAATAAAGATATGTTTTGAAAGGTTGTAGCTTATTTAAAAAAAAATAAAATTAATGCATTCGACTTTTTCAGCCATCAATCGCACACACAAATGACAAAATATAATTAAGCAATTAATATCTTTTTTGCGCAAAGAGAGTTAATAATGATTACATTAAAGTGAGATAAAGATTGGAGAATATGATATCGTGTTGAAGGTATGATATCGTGTTGAAGGTATGATATCGTGTTGAAGGTGTGATATCGTGTTGAAGGTATGATATCGTGTTGAAGGTATATCTGCACATTTCGCTGTTCAACCGGAAGACATGACTGGTCCAAATATTCTTAATTTATTTTTCCTTTGGGCAAACATTCTATATTTAGAAGCATTTGATCTCAAGCCAAGAGCTTTGTGTTATATATTCCATACAGACAAACTGTGTTATACAATTCCATTGCAGACACACTGTGTCATATATTCCATTGCAGACACCAATATTCTAATGAACATGTTATTATTTCTTGAGCTAAAAACACAAAATAGGATATATGAAATACACAAGTATATCAATATATATATATATATATATATATATATATATATATATATATATATATATTAGGGCTGCTGATTAAACTGCGTTAATTTGCGATTAACGCGTCAAAAAAAATTTGCGATTAAAATTTTTAACGCAACACTTAAATGCGTTAATTTGACTAAATGCGGAAAGTTCACCAAAACGATAAATAACAGAATTTCACCATTTGAAGTTTAAGTTCCGTCCACTTATTAAGTAGATCTACCACACCCACCCTGCCGCAATTCGCACATACCCTCACCCCCAGGTATGTCGACTGAAGCCCCACTGTAATATATGATGAAGATGTTTTGGTTATTTAGCCCTTCGACAAGTAAACTCCTGCTCCCTTTCCGGTCGATGTAAAAAGAGAAAACTTTCATTCACTAGTTTACATTATATACTGTGGTGTATTGGTGGAGGTACTATAGTGTATTGTTGAAGGTATAATGAACCCGTTTATTATTAGATCAAAATAACGAGATACTAGAAATTGTGTATCATCATTTTTTTTGCGCATAATTTTGTATCGTATTTTGATAGTATAACATCTTGCTAATACATCTGTACCCGAGACAGTGGTTGTATTTTTCAGAATTATTGTGATACTGAGTCAAATTTTATATATGGCTGTTGATTTACTGCAATTAAAGCGTAATTAATGCGTTAAAAATATGCGATTACATTTTTTTAACACAAACACCTAAATGCGTTAAATTTTACCCAAATGGTGTTATTCCAGAGTTGCAGATGAAATAAAAAAATCAGTTAATAACCCAATTCTATAACCAGATCAGACGAGATTTTAAAAATAAAGGAAGAAAAAAAAACCGAGTGTCACGTTTACATAAATTATATCAGCTATATGACCTTGAAACAATAGGATTGTCATTTCTTAATTCAAACTTATGACCCTAAATGATGCAATGAATGAACATCTGCACGTGTTATAGTTTGATTGACAAGTGTCATGGCTTTGAAACAATGTAACTTGTGGTTGGTAAGTGACGTCATCTACCAATATTGTGTAAAATGACACTCTTTGATGTTATCGGTCGGCTTTCATTTTTCATCTTCTGTTCTTTCTTTCCTGTTGACGACACACTTTATAACAAGTCGCGACCCACATGTGAGACTGAGAACAAATGAACAAGGATGCTTACTTGCTCGCGCCAAAAATGAGTCGAACATTTCAAGGTCTGGCTTGTCAAAGACGTCGCACACACACACACACACACACACACAAATGTTTAATACTCTATTGCTTAGGCCAAGTAAGTGCGAAAAAATAACACGTTGTTATTATTTTAAAGTGACATGTTGATTGAATTAAAAAATGTTACAATTAATAAATAAAGTATTTTTTTGATTAAATATGCGTTAATTTGCGATAATTTTTTTAATTATGCGTTAATTTCAATTAAAATTTTTAATCGAACAGCAGCTCTAATATATATATATATATACTGTTATAACTCTGATTACCCCTTCCCCGGGGTAGCTCCCCTGCCCCGGAGATGAATGATGCAATCACGATTTAGTACAACGCATACACATTTCTATTTCGAACGTTTACCCTGGCTGGATACGGGTGCTGAAATAGTTTCATTCGCCACCTGCAATTCAACGTAATGACCCCTACTCTCAGTTTGGGCGGGAAACTGATGCAACCATCTGGGTGGACTGCCTATAAAAGTAACCATACAATGATTCAAAGGGGACAGTCTAGACATCAGACAGTCAAGAACAGAGTGGAGACGAGCACACTATAGCTGAGAGGAGCTGACCCAAGTGCCAGACGAAAGATACAGCGGTACAGTACACATAGTGAGAGACTCATGGTCTGTTGGTGCAGCCATGATACGTCAACTCCTTTAACTGGGTCAGTTGGACGCTCTGTAGACTTTGTTTTCGCTTGGATTATTATAACCTGTACATTGTACTATTTGTAGACAGGGAATAAATCTTGAATTATTCAACTAATGAGCCCATGTGTCCTTGAGTGCCTACCTAAAGAAATAGAAACTCGGAACAATATATATATATATATACTTATAAGACGCATTTGTTGTCTGTCTGTCTGTCTGTCTGTTCCCTTAAAACTCAAGATCCAGACAAACAAATAACGTGAAATTTGTTACACATACACATAATTACATGGGGAAGGTTATAGGACATGTTTCGTTTCATCTCGATGGGTAGTTTAATTATAATTAATTATTTTTATTTTAGTATTTTACTATATTAAAGTAATCTCGACGGCGCCATAGATAAAATTCCTCTGTGACGTCATTCCCCGATGATCGAATAGAACTTGCGCGCTGGTGCTGTATTGTGCCTTTGTGATGCAAAGAATGGTTGATGTTTTTTCATGCTTCCTGATTTGTACAGTTTGAGGAAGATAAAGGAATGAAGAAGGATTTTAGAAGATTTTACCTATCGTTTTATGTATTCGGAAGATTAAAATTAATTTGACGTTTAATTGTACAGAGAGAGGGAGGGGGGAGAGAGATAAAGAGAGAGGGGGCAGGGAGGGAGAGGGAAGGAGGGGGCAGAGAGGGGGAGAGAAGGAGGGAGGGAGGGAGAGAGGTGGTAGGGAGGGAGATTAATGGAGAGGGAGGGAGAGGGAGGGTTGGAGATGGAAAGGGAGGAAAGGAAAGAGAAAGGAAGGGAGGGAGTAGGGAGGGAGATAGAGGGGAGGGAGTGAGAGAAAGGGGAGGGAAGGAGAGAGAGGATGGGAGGGAGTGAGAGATAAAGAGAGAGAGGGGGCAGGGAGGGAGAGAGGGGGGAGGAGGAAGGGAGGAAGGTGGAGAGAGGGGGACGGGAGTGAGAGAAGGAGGGAGGGATATAGGGAGAGAGAGGGAGAGAGAGAAAAAGAGAGAGAGGGGGGCAGGGGGGAGAGGAAAGGAGGGTAGGAGGGAGGGAGGGAGAGAGGGAGGGAGGGGGTGGACAGGGGGAGAGAAGGAGGGGGAGAGAGGGAGATGGGAGAGGGAGCAGGGGGAGAGAGAAAAGAAGGGAGGGAGAGAGGGAGTAGGGAGGGAGATAGAGGGGAGGGAGGGAAAGAGAGGGTGGGAGAGAGGGAGAGAGAGAAAGAGTGAGGGGGCTGGGAGGGAGAGAGGGAATGAGGGAAGGATGAAATGGGAGAGAGAGATGGGAGAGAGGGAGGGAGAGGGAGGGAGGGAAAGGGAGAGAGGGGGAGGGAGGGAGAGGATGGGAGAAATGGGAGGGAATGAGAGATAAAGAGAGAGGGGGCAGGGAGGGAGAGAGGGGGGAGGAGGAAGGGAGGAAGGTGGAGAAAGGGGGGACGGGAGTGAGAGAAGGAGGGAGGGAGATAGGGAGAGAGGGAGATGGAAGAGTTAGAGAGGGAAGGAGAGGGAGGGAAAGAGAAAGGGAGAGGGGTAATGATGGAGAGGGAGGGGGAGGGAGAGAGGGGGGAGGGAGAAAACAAAAGGTAAACAGAAAACCTTATTTTAAAACCCGGGCAAAGCCGGGTACTTGCAACTAGTATATATATAAATGAAATTTTACCATGAAATGTCACATTCAGTGACTTTCTGTGAAGTTTTCTGTTGTTAAATAAAATATAACAACTGTATGTCCCTGCCATATCAAGTCTAGACTGTTGAAATATCAGTTTACTGACTAAATATTCAGAGCTGGACACAGAATACAATCTGAAATAAAAAAAAAGGAGAGGATGTTACTGTTAATTCATTGAATACCTTTCCTGATTATATTAAGTGGAAGCGACCAATAATAACTTATTGCTAGATATTATTATTTGAAATCAAAGTCATTATTACATATATTCTTTTTAATCATATAGATTCTAAGATATATTTAACAACTGAAATTGAGTGAATTTTCTTTACCATTGCATTTGTATGTTGTTCATTTTCTTTTGATGTCTTGTCTATTGATATCTCATTCATGTCTCTAACAGTATGTATGGAGTTTAGATGCTGTACCTCATTGTTATCTTTATTTGTTATTTGTGAATCTAATTTCTTTATTATTGTTGGTATATTGTTAGACCGTTCAGTTACATATGATGTCATATGTTGTTCAAATTTTTCAAATTTTTTTATCAATGTGTGTAAACTTTGAGTCAATGTTTGTATTTGTTGACTTTGTTCTTGTATGATTCTTCTTAATGTATTACTATCATCTTGCTGTTTAGGATCTATTGTTGTATTTGTATTTGTATCTGATATTACTACTTGGTCATTATCTTGCTGATCTATAATTATTGCAGCATTATTGTTATCTTGTTCTAAATTGCTGTTATCTAATGTGTTTAAGTGATGTTCAATTACTTTGTTATGTCTAACTCTTAAATGCATATATATGTCATATTTCATATAATACCTTCAATGTCTTTGTTATAATGAAATAAATAATGAATCAGCAACATTGAATTGTGCATTGATTGGATCAGTGTTTGTGTGTGAGAAATTAAGTGACACGCTACCACAGTAACGCCTCCAAGTTTAGTCTTACTGCAACTGCAGTCAGACCCTCATAACATCATTACACCTAACAACCTTAACAATGGTGGCAAGCGGCGGCGAAATGAACCCGAGAATATAACTTTAACAATGGAGAACCCAGTAGAGAAAACCCGAAGCCTACCAGAGAGACTATCCTAACAGCGCAGGCAACCCGAAGTCTACCAGAGATACCAGACCAGTAGACCAGACCAGGGAACTGATCCAGTAAACCAGTCCAGTGAGCAAGTACAGTTGGTCGGACCAGTGAGCCTATGACCAGTCTGCAGTCCTGACAATGCAGAATCAACACTGTTGTGTCATCTGCTCGAGATCATATCTCGAAGACACCTCTGACCGCGATAAATTTATTCTACGGTCCGGTCGAGTGTCTTATGTGTTCATACTTTGAATACATATGTTTATTGTTATTTCATCATCAAGTCAAGATAGCTGCTTGTTGTGTTCACATTCATTCAGTATTGAAATTTCCCACGGCAAAGGATCAAGGTCAAGGTTTGACACTTTCATTCATCTCATCCGGAACTACGGAGTAGGAGTCAAGGTCACAGATTCAAGATGGCTGCCTAGAAGTATTGTGGTGCCTTGATACAAACAGAGGACATCAAATTGTAACGTACTATTTTATTATTTTTATTTTTTTTTTCCCCATATAGTTAATATTCAGTGTCCACACCTGTTTAAATGTCATAAAAGGGAGGACGGGAGGCGAACCAAACTTAGATTAGCTAGTTTGGGGTAATTTCTACTAGGAGATGATAGTACTTTATCTGGATCTATTATACTTCATTGTATAATTAACAATAATTTAATGATACTTGGATCCATTTAAAATACGGACATCATTTAAATGTTTAGTTGTTCTTGATAAGTTTGTCTATCTATTGTCCTATTTGTTCGTATATATATTCGTTGTAATTATTTTTAACTCAGTCTAGTGTATGTCTGCGTTTTGTTTACATACGTTGTATTCTACTGTTCACTATCATCTAATAGGAAGCTGATTCAGTTATTGTTTGTCCTGTAGTGTGAAATTTATAATTATACATATATTTTCATAAATATTTTCTATTTGTTTATTATTTTTGACACTGAATCCCAATCCCATGCATATAATATAGGACATTTATTTATGTAAACATTGATTGATATATGTGATATTTTAATAGTGCCAATTGTCAATATTAGTGCCAGTGAAATTTTTTTCTTCTCCAATATTGTTGAAATCTATTTGAATCTATTAGAAATTGTTAATTGACTATTGATTAGTTTTTTGGACCATAAATATGGATGCTACAAAAACAATTGAAGATTTATACAAGGTTTATAGAGAGAGAGGTTTAAACTGCGGTTATACAGGAGATGAACTCAGAGTGTTTATAGAAGGTCATGAAGAAGTAAGATTAGCTGCAGCAAAAGCAAAACAAGACAGACGAGAGCTATATAAAAAAGCAACACTAGAAAGAGAAATAAAACATTTTGAATCTATCAAGCTAGAAGGAGCATACTCTAGTGATATATGTGATAACTGTAATGAAGTATTTCATTCTGTAGGTGAGTTAGTAATTCATTGGAGAGATACTTTGTGTGGTCTTAATGCATTTGCCAGTGACTATAATGAGTCAGTGCATGAAAGAACAAAGAAATCAGCATATAGCTGCCAGCACTGTAGTGCATTTTTTGGCTCTCTAGATGACATAATGTCTTCAATAAGTGCATTTCATATAATATCTTCAATGTCTTTGTTATAATGAAATAAATAATGAATCAGCAACATTGAGTTGAGTATTAATTCAAGAATTGTTTGTGTGTGAGAAATTAAGTGACACGCTACCACAGTAACGCCTCCAAGTTTAGTCTGACTGTAATTGCAGTCAGACCCCCATAACATCAAGATACCTTACAACCTTAACAGTTGAGTTCTTTTTTGCTCGTTGGTTCTTGAATAAGAAATTCATGACATGTTTCAGAAGAAGGTTGAGTACATGGTGCTGACAGTCAATATATTGTGGCTTCTGAAAGCCCTTGCTCAAGACATCACATTTAAGAGTACCGGGTTTTATTTCGGTTGTCATATTTTCAGCATAACTACTTGATACTCTTCCCATTGCACTCTTTTACCATCAAACTGGAGACAATAGGATTCTTTGCTTTGAAGTTTTTGAACATTTTTGGTTTTCATTTTCCGTCCTTCAGAGATTACTCGTTTCCAAACACCCGCCTGACTTGGAACCGGCACATCATGATCCTGTTTAGCAATGGTTGCAAGAACGTCATATGCTTTACGTGTAGAAATGTTGCTTTTTAGTACTAGCAAACCCACTGTTGTAGTGCTTGCTCTTTGGTATTTCGGTTTGCATTCAGAAGATGACGTGAAAGAATAGGTTGTCGAGTCGGTTGAAGAAGCAGAGGTCTCAGTGGTATGTGTTTGTGTAGGCTATGAGACAGTTGTATGTGTTTGTGTAGGCTGTGAGACAGTGGTATGTGTTTGTGTAGGTTGCGATTGAGAAGAGCTGGCTTGAGATTGAGTTTTGGATAGTCGGATTCGTTTTCTTGGGTGGATTGATTCTAAAGGGGCTTGTTTGAACATTGAATAACCAATTTTTCCTCCACTTTTAACTTGCCTCTGGTAGAGCTCTTTATCCTCCTTGCTTTTCTATTTTCCATTGACGTTGGTGACATCAAATAACTTAGAAAGTGTTGGAGTAAATTTATCAGACGGTTTCTTTTTGTTTTTGTCATATAAATCAAACAGACAATTGATTTTCTTTCTGATTAGTGTGCTGGATAATAGTGGAAAGTCTAGAATTTCCCTCAAGAGCAATTCTATATCCGTAGTAATAATTTTGATTCGATCCAGTCGCCGTTTCTGGCTATTGAACAGAAAAGTGAAGTTTCCAAGAATTTGACGGTTTGTGGGCATCCATGTGAGATTGATTAGCTTTTCAACAGATGGAATTTTTGGATTCCTATTCTGTTTAGAAGACGAGGGAAGTTGAGTATAGTAGATGCCTTGTTTATAAACAAATAGAAAAACTGACTAGAATGTGCTTAAAAGCTGTCTAGAAAGTCATGTAAGAATTCAGTGTGAAATTGAAACTGATAGTCAAACTGCGCGATATGTGAAAACAAAAATGAAAAGGTTGGGGAACTTTTTTCAATTTAAAAAAAATAATAATAATGTTGCCACTGTCATCTACATACGATTGTTCCTCGAATGTAAGGGTTTTCATGTTGGTTACGAAAAATAATGAAAATTGTTATCACCCTAATGAGCACCTAAGCAAGTCAAGCTGCAGTGCTGTAGATATGTAAATTACAGTATGTTAACTTTTCGGCTCTTTGTGTTAGCATAATCACATATGACGTCCTCAAATGTTATTTCCCTGATCAAATAATTTTCAATTGAAAGTAATGCCAGGGACGATAGTCGTATTTGTCCCGTCGTTGACCGAAGATACGTTTTTATCAATTTTTACATTTGCAAAACTTGTCACCAACCTATTCTGTATTTGTGCTGTAAGCATTTCAGCCACAGTTTTCTTGATTGATTCTTTATGAGTGATTTGGCTTCATGCACAGATGCTGGTGGTTGACATTCGCTTGTAGCAATATCAGACAATGCTTGTCGAATTTCCTTTTTATTGGCATAAAAAGCTCTAGTAGCCTAGCTTCGTGCTGATAGCCCTTGCAACATAAAGGTTTTTCTTTCAGGCACTCTGTCAATTTTAACCATCGCTGCGGTGAAAGCGAAAAAACCGTGTAGACTGACAGAACAATAGCGAAATTGCTGCAGATGAGCCTACCAAATTTAAGCTGTGGGCAGTGCATGGCACCCACTCCGCTAATTTATTAATCTCTCTAAATCTTGCTTGTACTCCCGAATAAATCCCACTCATATTACTTGCATTGTCATAGGACTGCGATCTGCAATTGCCGATATCTATACCATGTAGTCTGAGAGTACTCACAGACAGGTCGAAAAAGTTTTTACCATCGTGTTGTTTAATTGGAATGAACTGAAGAAAACGCTTTACAACAGTTCCACTTTTGAGAAGATAGCGAACAACAACAGTCAGCTGATCCACAAGACTGATGTCAGGAGTGGAATCGATACTGATTCCATAATATTCAGCATTCTTAATTTCAGACAGTATCTGCGTCAATACTTTGGATCCCATTAATTCAATAAATTCATCACATATACTGGCATATGCTTCTCAATGTGTTACTTTAGAAAATGATCTAATTCAGCTAGAAGGCCAATGCAACCAAGATAATTTCCATTATTATAACAGTTATGTAATTGGCTGTTACCGCTAAAAGCTAACCCTCTTTCGGCAAGAAATCTTATCACAGCAACTATTCTCTTGAGAAGATCAGTCCAGTATTTGCACCATTTTTGCTTCTCCTTTTGCAGTTTTTCATCAATTCTAGATGTCTGTTGACATTCCAACATCCTTGACAGAGCAGCAATGTGATCCTTCAACTTCTCATGTGATGTAATCCTTGCGATGGAGTTTTTCCAGTCATCAAAGCCATCAATAAAATGATTTGCAAAACCGGTGTTGTAGTCAAACAGCTTGCACACATAGCAAAACACTTTACCCGTTTAAGGAGAATAGAGAAGCCAGTCTCGCGTGACAATTTCACCACTTGTTAACGTTCTAGCAAAATATTTTTTGCGTGCATATCTGATCTTGTTACCAAAATGTGTACCCTTTAATGTAAAATCTAACTCCAAATTTGGTGAAGGAAGATGTTCAGCATAATATCTTCTTAGATGTGCATTTATCTCCCAATCAGCTGGATGACTTGATTAACTGTATACTTTATTATGCAGCTCATGCTTCAAACCGGCATCTCCTACTGACTATTATACAGTCCGAGTCTATAGGCAAATCAAACACAGCAGATTCAGCATGACCCATAACAGAATTTGCAGATGCATTTTCCTTTGTAAAACTTGTTTCGGTTGTTGCACTTTTTTCAGCACAGTCCGGCAACATTATTTCTGGTATTGCGGTATTGTTGGTACATTGTAGCCTAAGAATTAAATGAAACGTCATTATCACTAGTATTACTAGTTTTACCAGTAATGCAATCAGTGTCTCTGCTAATAAATTGCAGCAACGAACCCCCCAATTTTTTTTTCAATGCTTTTTCTTTCTCCTCCTTTTTCTTCCGCTTCTCAAATCCACTCTCGTGTTTCCTCTAAATCCATCAGACATGGTTATTTAAAAGTACTTTTGTTACTTTTTAAAATTTTGTAAGAAAAAAGCAGATGATTAAAGATAAACAACGAATGCGAAGCTCATAATGTAACACCGGAATTACTACGTCATCACTGCATAGAGTCTGCAGAGAATAATTAACAATGCGGAAAGTTTATTTTAATTTCAAATCGCAAATAAGTGCGGGTGCATTCTTGAAAAGTATTAAAAATGAATTCGGGGAGGGCCTACGACTTTGAAAGTGCCTAAGGCCTACGATGACCTTAAAACGGCCCTGAACCCAATCGTAGTTAATTGTTTTTAATTTTTTAATATTTCTTAACATATTTTTGCCTTTAGGTTGTTTAAAGAAAAAGAAACAACAAATTAGAGTTTTAATTTCGTTCCTAACATAATAAAATAAGTACCAAAGCTGAACAGTAGTCTATCTCTCTATGTAAGGGCTTTGTAGGGTACAGCTAGTACACTCATATTGTACAGAGATATTGCTAAAGGCAAACATATATTGCTACGCAGATAGAGAGATTTTGAGAAAAGAAAGAGATTTTGAGATAAAATAGAGATGTTTTAGAGGTTACCCAGATATTGTAGAGCAGTGCTTCTCAAACTTTTTTAAGTCACGGCCCCTTGGAACGCCAATCAATATGTCGCGACCCCCCTATTTTATTTTGTTTAGTTTCGATTGCTTAAATTTATAATTTTAAACTTCTATGTGCAAATTTTTACTAGTCGATACATGCTTTTTCTAATGTTAACAATGAAAGAGTGAAAGGATGCAACATATAAAATCAACTAAATTTTATTTTAAACATATATTAATATTATTTACATACAATACATTAGGTTAATTATATTTTATGTGTCAAATTTTTCGAAATTCCACGCCCCCCCCCCCTCCGGACAGTTCACGGCCCCCTCGGGGGCCGCGGCCCACCACTATTGTAGAGATTTACCCAGTAACTTGTGAACAAACATTAATATTGTATTGAAAATATTCCCTTTACATCGATTACTTAAATTTGTTTAAATATATAGGCCGAAATATGTATATATATATATACCATTACCCTAATGGTCTGAAAGTCATTTCTCCAAAATCGGCAATTCGCCTGTAATTGAGGTCATGGTTAAAAAAAGTTTCATTTTATTATAGGAAAAACTGTGTTTTTTTTTGGGTTGTTGTAAGTTGTTTGTTTGTGGATTGTTGTAAGTTGTTTGTTTGTGGATTGTTGTAAGTTGTTTGTTTGTGGATTGTTGTGAGTTGTTTGTTTGTGGTTGTTGTGAGTTGTGTGTTTTTGGTTGTTGTGAGTTGTTTGTTTGTGGTTGTTGTGAGTTGTTTGTTTGTGGTTGTTGTGAGTTGTTTGTTTGTGGGTTGTTGTGAGTTGTGTGTTTGTTGTTGTTGTAAATTGCTGTGAGTTGTTTGTGGTTGTTGTGAGTGGTTTGTTTGTGGGTTGTTGTGAGTTGTGTGTTTGTGGTTGTTGTGAATTTTTGTGAGTTGTTTGTTTGTGGTTGTTGTGAGTTGTTTGTTTGTAAGTTGTTGTGAATTGTTTGTTTTTGGGTTGTTGTGAGTTGTTTGTTTGTGGGTTGTTGTGAATAGTTAGTTTGTGGATTGTTGTGAATTGTTTGTTTGTGGGTTGTTGTGAGTTGTTTGTTTGTGGGTTGTTGAGAATTTTTTGTTTGTGGGTTGTTTTAAGTTGTTTGCTTATGGGTTGCAGAAAGTTATTTTGTTTGTGGGTTGTTGTGAGTTGTTTGTTTGTGGGTTTTTGTGAATTGTTTGTTTGTGGGTTGTTTTGAGTTGTTTGTTTGTGAGTTGTTGTGAATTGTTTATTTGTGGGTTGCTGTGAGTAGTTTGTTTGTGGATTGTTTTAAGTTGTTTGCTTATGGGTTGTTGAAAGTTGTTTTGTTTATGGGTTGTTGTGAGTTGTTTAAAAATCAATTTGAAAAAAAAAAGATTCATTGACAACTGACATTTTTTTTTAATTATCCCTCACCCCCACCCTACCCTCATGCATTTAATGTGCTCATGATGAGGTATGGGCCTCATGTTGTGACAAATTGAAGTTGATCAATAAAGTAATATTGTGCATTTAGCCATGATACAAATGATGAAATACAATCTTAATACCATCTCATTGAACATTTATATTTTCATTTCTAGTAATTGAACCCTTACTTTCGTATATCTCCACGAGTTGGTGTGTCTCTAGACCACGTGACTTCTCGAGCCCCCTCGTGAGACAAACACCGAGAGTCACACAGAACGGACACATTCTGTCCTGGTGTCAGAACTAAAGTTTCTTTATCTGGGACAAAACTGACGTCACATCCACTGGCTGAGTCTAGACACAGAAATATAAACTACAATTAATATTAATAGAAATAGCTAAATGAACTAAAATAATTCATTTCTTTTTTTTTGTAAAGAATCAGTATAATTATCGTCAATATATCAGTGTAGGTATCGTTAGTAGAACAGTGTAGGTATCTTCAATGGATAAGTGTAAGTATCGTAAAAGAAACGATGACGGTATCGTTATTAGATCAATGTAGGTATCTTCAAGGAATTGATGTATGTTTTGTTTGTAGATCAATGTAGGTATCTTCAATGAATTGATGTATGTTTCGTTTGTAGATCAATGTAGGTATCTTCAAGGAATTGATGTATGTTTCGTTTGTAGATCAATGTAGGTATCTTCAAGGAATTGATGTATGTTTTGTTTGTAGATCAATGTAGGTATCTTCAATGAATTGATGTATGTTTTGTTTGTAGATCAATGTAGGTATCTTCAAGGAATTGATGTATGTTTTGTTTGTAGATCAATGTAGGTATCTTCAATGAATTGATGTATGTTTTGTTTGTAGATCAATGTGGGTATAGTCAATCGAACTAGTCTTGATACGAGAAAAAAAAATTCAGATGGTTGTCTTATAGGCGGTGAAGTTGTAACTATATTTTTGACACATGGTTGTCTTGTAGGCGCTGAGGTTGTAACCATCATTATGTCAGATGGTTGTAAAGTGGGGCTGTGGTTACAGAGGTGAATCCCAATGAACCGTGCTAAGCATGATACCTGTAATGACTTCAAGGCAGTAATCTGTGACTGACATGGACTAACTACGGTTTGCTGGCCAACTCCATCCCTCAGTCTGTTTCATACTGCCCATGGGCCAACTCCATCCCTCAGTCTGTTGCATACTGCCCATGGGCTAATTTCATCCCTCAGTCTGTTTCATACGGCTCACGTAATCATTTTCTATACCCATCTCTTCTTGGCCTGACCACACATTTTCAAAAGTTTGCCCATCACTGGTCTATAAGTGTATTAAATCTGTCACATTATCTGTTACGGTTTAGTTTTATTAACATCAAAATATTTTGCATCTAATTCTAATTCAACTTTTTTATGATTTCACTGTTAATGTAAACTAGTGAGGCACGAAACAATGCATACATTATTTACATGTTTATAAATATAATCTAATGCACTGGTGCTACAAAATCTTTTATTACTTTTCTATAACATTTGTATCATGCTCAGCTGATAGGTTTTTAATGAGTAAACTTCCCATGATTCAAAATTTTCTACAACTGAAATGTAACATTTAAATACATATAAAGTAAAGTTCCCTTAGCACTAACGAGCCGTCAGGGCAGATAAGTGTAGAATTTATTTGTTTCTGTAACATCGGCATATAAAGGGATTGTGTGGTTAGCACATCGCCTAGCTTCCTTCACTTCCCCAACTTACTTCAGGTACACATATAGAGCTGCAGGCTTGCGGAACCGCCATTTTTTCCGGCTCGGCTCCAAAAATTTGACTGCTCCGGCTCTCTATTAAGGGAGTATCACACGAGACAAATTTTTTGCAATTGTGTCAAGCAAACATGCCGATGGTAAAAAGTTATGCAAACTTTGCCGCAATCACGTCCATCGTCAGGAACTTGAAAAATATGTGCATTGTCGGTTTTATTAAAACAAACCATTTCAGTTCATCCAGAAACCTATCATTATTTTCGACTGAGGTTTCACTAGTCGCCATTTTCATTAGTAATAAAAAGTTATTCCAATGATCCAATTAGAAAACTGTAAAATGATAAATTATTTAAAATATTTTTAAGACTTCAGCATTTATATTTATAATTTTAAATTCGAAGTGGCTATTCGGACCCGGTCCCAATAAAGTCTGATTGTTATTCGGATCCGTGGCAATATGCACTTAGCTAAGCTATATATAAACTTTTTTTTATTATTTTTTGATTATTTTATGATAATTGTTTGAATTTTATGATTAACTCGTTACGCAATGGCTCGGGTTCCGATTAACGGATCTGTATTATTTTTTTTCGGGTCCGTCCATAAATATCTATGGGTCCGTCTAAGCCAACATATTCGGAATAAACAATTTCATTCAAAAAACAAAAGTTAAAACAATCGGACTTTATTGGAACCCGGGTCCGAATAGCCACAGCCTTACAATTTTATCTACTCTATTCCAGCTATTATGTTTATAATAAAATTGTTAAATACAGAAACCGACCATTTTGTTTTTAGTCTATTACAAATGGCGGTCAAATATAATATAATATAAAAAATGACGCTTTCTATTTGTCGTCGTAGCAAAAATTTACTTTTTAATGTTTGATACAATTATTCTATAAAATAAAAATGTTTTAACTTTATATTTAACAAAATAATATGCAATTAAAAAAATTTCGGCGGGTAAACAAGATTTAAAACGAAAACAAGACGATTCCCCATTCAAGTTTTCTTGTGGTGATGTGCGTGCACGCTATCATTTAAATGCTGTTAATGTTGTAAAGTTCGTAAAACATGACAACATTTCAAATTGTAGGAGGCAAACAATCAACAAATTTGGAATTTTAAAGCTAAAAAACATTTCGCCTTAAAAAAATAAATTGGGAGCCAGAGCCGCCCGATTTTTTCGGCTCTGGCTCCGGCTCCAGCAAAAAGTAGCGACTCCAGGGCTCCTCGGCTGCGCAAGCCTCTAGAGCTGGGTGGACTTGTGAGACGACTTTACACGATTAACCACTGGAAAAATTCCTTGGTCTCTCAGTTCAACGGTTGAGTATCTACACCACTCGGCCATCCGGCCCACGTAGAAATTATGCTATAATTTCATTGCTACATACTTAAGGTATTAAAAATGTGTATTTTTTTGCTAAAGCTTTTTTTTAATTTATTCTATTTTGATCGAAGGAGTACAAAAAAATATAAAATATCTGTCAATTGTATATATAAAAATAAAGACCATTATAGTGTCGATTGTATGTTCACACACTCTGCTCATCTTGCCGTTCTATGCAGGTTCGAAACCCTTTTTCTACCATATTGGCATATTTAGACGGTTCACTCATACAGCCGCTACGTAGTATGGCATATATACATCATAGTTTTATCATTTAGGATGTTTGGCAGGCACAAAACACCCTGCAAAGAGTAGCAGTGGTGAGGCAAAATAAAACAATAGAATATTGAATATTGATAGATTGTATAGACCTGGTTGTTTAACATTTTATTTTAGACACAGAAATTAGCGGAAAAAAGTCAATAAAGTGTTGGATATGTAATAAAAAAAGTCAATAAAGTGTTGGATGTGTAATAAAAAAAGTCAATTAACGTGTTGGCATTGTAATATTAGTATCTTCGACCTGAATAGAAGAATTGCACTTTCTCATATAATATTAAGGTTAACTTCATCATTTCGTTACATATTAATACATTCATTAAAAGCGATAGTATGATTGTAATTTTAACTCTGAATATAATGTGATGTATTATAACATTATTTTATACATTCTAGACTTTAATTGAATGATTTATTTATTAGATTATTGAACGATTTATTTATTAGATTATTGTAGATATAAAGAAAATATATTAATTCGTAATGCAAAAAAATAGCAAACTCAAGTTAGATTTTGAGAGGGGAGAAAGTTGGTTTTACAGAAATAAAAAATAGTTAAAAATGACACGTGTTAATAGGGTCCAGCCAACACAGAGATGTATAACACATGTTGATAGTGTCCAGCCAACACAGAGATGTATAACACATGTTGATAGGGTCCAGTCAACACGGATATTATAACACATGTTGATATGGTCCAGTCAACACAGAGATGTATAACACATGTTCATAGGGTCCAGTCAACACAGAGATGTTTAACACATGTTGATAGGGTCCAGCCAACACAGAGATGTATAACACATGTTCATAGGGTCCAGTCAACACGGATATTATAACACATGTTGATAGGGTCCAGTCAACACAGAGATGTATAACACATGTTGATAGGGTCCAGCCAACACAGAGATTATATACACATGTTAATAGGGTCCAGCCAACACAGAGATGTATAACACATGTTGATAGGGTCCAGCCAACACAGAGATTATATACACATGTTGATAGGGTCCAGCCAACACAGAGATGTATAACACATGTTGATAGGGTCCAGTCAACACAGAGATTATATACACATGTTGATAGGGTCCAGCCAACACAGAGATGTATAACACATGTTGATAGGGTCCAGCCAACACAGAGATTATATACACATGTTGATAGGGTCAAGTCAACACAATGACGTATAACACATGTTGATAGTGTCCAGTCAACACAGAGATGTATAACACATGTTGATAGGGTCCAGCCAACACAGAGATTATATACACATGTTGATAGGGTCCAGCCAACACAGAGATGTATAACACATGTTGATAGGGTCCAGTCAACACAGAGATTATAACACATGTTGATAGGGTCCAGCCAACACAGAGATGTATAACACATGTTGATAGGGTCAAGCCAACACAGAGATGTATAACACATGTTGATAGGGTCCAGCCAACACAGAGATGTTTAACACATGTTGATAGGGTCCAGCCAACACAGAGATTATATACACATGTTGATAGGGTCCAGTCAACACAGAGATGTATAACACATGTTGATAGGGTCCAGCCAACACAGAGGTGTATAACACATGTTGATAGGGTCCAGCCAACACAGAGATGTATAACACATGTTGATAGGGTCCAGTCAACACAGAGATTATAACACATGTTGATAGGGTCCAGCCAACACAGAGATTATAACACATGTTGATAGGGTCCAGTCAACACAGAGATTATATACATATGTTGATAGTGTCCAGCCAACACAGAGATGTATAACACATGTTGATAGGGTCCAGCCAACACAGAGATGTATAACACATGTTGATAGGGTCCAGCCAACACAGAGATGTATAACACATGTTGATAGTGTCCAGCCAACACAGAGATGTATAACACATGTTGATAGGGTCCAGCCAACATAGAGATGTATAACACATGTTGATAGGGTCCAGCCAACACAGAGATGTATAACACATGTTGATAGGGTCCAGTCCACACAGAGATGTATAACACATGTTGATAGGGTCCAGTCAACACAGAGATGTATAACACATGTTGATAGGGTCCAGTCAACACAGAGATGTATAACACATGTTGATAGGGTCCAGCCAACACAGAGATGTATAACACATGTTGATAGTGTCCAGTCAACACAGGGATGTATAACACATTTTGATAGGGTCCAGTCAACACAGAGATGTATAACACATGTTGATAGGGTCCAGTCAACACAGAGATTATAACACATGTTGATAGGGTCCAGCCAACACAGAGATGTATAACACATGTTGATAGGGTCAAGCCAACACAGAGATGTATAACACATGTTGATAGGGTCCAGCCAACACAGAGATGTTTAACACATGTTGATAGGGTCCAGCCAACACAGAGATTATATACACATGTTGATAGGGTCCAGTCAACACAGAGATGTATAACACATGTTGATAGGGTCCAGCCAACACAGAGGTGTATAACACATGTTGATAGGGTCCAGCCAACACAGAGATGTATAACACATGTTGATAGGGTCCAGTCAACACAGAGATTATAACACATGTTGATAGGGTCCAGCCAACACAGAGATTATAACACATGTTGATAGGGTCCAGTCAACACAGAGATTATATACATATGTTGATAGTGTCCAGCCAACACAGAGATGTATAACACATGTTGATAGGGTCCAGCCAACACAGAGATGTATAACACATGTTGATAGGGTCCAGACAACACAGAGATGTATAACACATGTTGATAGTGTCCAGCCAACACAGAGATGTATAACACATGTTGATAGGGTCCAGCCAACATAGAGATGTATAACACATGTTGATAGGGTCCAGCCAACACAGAGATGTATAACACATGTTGATAGGGTCCAGTCCACACAGAGATGTATAACACATGTTGATAGGGTCCAGTCAACACAGAGATGTATAACACATGTTGATAGGGTCCAGTCAACACAGAGATGTATAACACATGTTGATAGGGTCCAGCCAACACAGAGATGTATAACACATGTTGATAGTGTCCAGTCAACACAGGGATGTATAACACATTTTGATAGGGTCCAGTCAACACAGAGATGTATAACACATGTTGATAGGGTCCAGCCAACACAGAGATGTATAACACATGTTGATAGGGTCCAGTCAACACAGAGACGTATAACACATGTTGATAGGGTCCAGTCAACACAGAGATGTATAACACATGTTGATAGGGTCCAGTCAACACAGATATTATATACACATGTTGATAGGGTCCAGTCAACACAGAGATGTATAACACATGTTGATAGGGTCCAGTCAACACAGAGACGTATAACACATGTTGATAGTGTCCAGCCAACACAGAGACGTATAACACATGTTGATAGTGTCCAGCCAACACAGAGATGTATAACACATGTTGATAGGGTCCAGTCAACACAGAAATGTATAACACATGTTGATAGGGTCCAGTCAACACAGAAATGTATAACACATGTTGATAGGGTCCAGTCAACACAGAGATGTATAACACATGTTGATAGTGTCCAGCCAACACAGAGATGTATAACACATGTTGATAGGGTCCAGCCAACACAGAGATGTATAACACATGTTGATAGGGTCCAGCCAACACACAGACGTATAACACATGTTGATAGGGTCCAGTCAACACAGAGATGTATAACACATGTTGATAGGGTCCAGCCAACACAGAGATGTATAACACATGTTGATAGGGTCCAGCCAACACAGAGATGTATAACACATGTTGATAGGGTCCAGTCCACACAGAGATTATATACACATGTTGATAGGGTCCAGCCAACACAGAGATGTATAACACATGTTGATAGGGTCCAGTCAACACAGAGACGTATAACACATGTTGATAGGGTCCAGTCAACACAGAGATGAATAACACATGTTGATAGGGTCCAGCCAACACAGAGATGTATAACACATGTTGATAGTGTCCAGTCAACACAGGGATGTATAACACATTTTGATAGGGTCCAGTCAACACAGAGATGTATAACACATGTTGATAGGGTCCAGCCAACACAGAGATGTATAACACATGTTGATAGGGTCCAGTCAACACAGAGACGTATAACACATGTTGATAGGGTCCAGTCAACACAGAGATGTATAACACATGTTGATAGGGTCCAGTCAACACAGATATTATATACACATGTTGATAGGGTCCAGTCAACACAGAGATGTATAACACATGTTGATAGGGTCCAGTCAACACAGAGACGTATAACACATGTTGATAGTGTCCAGCCAACACAGAGACGTATAACACATGTTGATAGTGTCCAGCCAACACAGAGATGTATAACACATTTTGATAGGGTCCAGTCAACACAGAAATGTATAACACATGTTGATAGGGTCCAGTCAACACAGAAATGTATAACACATGTTGATAGGGTCCAGTCAACACAGAGATGTATAACACATGTTGATAGTGTCCAGCCAACACAGAGATGTATAACACATGTTGATAGGGTCCAGCCAACACAGAGATGTATAACACATGTTGATAGGGTCCAGCCAACACACAGACGTATAACACATGTTGATAGGGTCCAGTCAACACAGAGATGTATAACACATGTTGATAGGGTCCAGCCAACACAGAGATGTATAACACATGTTGATAGGGTCCAGCCAACACAGAGATGTATAACACATGTTGATAGGGTCCAGTCCACACAGAGATTATATACACATGTTGATAGGGTCCAGCCAACACAGAGATGTATAACACATGTTGATAGGGTTCAGCCAACACAGAGATGTTTAACACATGTTGATAGGGTCCAGCCAACACAGAGATGTATAACACATGTTGATAGGGTCCAGCCAACACAGAGATTATATACACATGTTGATAGGGTCCAGTCAACACAGAGACGTATAACACATGTTGATAGGGTCCAGTCAACACAGAGATTATAACACATGTTGATAGGGTCCAGCCAACACAGAGATGTATAACACATGTTGATAGGGTCAAGCCAACACAGAGATGTATAACACATGTTGATAGGGTCCAGTAAACACAGATATTATATACACATGTTGATAGGGTCCAGCCAACACAGAGATGTTTAATACATGTTGATAGGGTCCAGCCAACACAGAGATTATATACACATGTTGATAGGGTCCAGTCAACACAGAGATGTATAACACATGTTGATAGGGTCCAGCCAACACAGAGATGTATAACACATGTTGATAGGGTCCAGCCAACACAGAGATGTATAACACATGTTGATAGTGTCCAGCCAACACAGAGATGTATAACACATGTTGATAGGGTCCAGCCAACACAGAGATGTATAACACATGTTGATAGGGTCCAGCCAACACAGAGATGTATAAAACATGTTGATAGGGTCCAGTCCACACAGAGATGTATAACACATGTTGATAGGGTCCAGTCAACACAGAGACGTATAACACATGTTGATAGTGTCCAGTCAACACAGAGACGTATAACACATGTTGATAGTGTCCAGCCAACACAGAGATGTATAACACATGTTTATAGGGTCCAGTCAACACAGAGATGTATAACACATGTTTATAGGGTCCAGCCAATACAGAGATGTATAACACATGTTGATAGGGTCCAGTCAACACAGAGATGTATAACACATGTTGATAGTGTCCAGCCAACACAGAGATGTATAACACATGTTGATAGGGTCCAGTCAACTCAGAGATTATAACACATGTTTATAGGGTCCAGCCAACACAGAGATGTATAACACATGTTGATAGGGTCCAGTCAACACAGAGACGTATAACACATGTTGATAGGGTCCAGTCAACACAGAGATGTTTAACACATGTTGATAGGGTCCAGTCAACACAGAAATGTATAACACATGTTGATAGGGTCCAGTCAACACAGAAATGTATAACACATGTTGATAGGGTCCAGCAAAAAAGAAGAGTTTAAAGTGATATGATCAGGATACTGCAGAGATGTATAACACATGTAGATGTAGCCTGGCAAATTCGGTAGTTTTATATATTCATTTATTGTTATAACAGATATTTAAGTAGTTTTTATTGTAGAGTAGAATTATAGTTAATGTATTTGAAGTTTTAATATTTATGTGTTATAACAGATCCTTTCCATTAGTCGTTTCTTTTTATTATGAAATTACATGTCTTGGTTTCTTATTTTTATGTCTTTTTGTACACATGGACACTACATGTATCGCTTTCATTGTACACATGGACACTACATGTATCGCTTTCATTGTACACATGGACACTACATGTATCGCTTTCATTGTACACATGGACACTACCTGTAACGCTTTCATTGTACACATGGACACTACATGTATCGCTTTCATTGTACACATGGACACTACATGTATCGCTTTCATTGTACACACGGACACTACATGTAACGCTTTCATTGTACACACGGACACTACATATATCGCTTTCATTGTACACATGGACACTACATGTATCGCTTTCATTGTACACATGGACACTACATGTATCGCTTTCATTGTACACATGGACACTACATGTATCGCTTTCATTGTACACATGGACACTACATGTATCGCTTTCATTGTTTATTTTTAATTTACAGCTGTCAGGGTAATATAAATACTAGTAAGTGTTTAAAAAATATGATCATTATGTAATACTGTTGTGCTACTTAATTTTGAATTTTAAAAAAATAAGTCACTCAAAATAAAGTCGAAAAGCTGTTGATGTGTTGCCCCACCCTCCCCCTGTTGCACATTAAAAGGTCACAAAAGAAAAGTCAATTAATTTTCAATGCAGACCCGAAATTCCATTAAAGATAAATGTGTAGTTAACTCAGTAAAAATTTGATTTAAATCAAGAATGGACATCATTAGACACAAAATGAACATTGTTGCAGTTAATGAAATCGAGGAATTTCAATAAATGAAACATTTTCTGAAACCAAGAAGAATTCTTCGTCATGATTGTTCAGAGTATTTCCCGATATTAAGACAACTTTTTTAATGTACTTTGTGTTGTTAGTAACGATCGCTATGGATTAACAAGCGTAATAGAAAATGAAATCGATTTAGTTATACATGCGATTCAAGAGGATATAAGGAGTTAAGCAATGTGTTTAATATAAGTATTAAAATAAATACCCTTATGTACAATCTTCAGATGAAATATTTCAGTAATTTGCAATTATAAAATGTTTAAAAAAAATCTTATTATATTAAATATCATTGTCTATCCAAATTACTTTAAATGTTACACAGCTGTTATCTATTTATGTCATAATAAAATATAAAAAAATTAAAATATAATGACTCCCTACAGTTTTATGACATATTCTCTTAATAACTATCGAAAACGTATCATATAGATCATGAAAGATTCTATTTAATAAATAGTAATAATCAAAACACATTACTACGTCAACAATCATTATTCTTTTAATATGAAACTCGCTTTGTACCTGTTTATGTGAAAATAAAATGTTTGGCCTCATGGAAAGTTTGGAGAAGGGCATTGCAGCAAAATAATGTTATTACCTTGGCAGCAAATATATGGTGGGCCAAAAAAGTGAGAACATCATAAAACATACGAATTATTTAAAAATATAATTTAATTAATTTTATTGTTTCATGTAATTTTGTTTTCAAAGTATTTAGCCAATCAGAAATCATGTTCAATGTGTCCTCTTGCTCATCAACAACTTTTTCTAAGAGTAGACGTCATTCGTTTATGCTAATGTCAATCCATCGCTGTCGCAGATTTCTTCACTCTTCAATTATTGCCACCTTCAGCTGCTCTACTGTGGTAAATTTTCGTCGAAGGTAGACTTTTTCTTGCAAAGCACCCCATATGGCATAATCTACTTGGTTTTAATCAGGACTGTTCAGTGGCCACATGTCTGAATCAGTGAAGCTAACATTCTCCTGACGAAGAAAGTTGATCGTATTTCTGGCTGTGTAAGAAGGATCTCCGTCTCGCTGTAATGTCCAATTTTGACAACCACATTCCGCTTAAATTACAGGTAATAAACCTTCTCTCATAACATGTTCACAATATTATTCACTGTTTACTTTGGCACCTGGTTCAACGAACACAATATCAGTTTTCCCCTTTAGAGAAACACCAAATGATACCATAATACCATTTCTAGGCAATGTTCTCATATTTTTGGCCCACTCTGTATGCTAGGCATCTATCTCTCTCTCTCTCTCTCTCTCTCTCTCTCTGTATATATACATATATGTAAAAAAGAAAACATATGTCAACCTATATTAAGTTATAATGATAAATCAGCATAAAGTACTAAATCAAAAACGCACGTACAATAAATTGTTTGAATTACTTACTCATTAGAAGTAAACTACTCAGTACATTTAGGAAAAACATTTTCAAGAAATGACAACAGATTCACAATACTTTTCTGTAAGGCTTATATAGTGCACAGTTAACTACTTGAGCCTACAGTATCGCGCCATTTCCTGTGTTGAAAGACCTGTTATTGTGCACACAACAAGCACACTTTGACACAATGACGACATAGATATTCAAGTGTCTACTAAGAAATGTACGAGTTTGAAATACAGTGGTTCTCCCATTGTCACCAGCTGGATATACAGTGGTACTCCCATTGTCAGCAGATCGATATACAGTGGTACTCCCATTGTCAGCAGCTCGATATACAGTGGTTCTCCCATTGTCAACAGATCGATATACAGTGGTTCTCCCATTGTCAACAGATCGATATACAGTGGTACTCCCATTGTCAACAGATCGATATACAGTGGTTCTCCCATTGTCAACAGATCGATATACAGTGGTTCTCCCATTGTCAACAGATCGATATACAGTGGTTCTCCCATTGTCAACAGATCGATATACAGTGGTACTCCCATTATCAACAGATCGATATACAGTGGTTCTCCCATTGTCAGCAGATCGATATACAGTGGTTCTCCCATTGTCAACAGCTCGATATACAGTGGTACTCCCATTGTCAACAGATCGATATACAGTGGTTCTCCCATTGTCACCAGCTGGATATACAGTGGTACTCCCATTGTCAGCAGATCAATATATAGTGGTACTCCCATTGTCAGCAGATCGATATACAGTGTTTCTCCCATTGTCACCAGCTGGATATACAGTGGTTCTGCCATTGTCAACAGATCGATATACAGTGGTTCTCCAATTGTCACCAGCTGGATATACAGTGGTTCTCCCATTGTCACCAGCTGAACATTTCACACTTTTTTTTTCATTTTGTCCAACTTAAGTAGAATATAGATATATTTAAAAATCGTAAACACACAAAACCAACTAAATTCTAAAAGATCAGTAATTAAATAAAATGTTTTAAAACTTAAGGTAAAATACATAATCAAACAAGTTAACTTGTATAGGTAAAAATACATAATCAAACAAGTTAACTTGTATAGGTAAAATACATAATCAAACAAGTTAACTTGTATAGGTAAAATACATAATCAAACAAGTTAACTTGTATAGGTAAAATACACAATCAAACAAGTTAACTTGTATAGGTAAAATACATAATCAAACAAGTTAACTTGTATAGGTAAAATACATAATCAAACAAGTTAACTTGTATAGGTAAAATACACAAGCAAACAAGTTAACTTGTATAGGTAAAATAAACTATTAAACTATTTAACCTTTATAGAGATGAATGCAACAGTTGTAGCTTTGTTTTTCCATCCTTCCGTTTGTTTGAGACTGACCAACTGCAGCAAGAAGATCATCCATCAGTTTGTTTGAGACTGACCAACTGCAGCAAGAAGATTATCCATCCGTTTGTTTGAGACTGACCAACTGCAGCAAGGAGATCATCCATCCGTTTGTTTGAGACTGACCAACTGCAGTAAGGAGATCATCCATCAGTTTGTTTGAGACTGACCAACTGCAGCAAGGAGATCGTCCATCCGTTTGTTTGAGACTGACCAACTGCAGCAAGGAGATCATCCATCCGTTTGTTTGAGACTGACCAACTGCAGCAAGGAGATCATCCATCAGTTTGTTTGAGACTGACCAACTGCAGCAAGGAGATCATCCATCAGTTTGTTTGAGACTGACCAACTGCAGCAAGGAGATCGTCCATCCGTTTGTTTGAGACTGACCAACTGCAGCAAGGAGATCGTCCATCAGTTTGTTTGAGACTGACCAACTGCAGCAAGGAGATCGTCCATCCGTTTGTTTGAGACTGACCAAATGCAGCAAGGAGATCATCCATCCGTTTGTTTGAGACTGACCAACTGCTGCAAGGAGATTATCCATCCGTTTGTTTGAGACTGACCAACTGCAGCAAGGAGATCATCCATCAGTTTGTTTGAGACTGACCAACTGCAGCAAGGAGATCGTCCATCCGTTTGTTTGAGACTGACCAAACGCAAAAAGGAGATCATCCATCCGTTTGTTTGAGACTGACCAATTGCAGTCGGCATTCCATCACCCGCCTACACCGACACCGGTGTCGGTATTCTATCATCTGCCAACCCTGACACAGGTGTCGGTATTCTATCATCTGCCAACCCTGACACATGTGTCGGTTTTCAAACAGCCGCCAACCCTGACACAGGTGTCGGTTTTCAAACAGCCGCCAACCCTGACACAGGTGTCGGTTTTCAAACAGCCGCCAACCCTGACACCGGGGGAGTGGGTCTTTTTTTATTTGCTACCAATTTTTGTTTCGGTAATTAATGTAGAATTTCAACAAACAATATCTGCACATTTAATTATATGGCGCTGTAGTGAAGTATATTTAAATGTATTAAAATATATTTACTTTTGTTACTGACTCTTTAGCAATGTATACTTAAATTCAAAAGAGATAAAACTGTTTCCATACGCATTTATTGTATGTAATACCTGGTGATAAATAAAAATATACACACATTCGGGCATGGACAGTAGGGTGGTGCGATTTTTTTTTTTAATTTCTCTATTTTAATAGCAACAGATAGTTGTATTTGGAGCTATCTAACACCCTCGCCAAGTTTTAGTAGATTCTATTTATTTTTAGATTAGCCCCCTGGCATGGTAAAGACTTTTGGCTTTCTTTATGAACAAAACCTGTGTCAATTACAGTTCTTTTTTGTTTTAAATTAATTTTTACAGAATTAAACGTTTATATTGGCAGTCTTATGAAAGTATTTAGTTACTGAGGTACGTTAAAATGTGCTTCTAACCTAATAGTGCTTTATTTGAAATATACAATAAAAAAATAAACAGCAAATATAAAAAAAAATTTCTAACCGTATTTATATTGTTTTGTTAGCAGAGACCAAATATGTCAGCCTGTAAAATAAGCACCAGAACCCCAGTGAAATGTCCAGTGTTTGGAAACGTTCGTAATCTGCCACCAAACGTTTTGTCAACCTACATAGACATATGAAATATTACAACTTAATCAAGTTTTATATTAAAGAAAAACAGCAAAAAGAGCCAACTTTTAACGAAATTGAACAAATTGTAGCATCCGACATCTGCACTATATGGCAAAATGCATCCATTCCAACAGTTTCATATACAATAATCTTAAAGCTGATCAGATGTGCCCATGGCGAATAATTCAGACAGCTGATGGTCATCATTATAACATTTTGGGCGCACATGCAAAACATATTTATAACCCATCCATTCCATTTTTAATTGCAAGAATCTTAAAATAATTTTGCTAGCTAATAATAAGCCTATTGCACGAATTGATTTAAACTGTATTTTAAATTGACTGAACATATTTACCTAGATCATTTAACTCTTTAAGGAAACTAAAGTAGAAATGATATAGTTTCGTGATTGATTTTTTTTCAGTACCGTAATGGTACTATTCCCAGTTAGTTACCAATCAGTTGTTTACAACTTAAGAGAAATAATGACAGTGTACCAACATCCTAGAGTGTATAATCAAATCAACTTGCAATATTCGTGCACATTTTATGCAACTTTTAAGTTTGATACAAGTTTGATATACCGGTACAGTTGCATCGTTTTCATATCTTTCCTATTCATAATCTCAAAGCTGCCGCTCTAAAGAATAAACAAACTTGGCCTTCTATGGTACCGGTAGCTTTTATTTTCCTTGAAAAAAATAAAAATTGCCTGTGTGTCGTACTATGTTGCTCTTTAAAAAGCATGTTTGTCGGCATTTCTTTTGGAACCTACTATGAATATACCTAATTGTATAGATGTTTATAAAATAACGTAAAATTATGTTGCTGTATGTATTGTTTGGGCCTAATATGAAATAGTTTTTTTTTTCATCATTTCTAATGTAATTACTAAATAACAAAATTAAATATATAAAATGACAGCATTGTGTAATTAAATGTGTTAATTTTAATAATTATGCACAGGCCGCCGAGCTAGACGGGTCGCCTAAATAGTAATCTTGAAAACAATGTTCAGCTTCTAAACCAGACAAGGGCAATCTACGTTTTAATTTGACCCGCAGTATACTCCACTTTGTTCATTTACATTGATAACATTTACATTTATGTCAGCTCACGTCAAGTATTATAAACACCACAGTGATCTTCTCTTAATAACCTATTGTGGTTCTTCAGTAGTTATAAATCTACATCTGTGATCTGTGATTTTGCAGCATGTCCATTTCGATGAAAAAATGTTATCAGTTGTACATGTAACATTGAAAGGTCACGAAACACTAGATATAGACATCAAGAGTAGCGGCAGTGTATACATGGATGTAACAAAAGTGTATGGTCTACTTCCAGATATGCCAGAGTATGTGGGATGGTATATTTATACTAAATCTGGAGCGCCCATTCGCTACCTGTAAATTAATTTCTCATTTATTTGTAGGATTATGCTGAAATATTGGTCAAGATTATTGTCAACGATTGACTAAGCAAGTCACTGCAAAGTACGGACAAATCCAACAACACCAGAGCAATGATGCAAGGAAGTTGATAAGTGGCCATTCAGAGTATGCAGAATGCTGAATTAAAATCACGGCAAGGGCTACAGACAATGATAAAAGATGGTTGTTCCAGACCTATTTTTAGAGAAGAGAGAAAGACGTATTTAACAATTAATAGAGAAAGGACTCGTTCTTTTACAACCAAATTATGCCTGAAATATGTTGTTAAAAATGTTATATGTTGTTAAAATGTTATATATTGTTAAAAATGTTATATGTTGTTAAAAATGTTATATGTTGTTAAAAATGTTATATATTGTTAAAAATGTTATATGTTGTTAAAAATGTTATATATTGTTAAAATGTTATATGTTGTTAAAAATGTTATATATTGTTAAAGGTGCACACTTAAAAAAAAACAAAAAAAACTCGCACATGTAGTGTCATTGTGACGTAGACTGGTAATGTTTCAGTCAGGCTGAGATGAATTAAACTGTGGAGAGTGTTAGTGGCGAGTTAACTTGGATTGTAATATTAAAGATTGCCTAACACCTGTCTGGTGTTGTTCTTAATTATTACATTAAAGTGTTTTCCCCTCACATTATTGGGACAGATTTTAGCGCCGACACCGACTCCGGACAAAGTACAAATGCCGACACCGACACCGACTCCGGACAAAGTACAAATGCCGACACCGACACCGGGAAAAGTACTGATGCCGACACCGGGCAAAACTGCCGACACATCCAAGACCGACACCGGCTCCGCACCCGTAATAAACACGACTGGGGAAGAGACTGGCGACCCCCTAAATCTGCAGCCCGATGGGTTGATATTTTGAGTGTAGTTTAATTAATGGGGGTGCTGCTTTTTAAAATGCTTACATCAAATTGTGTACAAGGAAACAAATATGCACGTGTGTACTTGTGTAAGTGTCACTTCACATATACATCATCTGGGGGGGGGGAGGGGTTGTTTTTTTTGTTATATTCCGAAATAGAGAAGGAAGATTAGTCGTTGACTTTACAATAAATGAAAGTTTTATTGTATTCTCTTTAATAATTTGAGATGAGAATAAAATTTGTAAATATACACACAAAGATAATACAAATTATACACTAAGGCACATAATGATAATATTAAAATACACATACGCAAAGAATGATAATATAAAAATAAACTTAGATCATAAAAACAACACAAAAAAGTGTTACTTCAAACCATATGCGATAAATACCTTCCCCTAAGTTATTAGCTACTTAACCATCCCATCATCTGCTACTTCACCATCCAATGATCTTCTACTTCACCATCCATTCATCTGCTACTTCACCATCCAATGATCTTCTACTTAACCATCCCATCATCTGCTACTACACCATCCAATGATCTTCTTCTTAACCATCCATTCATCTTCTACTTCACCATCCATTCATCTGCTACTTCACTATCCAATAATCTTCTACTTCACCATCCATTCATCTGCTACTACACCATCCAATGATCTTCTTCTTAACCATCCATTCATCTTCTACTTCACCATCCATTCATCTGCTACTTCACTATCCAATAATCTTCTACTTCACCATCCATTCATCTGCTACTTCACTATCCATTCATCTTCTACTTCAAGATCCATTCATCCGCTACTTCACTATCCAATAATCTTCTACTTCACCATCCATTCATCTGCTACTTCACTATCCAATAATCTTCTACTTCACCATCCATTCATCTGCTACTTCACTATCCAATAATCTTCTACTTCACCATCCAATAATCTTCTACTTCACCATCCATTCATCTGCTACTTCACTATCCAATAATCTTCTACTTCACCATCCATTAATCTGCTACTTCACTATCCAATAATCTTCTACTTCACCATTCATTTATCTGCTAATTCACTATCCAATGATCTTCTTCTTAACCATCCATTCATCTTCTACTTCACCATCAATTAATCTGCTACTTCACTATCCAATAATCTTCTACTTCACCATCCATTCATCTGCTACTTCACTATCCAATAATCTTCTACTTCACCATCCATTCATCTTCTTTTTCACCATCCATTCATCTTCTACTTCACCATCCATTAATCTGCTACTTCACTATCCAATAATCTTCTACTTCACCATCCATTAATCTGCTACTTCACTATCCAATAATCTTCTACTTCACCATCCATTCATCTGCTACTTCACTATCCAATAATCTTCTACTTCACCATCCATTCATCTGCTACTTCACTATCCAATAATCTTCTACTTCACTATCCAATAATCTTCTACTTCACCATCCATTCATCTGCTACTTCACTATCCAATAATCTTCTACTTCACCATCCATTCATCTGCTAATTCACTATCCAATGATCTTCTTCTTAACCATCCATTCATCTTCTACTTCACCATCCATTAATCTGCTACTTCACTATCCAATAATCTTCTACTTCACCATCCATTCATCTACTACTTCACCATCCATTCATCTGCTACTTCACTATCCAATAATCTTCTACTTCACCATCCATTCATCTGCTACTTCACTATCCAATAATCTTCTACTTCACCATCCATTCATCTGCTACTTCACCATCCAATCAACTACAGATTATTAGTAGATGATAAATTTACATAAACACTATTCAATGGAAAAAAAATATAGTGGCATTTAAGCACAATTACAATAAAGGCTACACTGTTACAATATAGGCTACACTGTTACAATATAGGCTACACTGTTACAATATAGGCTACGCTGTTACAATATAGATTGCACTGTTACAATATAGGCTATACTGTTACAATATAGGCTATACTGTTACAATATAGGCTACACTGTTACGATATAGGCTACGCTGTTACAATATAGGCTACGCTGTTACAATATAGGCTACACTGTTACAATATAGGCTATACTGTTACAATATAGGCTACACTGTTACAATATAGGCTATACTGTTACAATATAGGCTACGCTGTTACAATATAGGCTACACTGTTACAATATAGGCTACACTGTTACAATATAGGCTATACTGTTACAATATAGGCTATACTGTTACAAAAGGTTTAATTACACATATAGATCTATTGCCTTGTTTAGTTTTGTAATGATTAAATATTAATGTGTGTTACCTCTTTGACAAGTTGTTTATTTTCACAAACTATACCAACTTCACATGTGGACAGCAACAAGCGCAAGGTTATGTAGTATGATTTTATCGTCTCCCATGTTTATTTGTCAGTGAGACATTATTGTCTCCCATGTTTATTTGTCAGTGAGACATGTATTTGTCAGTAAATTCAGCAAGGTATATAATTTTTTAATATTAACATGTAAGTAGCTATAAGAATAACTAAGTCGACTCCAGTGAAGTAATAACAATAACAGTCTTTAATTCTGGAACATGAACTGACATCAAGGTAAATTCATGAGGAGTACAATATAAAGCTATGAACATGAACTGACATCAAGGTAAATTCATGAGGAGTACAATATAAAGCTATGAACATGCATCCGCATATCTTGATGCCCAAAGCTAGACTGATTATAAAACAAAGCATGTGCTGAGCATACTTCATTTCTACCAAAACCAAAATGACGTATACACTAGAACCCACAATAAACAAAAACACAAGATGGCGGAATGACGCCATAGATATTGTGGTAGTCAAGCTTAGACTATACTATTTCTCCACAATAATGATAGGCCTCCAATAATCTGATTTGCATTTTTTCTTTGGTAAAATTCCATTTTTATTCCTTTATAAATGTATTTAAAAAAAGTGAAATTCCGTCCTTTCATTATTTCAATATTCAAAATAAACGTAACCAATGTTTGAACCTTTGTTTGATTCATTTTTCATACCGACTCTAGTAGTTGATCCACCTAAATCAAAGCATTAAACCAATCAAAGTAAAACTTTCCCCGTTTTCTAATGAATTAAAAAAGTTCAACTTTCATTGCCAGTGAAATAGAATGTCTCTATACTTTGGTTTTTGAGACAGCTAAAATATTTGCAAGAAAAAAAAAAGAGCAAAAAAAAAATCATCCTGAATTGTGTAAATTGTTGGCCTAATTAATTGACTATTTACTAATCAATTTACTTTTGAATATTTTATTCACTATTGCCTAATTAATTCACCATTGCCTAATTAGTTTAATATTGCATAATTTATTCACTATTTCCTAACTGAATTACTATTACCTAATTTATTTAGTGTTGCCTAATTAAATAAAATAATTATATTTATTTTTTTAAACTTAATTTAGACACATTACAGGGTTTGATTGTAGAATATTGAACGTTCATTGTTTTCGATGAGATAAAAAAAATATGTTAAAAAAATATATTTTTGAGGTAACAAAACATGCATTATCTTTCTATTTATTTATGACTAAACCGCTAGTAAAAGTGTTATATTATATCTGTACTTACTTATCAAAAAAAAAAATGTAAAAATTCTTCTAACAAAAACCAACTATCTTGAAATTTTTTTTAAATTGCCATAACAACTCCACATTAAAAAGACTTAACAGTATATATGTATATATAAATATATGTGTGTGTATTCTATGTATATATATATATATAAAAGTATACATAAATATCATACACAATACTATTACTGTTATTTTCTTGGCATCCGGATTGTGTTAAATATCGGCCATTGGTGTCGGAGGTTAGCTAACTACTGCTATAAAGTAAAGAAATGACACAAATATACGGATTGCCATTAAGCATAAATATTAGGAGCACTATTGTATTTTATAGAGATTTCATTCTGTTTAACGGTAGAAACTTCAGAGTACTAATTTGTAAAGAGCACTGGCGTAACCAGCAAAAAATGCTGTGGGGGCTCACTTATAGAAAAAAAATGCTGGGGGGGGGGGGCTCACTTATAGAAAAAAGACAGTTTACATAGTGAAATATGTATGATGATTTGGTCGGTGGGGGGGCTTGAGTCCCCCCTCCCCCTGGTTGCGCCACTGGTAAAGAGTATTTTATTTAATATTTGTTTAGTATGTTTATTGGTTAAGTGTTTAGTGTATTCATTGGTTAGTCTCTAGTGTGTTTATATGTTAAGTATATGGTTTGTTAATTTGTAGTGATTTGGTTTCTTTATTGGTAGAGAGTTTAATGTGTTTATAGATAGAGAGTGTGATGTTATTTGAATGTAGAGATGTATATATTGGCATATTGCTTTATGTGTCTAATGTATGAGATATTAGTGTTGCATGGTAAATTTTTGCTGTTATGTAGTTTTGTGAGTTTACTTTTAGGTATTCGGCTGGTTCAATTTAAGAATAGCTGTTTCATTTAATAATAAGCACGTGCTTGGTTTGAAGGGGATGCAACTATCATTATTAAATGACATTTATTTAACATGAATATTCTCTCTTTGATAGTTTAAAAAAAAAAACTATAATTATAATTTACTAAATTTACTCAAAAAAAATTGTAAATATTTTTTTAATGTAATGATGTTCAGTATTTGACAGGGTTGTTAACAATACTCTTAAATTGTATTGTCAATACCAATACTTCATAAAAAGAGTATCGCCAATAACAATACAAATACTCGAGTAAAAATGTATTGCCAAAATCGATACCAATACAAGTGCAATACTTTTTAGAACAAAAAAAAAAATATTTAAAATATAAAGAGTGCAAGTTCTTCAATTGTTTATATAACTGACAGATCGATCAAAAAATAAATAAAGTTTTCTTTTCTGTAGATCATTGAAACATTGAACAAATAGTTGATAGAAAGAAAGTAAATGAATGAAAGAATATAAGAATAATATTTATAGATATCGGCGCGCAAAGCAAAATCTTCAAAAGATAATTGCAATTTATTTTTTCCTTCAACTCGCCAACCGTGGTTGTATTTTTTCGGAGGTGGGTGGTGGTAATATTTGATAGGGTTGATGGCTATGATTACTTGTTGTTGTTAAATGTATGTAGATTACTTTTAAAACAATGTATTCAAATCGCTATTGTTTTTCTGCAAATGTTTTTTTCTGAATTATTTATCGGCGATACACAAATCAATACTTGATATAAAAAGGATCGACATTGCAGCAACCAATACTAAAAAAAGTATCGCCGATACTGTATTGGCGATACCGATACTTCGATACTAAAAATCCTGGTATTGGAATGAGTGTTGTGTATGAGCTGTAAGTAAAATATCATGCCAACAACATAAAAAGATGAAGAAATACTTGTACCGAATTTTAAAATGTTTTTTTAATCAGAATATCACTCGATATGAACAAATATTTAATATCAACCCACTCCTGATAAATGCGTAATCTTGTGTCTAGGATTTCACTTATGATGGAGTATGCAGTATGTGTATCTAGGATTTCACTGATGATGGAATATGCAGTCTGTGTGTCTAGGTTTTAACTAATGATGGAATATGCAGTCTGTGTGTCTAGGTTTTCACTGATGATGGAGTATGCAGTCTTTGTGTCTATGATTTCACTGATGATGGAGTATGCAGTCTGTGTGTCTAGGCTTTCACTGATGATGGAGTATGCATTCTTTGTGTCTAGGTTTTAACTAATGATGGAGTATGCAGTCTTTGTGTCTAGGTTTTCGGTAAAAAATTAACTAATTTTCATAAGAAAAAGACAATGTAGACATTGACAATGAGAAAGAGCTATATTCAATTTTATTTTAAATTTGCTGAAAATAAAAAAAAATTCCAAAAGTCCCAACAAAACATAAAATACAAATATTCATGATACAGAACAGGGGTAGATAGCCGCTGCCGTCATCAACTTTTTCAAAGATACAAGTAAACAAAGGTCCGATACCCGGACCGGCTTGTAGGCAGGCAATTGTAGTTGAAAATGGTGATATATATTGAGCGGTTAACAATCAGTCTGCATAAAAAATCTAAGTATCTAAGTACTCGTACTCCAGAGGACATGAATATATTGTTGTAGCCAAAATAAATTTAAGTATCGGGACGTTTATACATCATAAAAGTTCATATTTTATATAATTCATCCCAAAGAAATAATTCTCATTATGGGTAGAGAAGCTTAACAAAAACAACCCCCGACGATTAAACTCTGAATCTAACTAAACATAATATACACACACCATTGAAAAATCTTAATTGATTCTAATATTTTAATGGACTCCTTTCCAAACAGTTCTTCATGTTATATTTTATGATGTTCAACATGACGTATTAAAAAAAAAGACAGAGACGTGAGTGAGTACCTGTATGTTAAGCAAAACGCTACATGTTTACCACGTGGTTTATTTACTGGTATACATAGTACATTTCGTACTGAGAATTAACTAAGAAAATATTGCCAACCCGGCAGTGCCGAGCCTATGGATTTTGGGGTCCGCGGACTTGGCCTCTTTGGGGGCCCCTGCATTTTGACATTCGACACCATGACATGAAAAAATGTACTTAATATTTAATGTAAAAAAAATTGGTGTTTTTTCTGTTGATAGTGTTCCTATGATTTCAATGTCTCGGCACTGATCGTGGCGGTAGAAACGTATATTACGATGGATCGGCCGTAAGACTTATACAACCTTACCTGTCCTATGTAAAAGTGTAGGGTTAGGGGGATTCAAAAACATTTTTTTTTGCAAATTTAATATTGCATTGTTGTTAAATTTTATACTTTTTCTAAAACCGTCAGGCATTTTATATATTGCCTAGGCATTCTATAGAATGC
This sequence comes from Bulinus truncatus, assembly GCA_021962125.1. NCBI lineage: Eukaryota > Metazoa > Mollusca > Gastropoda > Planorbidae > Bulinus > Bulinus truncatus. The sequence goes on from JAGDYQ010000006.1 coordinate 3,892,886, forward strand.
TGGCATTTCGCACATTGCCGGCAACATATACATTGTATTATAAACATAAACAAGTACATGTTACTAATGATTGTCAGTTCAACGCTTCTTATATAACTTCGTGTACTTTTCTTCAAATTTGGCACTTTCTGTCTGTGATCTTCTACAACTTGCAGCATTTCAGATTCCGTTTTAGTGATTGACTTATTAAATGATGACATCAGTGCAACTGACCGCTCGGCTGCATCATTGACAACCTTAAAGGAATCAACAATACACTTAGCTTCAGCAAATGACGGCAATTGATCCCATGATACTGGATCAACTTCAACGAAGCTGGTATCAATACCGACTGAATGCACTGCAGATAGTGATGATGTACCTACAAAGAAATGTAGTTCTTTTTTCCCTAAGTTAGTGCAATCCATCACTGTTAAAACTCGATCCATCCAATCATTACCAATCTTCACCATCTCTTCAGCAATAACACGGTTTTCATCTGCAGAAACTTTTTCAGAAAACAACGCAAGAAAAAGCACCTCTGCACTACTATACCAAAGATGGTTTTCAAATTTCCTTTTCGCAGCATCCAACACCGTTTTGTATATGACAGAATTTTGTGAGATCTGCTTGAAAAACAAAAGATTGTTAAATGGTAGGTACTATGATATCCGTGCCCAAACGACCCGGAAATAGCCTTGAAAATCTCCGTATGCTACATAAGCCATGTTTGGCAACAGTTAGAACCAGTGGTACTGTGATTTTCTGAAACGCTTTAATTTACTCATTATTTTATTTTTACTTTGCCATAATTTTAAAAGAACTTATCCTTAAGTTAATCTGTGTGAATTTTTTTGTTAACTACGCCATCTTCGTTTTGAGGAATCAACATTTCAAAATAAGGTAAGATAAATTTTGCTTTTATTTTTTAATTAGGTCGCGACCCAATGTTTTTATTGATCGATCAACTGTTAATATATTCTAAATATCTTATTTAATCATTTTTATGTTGATTGACTGCTCAAAAAATTAAAAAACCGTGTTCTTGACGAGTCGCTTATTTGCCGATAAAAGTTACCTATTATCGATAACGGCAACCGCGGGCAGCGCTAATCTTAACATTAAATCCATACATAGTAATCCTTCAAAATCAATATTTTTTAACTGCCATCCTTTAACAAAGTTACGTTTTTTTTAATCTAGTATGTGTTCTGAATATAAAAACACTAATATTTTTATCCACAGTAGTATCTGGTAGAAATATATTGTGTGTTATGTCAAACTACTATAAGTAATAAGTCTAATATATCAATAAAATTATGCTATAATTTAATTTTTTTAAATATTCATTGGAGCCTTATAACAGTAGTGATTTTTACTCAGGTTAAACATTTATTTCAGAAACTTTTTAAAACATTAACTTCTTTTATTTTATTTTCAGGAAAATGGAAAATACAAATACTCTAAAGTTGAAGAATTTAAAGGACATGGAGAATCTTCTTGAGTCTCATAAAGATAGCAAATTCACAAATGGATTTATTTTCTACATTTTCCTGCAACTAGGAAAAAATGTTAGTAAAACAGCTGAGCATGTAGTGACAATGGCAGAAAGTAATTGCCATATTACTTCTGTAAAAAGTAAAGTATCTAGAATTAATGAACAAGTAAAGCTCTATAAAAGAAATATCCATAACAATTGGAATAACATTGTGGAGTTCTTTGATTCTGAATTCAAGTTTCCTGAAAGGAAACATACATTACCATCATTACAGCCTAAGCATCCTCCCTTCATTTCTCCTGTTAAAACCAGGATTGAAAGAGACTGCCAGTCATGCAAATATAAAAGACAGACTAACAGTGAACTGTTGGCTGTGAATAGAAAATTAAACTTCGAACGAAGATTTGAAATGAGAGAAAGGATAAGAATAAAGAATAATATTTATTAAACTGATATTCTAGTTATTTCAAAATTTAATTTATTTTTAATTTAAGGCACAACAAATTAAGACAGCTGTAAGTTTCATTGAAAGAATTGCTGCTGAGCCAGAATATTTAATCAGCACCACATTTGATGCATTTGGACGGCCTCTTATTTTAGATGACACGTTGTCTGCATTGTTAATAGTCGACAATACAAATTTTGTCCAACTCAATGAAATAATAAATCTAGTGGCCACTGCCACGTCAAATGTTTTAAATAGACAAATGTCTCGCTATTTATTTGGCGATCTTGCAGATCCAACAGAGGAACTGAAGGTCAAAGCAGCCAGTGCTCCTGCCCACAACATTTGGGCTGAACGTACATTGGGGATAATAGACTCTCTAGCACGAAGAGCCCCTAATGCCAGCATTTCTTTTCTGGATGGAAAGGCAAAATTTCAAGTGAATAAAACATTAGAATGGCTAAGCACAAAGCCCACAGATGAGCAGGATGCCATTGTTAAATTTTCGATCCAAAGAGGTGCTACAATAAGGACAATCAGTAAAGAGAGAAAAGGTCAAATGGAAGCGGCCATCTGTGACAGATTAAAAGAAAAAGGGCAGAAGAGAGACATGGTACACAGATCAAGAGTAGGCAAGGAGATAAAGTTTCTGCTCGAACAAAATGTCCCTAATTTGATGGAGCAGAAAATCTTTCTAGCTTTAAGTGCCTATCAAAAAAATAAAGTAAAAGATCTCTTGGATTCAAATCCTAACAAAATTGAAGGCGCTCGCTTTCAGCACATCTGGAATGTGGATGGACAAGATACCCTTTTTCAAGGAAAGATTATCATGAAGTCAGCATCTCCAGGGAAAAAAATCAGGATAGCTTACTGGAAAATGCATGAAAATGAAGAGGATGCCGAAGATGTAAAACTAACTTTAGAAAGTATTTTAACAGATGCTGTTCTGAATGATTTAATTTTTTTTAACTTGAATTAATTCTATGTAATGCCCTTGCATCTTTTTCTAATCATTTCCTTTTATCATTAAATAATGATTTAGTCATAGGCTGTAAAAACACCTGTATCAATGTAATTTTTTTATGAATTGCTGGGAAACGTATGATATAAAAATTTTCACTGGTGACTTATTCTCTTTTATTGCTTTGTAAATTTGGCTCTTTCACATATCTTTTCTTATCACATGTGTGAAGTGGTTTTTCATTTAAGAATGAAATACATTTTATTTAAATCCATGATTTTATTTGGCAAAAAATTTCAGTTTTGTCAAGTGTTAAAACTTTTTTTAATATGACATACATAATTTAAATTGACTATTTATTGTTTGTATAATTGCATGCAGTAATCTTAATTATTTCTTAAAATTTGCTTTGTCATTCAACAATGAAATATGCACAATTATTTTTGCACTGAAGCATGCATCTTGGAATTTTTTAATCTATGTTTCTTTGTAAATTTAGTATTTTTATCCTTTCGCCTTGTAGTAATGATTTTTTTGTTATTCATTTTTAAACCAATATGATTTTAGTTGATTTTCATTGCAAAATGAAATGCATGCAGCCACTTATGTTTGGTGAAAATTGTAGGCTTGTATCATTTTTACTTAGTTTTTGCTGCTTTCAAGTATTTTTTCATTTCTAAAATTGTATAGCACTTGTATTTGTTTTTTTTTAAGTGCCTAGACTAATATCACTTAAATATGTTTAATTGACCTTATTTTAAAAGTCAATAGGATGCTTTATCAGTGGTGAAAATTTGAGCTTGCTAGCTTAAATGGTTCAAAAGTTGTGTCAGTTTTAGTAGCCCAATCTCAAAACCCAGGCCGCAATTTTTTTTGAGTTATTCATCATATTGCCTTATAATAATGATTTTTTTTGCTAGTCATTTTTAAACCAATATGATTTTAGTTGTTTTTCATTGCAAAATGAAATGCATGCAGCCACTTATGTTTGGTGAAAATTGTAGGCTTGTACCATTTTTATTTAGTTTTTGCTGCTTTCCAGTATTTTTCATTTCTAAAATTGTATAGCACTTGTATTTGTTTTTCTTTAAGTGCATAGACTAATATCACTTAAATATGTTTAATTGACCTTATTTTATAAGTAAATAGGATCATTTATCAGTGGTGAAAATTTGAGCCTGCTAGCTTAAATGGTTCAAAAGTTATGTCAGTTTTAGTAGCCCAATCTCAAAATTCGGGCCACAATTTTCTTGACTTTTTCTATAGTAAAAAAAGGCCTGTTTTTCGGCACAAGAAATTGAATATCTCAATAACCAAAAGACATACATACTTAAACAAGGTATCATTTTAAAGCATTTTTAGAGCTCTATTGATCTATGTATGATTTGACATGTTATATACATTTTGAATTTTTTATCAAAGTACCTATAAATGGAGCATCACGACTCACATGACGAAAGATTCAAGTTTTGACATAAATGTGAGTGGCAAACATGCAGAATTCTTGCAATATGTTTACCTATGAAGGTGTGAGCTAGAACTGATTTCTAAACAAGTATATTTTGAAGCAGTATATTACTTTCGCCACCCAGCGAGCCATATGGTAAGCGCCTGGTCATGGATATCTAGATATAACACCAGGATAGACAACCAAACAAAATTTCATTCTAGCTGTGTACGGTTTAGGCTGACGCAAGGATTAAAGCCCAACAGACGGCATACAATAAAATGTGACTTTTATGTCTAGTATAATATTTTTATTTAAAAAAATGCTTTCTAAATACTAAAAAATAATTGTCAATTTTTATTTTAACAACAATTTCTCGTAAATAAAACAACGCTATCAGTTGGCACCGAACGCCATTTTGATTTGTTTACGTTTTGTCAGCCAATTCTACTACACTAAAATGGACTGAGATTCTGATTATTTAGAGGAAAATAAACTTGATTCAAGTGACAAAGATGAAACTTTGGGAGCTCATTACTTCTTCAGATGACTTTGAAGCTGAAAATATTAGTTTTAATTCAAGTTTTCAACACTTCCAAACTCACATGTGTAAGTATTGAACCAACATGCTTTGACTTTGTCTTAATGATCTTTATGTTTATTTATTTATTCTTTAGAACTTAAAATGTGGGAATAGTTATAAAATAAGAGAAAAGTATAAAGATTTATATTTTATTATATAAAGGTTTATGTATAAATATTATTTATTTAGTTCTCTACCGCTAGAATTACTGTTACTGTTTTATTTTTGTGTTATTGCCGATCAGCAGATTTTCGTAAACACAAAAAAAAAAACAACAAAAAAACTGAAGTTTACATAATATTTACATATCTGTATTGATGATATTTTGTTTTCATCATTATAAAATAATTAATTGTAGCTTGATAAATAAGCTGAATTTTTATTTTTATTTATGGTTTTCTTTACATATTTTTTTTATCCCCCAGATCATATGGCATGATGATATGAATGAATTGAATGACACATTACCAGAACCACCAAAGAATTTTCTACCTGAGAGGGATCCAGGCATTCAACAACTCGGAGGAACTAAAACAAGGGAAGACATTAGGAAATTCTGCAATGCAGTGGCATTTTTAAAACTTTATTTTACTTTGGACTTAGTAATTCATATTTGTGACTAATAATAGCAATGCCAGACATTATGGACCTACAAAACCTTGTGTTTACCAAGGCTGGTTTGATCTTACACCAGATGAATTCTACAGATTCTGTGGACTTATCATGTATGCTGGGCTTGTTCAAGCACAGAACATTGACCGTTTCTGGTCTACTAAATCACTATACAATGGACTTTGGGCCAGAGCTTTTATGTTTCGTGATAGATTGAAATCTATAATGAGTATTCTAAAGGTGTCTAATCCTCAAACTGAAGACAAAACCAACAAGTTATGTAAAGTACATTTTTTCTTTAACTTTATTAGATTGTGATGTATAAAATTGTTTCAGCCTTACCAAGATATGTCAATAGATTAAAGAATGATAAGAAATAAAGGTAGATATATTTTTAGGTAGTACATAAGGGATAAGCCGACTAAGTGGTGAATGAAGTTATGGGTATTAGCTGATTCTCATTCTAGGTATACTTATGATTTTCATTTATATTTAGGTAAACAGGATAATGGGCCTTTTGGATTGGCATATGGGGTGGTAATGAAATTAATTAAATCTTTAGCTAAAGAGGGGTATAAATTAATAGTCGATAATTTTTATACTACTATACAATTGTCTAAAGATCTATGGAATTTAGGGGTAGGAGCATGTGGAACTATTCTTAGGACATGTAAAGGTATTCCCCAATCTTTGAAAAATATAAAAGAGGGGATATGAGATGAGTTAGAAAGGGAGTTATTGACAGTACGATGGAGGGACAATAAAACTGTTTCGGTTATGTCCACTATGCATAATGCAAATGGATTTGGAACATTTAAATGACAGACTAAGTAAATGGGAAATTTTAGGAACTTACTGTTGACCAACCAACCATAATACAGGATTACAATAAATATATGGGGGGTGTAGATAAGAGTGACCAGTTGATAAATAAATATAATGTTCTATGAAAAATTATCATAAGCTGGTATAATAGTTACACTAATCTTGTAAAATATTTTTAGCAAAGTTATAAAACATACTGAAATTGAGCTTTGTTGTTATCAATAGACATTAGAATGTTAGTTTTTATAACTTAGATTTATATTTTTGAATTTTTCTTGTTGCATGGTCAATGTTGATCCCAGCAGATTTTTGGTTTTTTTTCTGTTAAAACACATCATTTTTAGAAATTTTGAAATATCTTTTGTATCTGATTATAATGTCTTCAAAAATATCCTACACACAGAGAATTGAATGTAGTTAAATAAAAAGTAACTTTTATTGAAATGAATCATAATGAATTTTTTTTCTTCTTTGTGTTTGTGAATTGTTTAATTTATTTATTTTTGTTTATTTTTTTCATCTAAACTTTTTAAAAATAATAAAATACTTGCATAATAATATCACTTTGAAACATATATTGTTAAAAAGCCCTTTCAATTTACTACATTTTCATAAATATACTATAATAACATAATTTTTAAAATAAAAGCTTTAGAGAAATATTAGTCGATAAAAATTTTAAAGACATTGACGAATTAAGATTGAAAAAGCTGGATGTTTTTTTTAACAGAGGAGGGCTATTGAAGCCATCTGAGTACACCTTCTCTACTTGCCTACTAAATTGGAAAGTATTCAATTCATTGAAAAGATCGGCAAGTAGTCTGAAACTATTTCTAGAACAAACAAATAAAAAATGTTTAAATTGTTGATAGAGTAACAATTGATGAGTCATTGCTGATTGAAGAAATTATTTTTTTATTTCAATCATAATTTAAAAGAACTTACTTATGTTAAATTTTTTAATTGTTCGTCTAAAAATTATGTTAAGCAATTGAATGAGACCGTTCATGAAAAACCAATGAAAAAACGAAAAATAATTAAATTGACAAAATAAAGATTTTAAATTAAAAAAATTGTTATTAAAAGTTTTCAAACTTTAATTGCGTTTGTGTTTATTTCATAAAAACATAAGTACCAAATATACAAAACTGCTATTAAACATGAAGACTAACGCTAAACACTTGATTGTGTGTCAGCCTAAACCGTATTTTTTAAAATATTGGTTGTCCTTCCTGATGCTATATCTAGATTTCCATGGCCTGGTGCATGCAAGTGGTATGGTTGGTTTCTTACACTGACGCCAAATATCACCAAGCAGGTGTTGACCATCTCACTGTAAACTTCACGTGGTATGTAACTTGGGGCACTTGACAGACTGTCTTGCAGGAATGACACAACACTGTGTTTGTGTTCCACCATTAACGGATCATCTAGTTTCGAATTTTCTAGCGAACTATACAGCTGCTGATCAACCTTAGGCCGAAAAAATAAAAATTACATTATAAAAAAAATATTTTATAAAAAAACAACGTTTTTCGTTTTATAAAAATTAGAAGCTCTTACAAAGTCCATTACCATGTGACAAATTTATTCAGACATTTTCTCAGGCTCATAGAAAAATTATTTTCTGCTTTTTAGTACGCAAGAAAAACGTTGTTTTTTATATAATATTTTTTTTATAATGTAATTTTTATTTTCTACTTTTTAGTTTTTGATTGGTGAAAATTTGAAATGGTGCGTCTCGATCTCTTTTTTGAAAGGCGAGAGAAATCCTGCTGACTCGATCGCTCTTTTTAGGCGAGAGAAATTATTGTGTTTGATGCTGTCTCATTCTTTCCATTTCCTTCATTGCATCTTCATTGCATGGTGTCTGTCCAGTCAGCTTTGAGCAATCAAGTTCTTCAATTCGCAATCCTTCGAGTAATCTAACACGACTGAGCGCCACATATGCCTGACCTTTAGCGTGATCAACTGTACATCCTTGCATTTTGTGTACTGTGCAAGCCCAACACAGTATGATTGGAAGTTGTGTTCGCTCTATTGTTCCATAGTTTCTAAGCGCTGGAAACCGGATTGATTTCGGCTGAATCAAATGGATTCCATCTCTTTACTTTACTTATAGTATTGTTTGATAGATGATTCTTTCCCTTGCGTAAGCACGATGATCACCTGACCGTATTCACTGACCATCAATGATGATCACCATACAATATTCACTGACCATCAATGATGATCACCATACAATATTCACTGACCATCAATGATGATCACCATACAATATTCACTGACCATCAATGATGATCACCATGCAATATTCACTGACCATCAATGATGATCACCATACAATATTCACTGACCATCAATGATGATCACCATACAATATTCACTGACCATCAATGATGATCACCATACAATATTCATTGACCGTCAATGATGATCACCTAACAATATTCACTGACCATCAATGATGATCACCTGACAATTATCATTGACCGTCAATGATGATCACCTAACAATATTCACTGACTATCAATGATGATCACCTGACAATATTCATTGACCGTCAATGATGATCACCTGACAATATTCATTGACCGTCAATGATGATCACCTGACAATATTCACTGACCATTAATGATGATCACCTGACAATATTCATTGACCGTCAGTGATGATCACCTAACAATATTCACTGACCATCAATGATGATCACCTGAAAATATTCAATGACCATTAATGATGATCACCTGACCGTATTCACTGACCATGAATGATTATCACTTGACAATATTCACTGACCATCAATGATGATCGCCATACAATAATCACTGACCATCACTGACTTGAGCCTGACACTGTATCCGACATGTTTCCAAATGTAAATTCTGGAGTAAAGTAAAGATATATTCTCTCCAATAGTCTGATGCACCAACTAGTACATCTAGTTGCATTCTATTGGGGTACAGTCCAATCTGAGAGAAGGCTTCATCTGGTAGCACAAATATATTTGAAGAGAAATCATTGCACAGTCGTCACTGACAGCTATTTACATTAGGAAACAACTCATCTCCATATTATATACAAAGATGTAGCTCAGGCGAGACATTAGTAACATAAACTAAATAAACGCTAGAAGGTATATATGTGGGTTGTGTGCATTTATAAGTTACCGTATTTTTCGCCGTATAAGACGCAATTTTCTTCCCCAAAACTGGGGGGGGGGGGAAGTTGGTGCGTCTTATACGGCAAATACACATTTTACATGCATTAAAACTGCCCCCAACTTTGTATATACAATATAAGTCCTTTGTCTAATGATGTCTACTTAAACAAATGTCACTACAAGTTTACAACTAACTCTTAGAATCTTAGAACTGTCTACACCGAACTAACTACATCTAACTCATATGTCTGTCAGCCCCATACTAACTCAGAGCACCTTACTAACTCAACTACTACTATTCACGTCTTTTATAAGGTTGGGGCGAATGCGTTGGTGCAACGTTTGGGGGGGGGGAACGACGATGTCTGTCACCGAAACGTTTGGGGGGGGGGGGGGGGGAAGAACGTCAGTGAAACGATTGGGGGGGGGGGGAAGGCGACGTCGATGAAACGAATCTACACAAACATGGCGGCTGGAACCTTGACCCTGTGGTGAACTGGGGTTGGTGAGGGAGAAGGGCAATTCTACACGTCGCAGGTAATATTGACAGTTCTATTATTTCTGGATTTCTTGCAGAAAAATTATAGTACCATCTCTTTCACTGTTTACTGACTTTACTGACTGTTAATGAGAGTAAAGATTGTTCTTAATATGTTACATGGTTGACATAAAATTGTTCTTCAACTGCTGTTTACTTTATACAGTTGATATAAAATATTTTAGTACAGTATTTGGTTCAGAATCTTTTTTTTCTAGATTTTCCTCCTTTAAAATTGGGTGCGTCTTATATGCCGGAGCGTCTTATACGGCGAAAAATACGGGTAAATGGAATTTGTATTAAGACAGACTTTAGAAAAAAATAAGTTGCGGTATTTGTTTTAATTAAACTGCGTACATTTTCCCCACCCCAGACAATGGCTAATGTATTAACCACTATTGAAATAAAAGTATTTCTCCGCTTATCTGCCTTTGTCTCTAAATCACAACCACTTTGAGACTAAAGACAAATGTCTCTAAATCACAACCACTTTGAGACTAAGGACAAATGTCTCTAAATCACAACCACTTTGAGACTAAAGACAAATGTCTCTAAATCACAACCACTTTGAGACTAAAGACAAATGTCTCTAAATCACAACCACTTTGAGACTAAAGACAAATGTCTCTAAATCACAACCACTTTGAGACTAAAGACAAATGTCTCTAAATCACAACCACTTTGAGACTAAAGACAAATGTCTCTAAATCACAACCACTTTGAGACTAAAGACAAAATACCTGACGTTGGACGTACCATTTCACTGGTGTATCCATATCCATGTTAGATCCTGTATTGTGGCGTACAATGAGGTGTTACCGAGATCCTGTATTGTGGCATACAATGAGGTGTCACCGAGATCCTGTATTGCGGCGTGCAATAAGGTGTTACCGAGATCCTGTATTGTGGCGTACAATGAAGTGTTACCGAGATCCTGTATTGTGGCGTACAATAATGTGTTACCGAGATCCTGTATTGTGGCGTACAATGAAGTGTTACCGAGATCCTGTATTGTGGCGTGCAATAAGGTGTTACCGAGATCCTGTATTGTGGCGTGCAATAAGGTGTTACCGAGATCCTGTATTGTGGCGTACAATGAGGTTTTACCGAGATCCTGTATTGTGGCGTACAATGTGGTGTTACCGAGATCCTGTATTGTGGCGTACAATGTGGTGTTACCGAGATCCTGTATTGTGGCGTACAATGAAGTGTTACCGAGATCCTGTATTGTGGCGTGCAATAAGGTGTTACCGAGATCCTGTATTGTGGCGTACAATGAAGTGTTACCGAGATCCTGTATTGTGGCGTACAATAAGGTGTTACCGAGATCCTGTATTGTGGCGTACAATGTGGTGTTACCGAGATCCTGTATTGCGGCGTACAATGTGGTGTTACCGAGATCCTGTATTGTGGCGTACAATGAGGTTTTACCGAGATCCTGTATTGTGGCGTACAATGAAGTTTTACCGAGATCCTGTATTGTGGCGTGCAATAAGGTTTTACCGAGATCCTGTATTGTGGCGTACAATGAGGTTTTACCGAGATCCTGTATTGTGGCGTACAATGAGGTTTTACCGAGATCCTAGTATTCTCAAGTGACAAGTAAAATGCCATTCGTTGTGTCAACCACTTGAAGTAGCGGGTAAAACCCATACAAGTTGGTTTATATGACCTGTTCTGAATTATTTATGTTAATAAAATGTCGATAAAGTAAATTTGACCTTATTCGTATTCACATAAACTACCCATGACATTATTAACTAGTACATTCTGCCCATAAATATGTAAACCAGTACATAAACTAACTAGCACTATGGCACAATACTGACACAGTAAATATAAACTATGTCAGTGTATATAAATATGTCAGATACATTTTCTTATGAGAATCATCTTCTTTAATAATGAATGAAATGTCCGTGAACACAGTAATATTGTTCTATACAGTCAATGTCCAACTATTCCCTAGATGAATACATCACACACTCCTGTTCTATAAACACAAACAATTATTCAACACTCTCTGTGGGAAATTTGACTCATACACGCTTACATGCCACATACCCTCACCCTTACTTTTAACAAGATCAGCCATTCTAGTACCTACTAATGTTCATAATGATTTAATGTGTTCCATAGAGTTGCGGCTACTATAATTGTTTATTGCTAATAATGAACCATTTCAAGTAGAAACATCTTTGCTACGACACGTCGGATATGTAGAACATGGTTCTAAATCTTGTTTTTTCCCTTACATTTTTAAGGGTACAAATATTAACATTTTTTATCTACTTGTAAATTGGCAGTTAGTTTCTTACAATGTCAAGTTTAAAAATCGATAATCTATCAATATTTGTTTATTTTGAATACTCATTTAAATCCTTTGAATCGGTTGACCAAAGCCAGAAACAGTGTGTTTCTACTGACCAGGACAATGACCACTACATTAGAAAATAAATACAAAAGCAAAAACACTTGGGTGCGTCTGTGTCCAGGCATGTGTGAACTTCATTGACCGCTCTCTCCATACAACTCGCCCAGTTGGCCTCCATCCATTTTCATCGTTTCTACACCAGTGAGTTGTCTGTCGCCTCTCTCCACGATCTCCATTCAAGATTACAAAATGAGGAAGACATTTTTTTTTAATTCCTTATTAATAACAGAAGCATGATCTTCAATAGAACATGATGATTAATTAGCCTCTAGGAACCAGCCTTTTTTTTAAATCAAATATCAGACTTGAATTTCTGTTTAATACATTTACTTACGATAACAAAATAAAATCTCACTAATTAAATGCCAACTGAATATAATATACATAATGTAGCACTGACCATAATGTATCTTATACACTTTCGTTTTTTTAACTGCATAAGCAAAGGGCGTATAAAAATCAATTTATATAGACCATTGTTTGATGTCTTTACTTTTAGGGCCAAATGTTTCCGGTTCAAACATGATTACAAAATGTGAAAATGTTTAGGGCCGGGTACACATTTGAATTGTTGTGGTGAGCGATGAGCCGCATCGTAAAAATGATTATATTAACTGTTCTACAATCACATTTCGTTATTTCATATATGAATTGTATAATATCTAGCAAATAGACAACAGTAGCACAATGGAATGTTTTCCTTTTATTATTGTTTACCAATCACTACAGAATCAAAAACATGATTGAAGGATGCAGTGAAATGACAAAACACCCCTGTCAGGGTGCTCTGTTTTGAACTTGTCCTCGACAAGTTTTAACTTACATAAATTATGCCGGTCATACATATTTAATGCCGGTCATACATATATAATGCAGGTCTAGATACCTATTACCTATTGCCAGTAAATGATTTGGCCAAAAATCTTTTAATGCTTGCCATTTCATCAATCCTAGACAAGCCACAATTTCACACACATTTAACAACACAAAAATAAGTATTTCATCTGTGATGACAAGTAATTTATCTGTTTATCGGATAAAAATAAGCAGTTGAGCTTTGTCTTAGTTATCGGTGCATGCTGTGTCAAGTTGAGCTTTGTCTTAGTTATCGGTGCATGCTGTGTCAAGTTGAGCTTTGTCTTAGTTATCGGTGCATGCTGTGTCAAGTTGAGCTTTGTCTTAGTTATCGGTGCATGCTGTGTCAAGTTGAGCTTTGTCTTAGTTATCGGTGCATGCTGTGTCAAGTTGAGCTTTGTCTTAGTTATCGGTGCATGCTGTGTCAAGTTGAGCTTTGTCTTAGTTATCGGTGCATGCTGCGCCAAAGTTTACCAAACCAAATTACAGCTCACAGTATTCATTAGTTTTGTTCACAGACTTAACCAGCCTGGAATTTTATATTTCTTTTCACACCTACACAGTATGTAGTAGACCTATCTTCACACCTACACAGTATGTAGTAGACCTATCTTCACACCTACACAATATGTAGTAGACCTATCTTCACACCTACACAATATGTAGTAGACTATATTTTTTCAGGGCACTACAATGTTTTTCTTTTATACTCACACTTACAAATATTCTAGTCAAGCTTATCCCCCCCCCCCCCCCCCCGTATTGTCCTTTGCCTATGAACCCCGCAAGGTTTAATAAAATAGAGCACAAAATAGTCTTTTACCAAAGCCATACAATGCAACATTACCAAAGCCATACACTGTTCCTTTACCAAAGCCATATAATGTTCCTTTACCAAAATCATACAATGTTCCATTACCATAATAATAGAATGTTCTTTTACCAAATCCATAGAATAATCCTTTACAAAAGCCATATAACTTTCCTTAACAAAAGCCATATAACTTTCCTTCACCAAAGCCATATATACTAGAGAATGTTCTTTTAACAAACCATGGAATGTGCCTTTACTAAAGCCATAGAATGTTCCTTTATCAAAACCATAGAATGTTCCTTCATAAAAACCATACAATGTCTTTTTTTCAAAGCTATAGAATGTTCCTTTACCAAGAACATTCATAAAATGTCCATTTAACAAAACCAAAGAATATTCCTTTACCGAAGCCATAAAATGTTCCTTTTCCAAAGCCATAGAATGTTCCCTTACATGGGATCCTAAAATGTTTTTTTATTGAAAGACTTTAGGAACATTCAAACATTTTGCAGATCCTAGACAAGAGTTAATCTTTAAATGCATAAAGTCCAATTGACGCCATAACACAAACTAATGATAGCGACCTTCAATGTGTTTTAAACTCTCCCGACATGATTAATTCTCTTTAAAACATTACTTATTAAATCCTCGCCTTTTGTTCTGATTGAGTTTTGTCCCGAATCATCCAGAATTGACTTTTTTGCCGGTAGTTTATGACATGGTGAATACAAATTTCTGTTTAATTGAATACAGGAGCAACAACAAACTGCAAGAGTCCCTTATTAAATTCGAAACCAACGCGAGTAACTAAGGTATAGAGTTAAGTACAGAAGTATTGGAGTAATGTCTACACAACAGTGACAGCTAAACAGAAATAAGTCTTCTTGGACAAAGGATGTGGGGATGAGGTAAACAGGTAGGAGGTTGCGATATACGATCTTAGAACTTGTCAATGGCGGAAGCTGCACAAATGAGATGTGCACTACAATGAAAACAGAAATCGCAACTATGACCAGATTTGACAAGATCCAGAATTCAGCACATAGTCCATAATGTATAAACTAACTGTGACCCCCGTCATGCTCTATGGGTGCAGAAAGATGATCAAGGCTTTCAAGACCAATTCATTCTGGAAAAGTTTTACTTTTCGATACAACGGGAAAGAGAAAACTGACATGGTTGATTCATGTGAGACGTAAAAATACCCTTAATAAATCTAAACGGTAAGCTGCAGGGAACAAACATTGTTTGATAATGGCACACGTAACAATACCCTCTGTAAAACTATAATGTTGGGAACTGACATAGTTGGTCATGTCTCAAGTAACAATATAATCTTTAAAACAATAATTCAAGTCAATGACGGTGTGTCGGAGTTATAGAAAAAACTCTATAAACAGATTAAATTGGAACAAAAACAATGAACATTACTGCAGAAGTATAAAAGTGCCAATATATGAATTATAAAAATTGTCTTAACTGTTAGAATTTCCAAATATTTGTCATATATTTTCATAGAAGTGACACTGTAAATATTCAGTGGGTTTGGAATATTTTTATGGTGCTGATTTTATTTTTCTGTAATTTAACTTAAAAATAAACGGTCTAATTTGACTGTACTATTAAAGCGTTCTTCGTACCACATCGTGCAAGCGTGACTTCACTAACTCGCCTTCTCCGTCGGAGGAATATCAGCAAACAAGTCTGGATTTAAGTTTAATCTAGTTTATTTCAAAAACTGTATTTCAATTAAATTTTAAAATACAGAAACAGTTTATATTTGTTTTAGAGGTGCTATTCAGTTACTCGAATGTTCGTCACATAGTCTGGGTGTATATACCTTGTTTTTAGAATGATATTAGAAGCTAACAAATGTTTATTTCAAATAGTGAAGCTTTCACTAAAAGAAGCCCAGAAGAATCGCTTTATTTTATATGTTTGTATACAGGGACAGACGGGTAAAATGCATACATCACACATTTATATCTATACAGATGAATACATATTATTACTTGGTCATATGTGTATGTAATTTTTGTTTGTGTTATGAAACTTTTCTATTGTATTACTCAGTAATGATATAATATTTCACATTTAAATAATATTAATATTCATTAGTACTATGATATACTCATTTGCTTTGTACTTTATATAATGTCGATGTCTTGATGTAGTAGATACACTAAAGATAATATTGATAATCTTGATTTAGTTTCTTCACATTGTTATACTGTTGATCACATTGATTTATTCTACATAATGTTGATGATCCACGCGTATGGGTTTTGATAATCTTGATTAAGTTGATTTACTCTACATAATCTTAATATTAAATGTCACGTGGTAAAGCCCTTGACTGTCGACCTGAGGGTTCCTGGTTCGATCTTAGGTGAGGACCAATGGTGCCTCCATGGCTATTGCACTATTGGCTTTGGTGGGGATGAAAGAAGGGTACCATAAAATCCTTTATAGGATGTAAGAGATTTCATCTCATCGTTAGAGTGACCACACATACTGTTGAAAATATTGATACAGTTGATTTATTCTACTTACTGTTCGTAATTTTGATTCATTAAAGCTCGGTGTATGTCCACTGATTAAATATCTTTAAGTATTGAAAAAAAAAACTACTACGTTTTACTACGAAAAATGAATCAATGATACATAAGAAAATCTACCAGTTGTCATATGCTGACAAATACAAAGATGCTGACTAGGGAGGTCCAAGAAAAAAAAATGTTTTCAGCAACCTCCAAATATTGATATATTTGGCCAATTTTTGTTTTGGGAACAAAGCAAAAGTTTTCAGAGGGTGTGCTATTAAATCAGAGAATTTTTTTTCTCCATTCCTTCTTGGACCACCCTAATGCTGACAGATTAAGATATGCTGGCAGATACTTGGATTCTTACAGATACAGAGATGCTGACAGATACATGCATGCTGACAGATATAGGGATGGAAATTACTTTTATTTTGTAAGATACAATGATGCTGACATATATAGAGAAGCTGACAGATACATGGATGCTAACAGATAAATTGATGCTGACAGATACAGCGATGCAAACGTCTTTTACTCTGATAGATACGATGAAGCTGACAGATATAGAGACGATGACAGATACCGGGATGCTGACAGATACATGGATGCTGACAAACAGGGATGCTGACAACACTACAAGGATGCTGACAGATACATGGATGCTGAAAGATAAAAGGATGCTGAAAGATAAAAGGATGCTGACAGATACATGGATGCTGACAGATACATGGATGCTGACAGATACATGGATGCTGACAGATACAGGGATGCTGACAGATACATGGAAGCTAACAGATACAGGAATGCTGACATATACAAGGATTTTGACAGATACATGGATGCTGACATATACAAGGATGATCGCAGATACATGGATGCAAGCTGTTACTGTGACAGATAAGAGTATACTAGCTATTAATGTCACATATACGGGGATGCTGATATATACAATGATGATAGCTACTACTGTGTTTATTTAATCTACCAAGCATTCAGACACATGAAAGAATGATTAACTGATAAACATTCATGTCTCTAGAAGTAACACTGAGAGCAATCTGTATTATGTTATCAATGCAAATATGAACATATCAAATAAATAGTAAAATAATTTATTGCATATATCTCTTTGTACTGTAAATTCTGAATTTGTATTGTTAAATAATATATTGGTATTTATTTTGTCTAAACATATATTCGTCAGTCACTTTGATTTATATTATACATGAAGTATACATAACTAGGGAGCGACCATTAATCGGATCGGTATCGGTATCGGACCGATATTGGCACTATCGGTTAATATCGGATCGGCCGATTGTTGTAGGGAACGACCGATAGTCAAACCGATATTGGCACTATGGGTTAACTATCGGACCGGCCGTTTTTTGGCTGCCGATACATTGTTTTTTTTTTTCACAACAGAGTTGCAGAAAAAAAAAATCAGTAAATAACCCAATTATCTAACCAGATCAGACAAGATTTTAAAAAAAGGGAAAAAAATCCCGTACACAGAAATTGTCACGTCTACATCAGAGATATGACCATGAAACAATAGGATTGGCATTTCTTAATTCTAATGTATGACCTTGAATGATACAATTAGTGAACATCTGTGTGTATTTTTTTTTGGGATGGGAAGTTGGGGGGAGGGGGAGAAACAAGACACGCGTGGGCGACGTGTTAAAAATATGTGAACATGGGTCATATACGTCATACAGCACGAGAAAAACACGGGTTTTGCATTGTTGTTGCTTAAGGGGCTGTCCATTAATTACGTCAACAAAATAGCGGGGACGGGGACGGGGGTCAGAAAATTTTTGACAATTGTTGACAAGGGGGAGGGGGGGAGGTCAAGAAAAGTTGACGTCAACAATGTTACTTTTTTAAATTTAATATAATTACTTAATAAATAGGAAAATTAAGCAGCGTTTGTAGTTCTGTGTTACACACTCGCTTAACATTCAATATTTTAATTAAACTAACTATATTCCTACTAATTTTGCCACATAAACATTTTGGAAGCCACCTTTTTTAGGGGGGAGGGGGTAATCAAATGTTGACTTAATTTTATACGGGGGGGGGGTCTCTGGAAGTTTGACAAGATGTTGACAAGGGGGAGGGGGGAGGTAAAAATCGCCAAAAATTTGTTGACATAAATAATGGACAGTCCCTAAAAAGAAAATATCGGTATCGGTAAAAATGCTGGGGGAAAAAATCGGTATCGGACTATCGGTAAAAAGGCATATCGGTCGCTCCCTATACATAACGGTATATTTGTATATATAATGTCTAAATCTCTAAATAGTATATGTTTGGTTCCTCACCTCAACTAATTCTTTAATAACATATACATGCTCCTAAATTTGAGTAAATTTTTGAATAAATTCAGTTACATGAATGAATTTGTGTATATCCTGCGGGATTGTTAGTGTCAAAGTGTCGGTATCTGTAAATCTTGCGGGATTGTTAGTTTCAACGTGTTGGTATCTATATATCTTGCGGGATTATCAGTTTCAACGTGTTGTTATCTGTATATCTTGCGGGATTGTTAGTGTCAAAGTGTCGGTATCTGTATATCTTGCGGGATTGTTAGTGTCAAAGTGTCGGTATCTGTATAGTTCAATGCATTCGCTATATACTTCAAGTAAATACTGTCTCAGTAGTCCTGCTTTAGGTGAATGTATGGCTTTGACAAAATATCAATGTACACGATGAAAAGATAGAAATCTTGATAATTAAACTACAAGACATGAAGCCAGAGTTTGATGGAAGTAATAAACAATGCAATAGGGGGGACATTTCTTTTGTTCCCTTTCAGAACTTCCAACTGCTGGTTTCCCTATCACTGGCAGTATTGTTACAACAAACTATTTCAGGAAATGACACAGGATCCACGTCTACAGAATAGAAGGCCATGAAATGAAAGAGAAGGAATCCTTTTACAAAGTATCTATATGTGTGAGTGTGTGTGTGAATACGTGTGAATATATGAGTATGCAGAGTATGTGTGTGCGTGTGTTGGATTCACAGTGCTCACTATTGAGGAGATATTTCTTGAGGGTTTGCATTGTGTGTATGTGTGTTGCATTCACTGTTGAAGAGAGATGTTTCTTGAGGGCTTACATTTCCTCCAAGGGGAGGGGACTCTACAAGCGGGTTGTAAGTTGAAACGATCCATTGGATGTAATCAGCAATAAATGGGATAAGCAGGGGCGTAAACCCATTGATCGAAGACATAATTGATTCGTGTTCTTATTTTACTTTCTGTGTGCCTGTCTCTCCCCTCTCTTTTTCTCTCTCTCTCTCACACACATACACACTGTGTCTCTGTAGATGATGGTTAAACATTGACATAGAGAACGAGATTTTTGTATTGGAATCCGTTTCCGGTAGACAGGGGCTATAATCCATAAGATGCATTAATCAAACAGGCTCCGTTTTTTTTTTTTGCAAAAGAGACGTAACAAGCGAAAAGTTTCAAACTCTGGCGATACTACACAATTAATACTACTACTGGCGATACTACACAATTAATACTACTACTGGCGATACTACACAATTAATACTACTACTGGCGATACTACACAATTAAAACTACTACTGGCGATACTACACAATTAATACTACTACTGGCGATACTACACAATTAATACTACTACTGGCGATACTACACAATTAATACTACTACTGGCGATACTACACAATTAATACTACTACTGGCGATACTACACAATTAATACTACTACTGGCGATACTACACAATTAATACTACTACTGGCGATACTACACAATTAATACTACTACTGGCGATACTACACAATTAATACTACTACTGGCGATACTACACAATTAATACTACTACTGGCGATACTACACAATTAATACTACTACTGGCGATACTACACAATTAATACTACTACTGGCGATACTACACAATTAATACTACTACTGGCGATACTACACAATTAATACTACTACTGGCGATACTACACAATTAATACTACTACTGGCGATACTACACAATTAATACTACTACTGGCGATACTACACAATTAATACTACTACTGGCGATACGACACAATTAATAAGGACACTTCTGTTTGCAATAACACATTATTCTAATCTTCATTTATTAACTTTCGATACTCTAAGTTTACACTGTCATTTGTAATGCCATGTTATGTACATTCAACAAAATAGAACAAACTAAAAACAAAAGTATCATTATTGTAACTTATGTATGTTTCAAGTCATAAATAACTAAATGAAACTATTTAACAGTTTCAAGGTATAAATGACTCAATGAAACTATTTAACAGTTTCAAGTCATAAATGACTCAATGAAGCTATTTAACAGTTTCAAGTCATAAATGACTCAATGAAACTATTTAACAGTTTCAAGTCATAAATGACTAAATGAAACTATTTAACAGTTTCAAGTCATAAATGACTCAATGAAACTATTTAACAGTTTCAAGTGAAAAAACTTACAACTTTTTGTTGATTGTCTTATAAACGGATTCCATGAAATGGGTAATGCTAATGAACATTTCTTATCTGGAGTAATTATCATATTAAATACAATTACAACAACAAACGCAACTTGTTTAATAACATGTATTGTTTACTAAATGCCATATTTGTTGTCATTATAGAATTACATATTTTGAAAAAGTGTACAGTGTGTCACTATTTGACTAATGTTACATTAAAGATAGTGTACAGTGTGTCACTATTTGACTAATGTTTCAATTTCTGCATAGCGAATATCGCCACAACAACGCATGTGTCTGCAGAACGAATGATTCAAAGTAACACAATGACCAATGTTTAAACAAAAAGCCCTGTCCGGCCAGATGTGTTGATGTTTTCCGCTACAAATATGGTCAATTTTTCTTCTATGGGCGTACTTGTTTTCTGTCGGTTTTATTTTTCTTTCTGTTTATTTCATTTCTTTTTTTTTTTCGCTTTTTATGTATTTTTTGTGTCAGCGTGTTTACTTGGAATTAAAAGAACTTGTTGCCATGACAACTTTTTCATGAATAAAATTGAATTTTTCAGCTTTTTATTGAAATCTAAACCTCAATAATAATGGGTCCCAAAAGGGGGCTGTGACTGTAAATCCAGCCCAGGTTGTCTGCTTTCCATTTGTACCAGTAAATGGAGGATTTTAGATCAAATATTTAAAAACGAAATACAGGTATAAAGAAGACTACTTGTTCATGAGGTGTATATAGTGTGTTTATGTACTATTCATGTGTGTTGGTGTGTGTGGACACAGTTCGATTCATTAGAAAACCACGTGCCAAAGTTTAGACCCACAGCTGTAAATTTGGCTCAAAACAATTTTTGTTTCCAATTTAAATAAGTTTTCTTCCCGCGCCATGGTGGCTGTTTATTTATTTTCGCTGCACTTATTAACTTTGTTGTGTATTATAGGAAAAGATGACAGGATTTTTTTTCTCTTTCTCCAAATCTGACCATTGTTTTATTTTCCAATTCTCTCAACATTCCTTCTCACAGAGAAAACTCACATTAACCAACAACAAATGTTCTACTAGTCACAGCTTCACGTGGGACGGGGGTGGGGGCAAGGTTACATTGAACTTGTGCAATACAATATTGATGTTTCTAACACGATAGCCATCTATCTTAGTACTCCCCACCCCTCTTTATAGATTTTGGACTCGCCCTATAGAACTAAAGAGTCATCTATCTCAACCATCTCATAGAGGTTATAGATTTTTTTAGGGGTCCTGTCTTAGACCAGCGAGATATATGATTTTTTTGTGGTAGAGAAATCGACGCCAAAAACGAGAAGTTTTAGCCCCACTGAGAAATGTTCCAGTAATCCTGACTGTAGACTTGTATGTCTGATTCTAACCTTGTCGTTGGTCTATAGATTTACACTTGCATGGACTAGAGACTTGGGTTTAATAAGATGGAAACCATAGATAGTATCTCATGTAATAAAGTGTTTTTAAATAATTTCACTTTCTTTTGGTCTGAGTCTGTGCCCTCAAATCTTGTTACTCACTTTAAGACCTATTCTAATGTGGTGAGAAGACTCAAATTATACAAATCTTGTTACTCACTTTCAGACCTATTCTAATGTAGTGAGAAGACTTAAATTATACAAATTTTGTTACTCACTTTAAGACCTAATTCTAATGTAGTGAGAAGACTCAAATTATACAAATCTTGTTACTCACTTTAAGACCTATTCTAATGTAGTGAGAAGACTCAAATTATACAAATCTTGTTACTCACTTTAAGACCTATTCTAATGTAGTGAGAAGGCTCAAATTATGCAAACGTGTGAAGTGAGATAGTGAGCTTTTTTTTGGTCTCTTTTGAACTTGTGAAAATGATTTTGTTGAAGTGTGAAAATGATTTTGTTGAAGTGTGAAAATGATTTTGTTGAAGTGTGAAAATGATTTTGTTGAAGTGTGAAAATGATTTTGTTGAAGTGTGAAAATGATTTTGTTGAAGTGTGAAAATAAAAGCTTAATTCTTACAAAATAAAATAAAAAAATAAATAAAACATTAAAAAAATTATTTAATTCACTAAATACTCTCTATATCGTACAGATATCTCTATAAATTATCATTATTAAAAGTAAAATTGTTGTTGAGTACAATGCACTTACCAAATATAGTTATAAGTAATCGATGAGTAGAAATAAATAAATAGATAATCGATATATCTAGGTGGGGCACACTGGCTGAAATATTGGCGATAATTGAATCAAATATTTCTATCATTAAATGAGTTTTTTGTTTTGTTCTATTTATTACGTTATATATTATGTATATATTGTTAGTGGTTTAATTGTGTTAGTTTTCCCCTAATCAATGATCTTTATTTGTATTACGACAGGAACATTTCTGAATTTTACATAACATAAAATGTTCCTTGTTTCAGAAAGTTTGATATATGTCTTTCACTATCAACATTATTGAATCCACTCCCATTAAGAAAATTCAAAGTATTACTTCTATCATTACCGTATTAATTTTTCACATAAAAAACAAAGTCAATGTACTGTGTTTAATTGGATGGACCAGCAGCCGACACAATATCATCACAACATGGCGGCCATGACTGGCGTCTGCCACAAGTCTTTATGGGAATTAAATCTCCACACAAAGGGAGAGAATCAACGGCATTTTCATTTCCGTTATGTCCGATCTGGTCTCCGTGAACTTTGAACTTAACTGGCAGAGGTTTTTGTCTTGAGTTCTCTGCGTGTCTAATCAACTCCACGGGTTGGATTGGTCAGAAAGTCGTCTGCGAACTAATTCTGGTGGCCATTAAGGTCATTGAACTGAAGGTAAATAACATTATTATTATTCACCTTATGTAGAGAAAAAACGTAAAAGTCTAGTTGTTAGAAATTACAACATCATGGTGACAGTACAATAGATGCATCTTAATAGGATATTCTGATGACAGTACAACAGATGTGTAGGATATTCTGATTACAGTACAATAGATGTATCTTAGTAGGATATTCAAATAATATTTTATCACATTTTCCCAACAATGTATTGGTTAAATTAAATGTATCATATGGTTCAACCAGTCTAGTTTTTTAAATCTATCTAATGGTCAAATAATATGTATCACAAGGATCAATCAGTCTAGTATTACAATCTATGAAATGGTCCAATACTATGCGTCACAAGGTTAAACCAGTGGAGTATTACAATCTATGAAATGGTCTAATAATATGCGCCATAAGGTTCAACCAGTCGAGTATTACAATCTATGAAATGGTCCAATAATATGCGTCATAAGGTTCAACCAGTCGAGTATTACAATCTATGAAATGGTCCAATACTCTGCAAAACAAGGTTCAACCAGTCGAGTATTACAATCTATGTAATGGTCCAATACTATCACACTGTGAACGTTTCTAACAGCTAAATGTTACAATAACACATGTGTTTAACATAAGACGGTGTGGGAAAGTATGCACGTGTGGAGGTCTGTCTGGCATGTGTGAGAATGAAATCCGGAAGTACAAGTGGAGGAGTGGGTGACCAGGGCCAGTCCAGAACTCTGGGCATAAATCTCGGTGGCTCTTGAGAGTTTTTTGAATGGCCTTGCAAGAGACGTTGATGGCACTACATTTTTTTCCAAGTCCGGTACAGCGCAAGCGCTGAGGAGACATTAGAAGATAATGCGCATGCGCCATTGAGCTGATACTGACAGAAATTTGCGCGTGAGGCTGGAATTGGAAGTGTCTTTTGAAGAATTTTAAAGAATCATCTAGTGACGTCACGGGCAAACTTAATCAGAAGCGTGTGGAATGTTCTGAATGTTTGGTTTAGTGAGACAGTGAAATGTTAGAGTTACATTGTTCTTTATGGTACGTGTGACTGTCCGCTGCGGTTTATATTACTTTGTCTTCTATGGTTTATTACTTAGTCTTCTATATACTACTTTGTCGTCTATGTACTACTTCGACTTCTATGTACTATTTTTTCTTCTATGTACTACTTTTATTTCTATATACTGCTTTGTCTGCTATGTCCTGCTTTGTCTGCTATGTACTACTTTGT
Source organism: Bulinus truncatus (assembly GCA_021962125.1). NCBI lineage: Eukaryota > Metazoa > Mollusca > Gastropoda > Planorbidae > Bulinus > Bulinus truncatus. The sequence continues at coordinate 3,918,154 of JAGDYQ010000006.1, forward strand.
CTTCTATGTACTACTTTTATTTCTATGTACTGCTTTGTCTGCTATGTACTACTTTGTCTTCTATGTACTACTTTGTCTTCTATGTACTACTTTGTCTTCTATGTATTAAGTTTTCTTCTATGTACTACTTTTAATTCTATGTACTGCTTTGTCTTCTATGGTTTATATTACTTTGTCTTCTATGGATTACTTTAGTCTTCGTTGTACAGGTTAATTTCTCCACCACGGTACAGATTGATTTATCCTATGTCGATCATCAAACTGATTTTATCTGTAACATTTTGGAGATCAAGCAATAGCAGTTCATATTAACACAGTAAACTGGCACATCAATAGATCAAACAATAGATATTCATATTAACACTAGTCACTAGCAAAATAATAAATGAAGCAATAGCAGTTCATAATAACACACTAGACACTATCACAATGATATTCGACACATTTCTCAACCAACTCTCGCTGAAATATTTTGTAAAATAGAATTCATAAATATAATGAAATAATCATAACGTTGTTTGTTGTTTTCAAAACTCTTTCAGACTCAGTGCCTACAAAAAAATGTAGCTGTCACTGACTTTGTTTCTTCAATGGGATTTTATGAACACATTTTATGAACACATTTTATGAACAAATTTTAATTTTACTTCCGGAGATTTATGCATTTTTTTTGTGTTTTTGTCATTTGGTTTTAATTAAAATTTTTATTAAATACAATTGGCTGGTGTATTTCTGCATCTGTGCTAAAAATAAAGGAAAAAAAAATGATAATAATGTATGACGGAGAAACAACATAGCTGCCAAGTGGAATTTCAACTTACCACAGTCACTTGTTTCATTTTACTAAATCAGTCAATAGTTCCATGTAAGTGACAAAGTCAATAGTTCCTTGTAAGTGAATCAGTCAATTGTTCCATGGAAGTGATTCAGTCAATATTATAGTAATAGAATGAGACAGATCATTTTAATGAGGGAGGTCATTAAATGAATGAGGTCATTGAATGAGAGAGGTCATTGAATGAGGTCATTGAATGAGTGAGGTCATTAAATAAGTGAAGTCATTGAATGACTATGTGAGGTCATGGAATGGGTGAGGTCATTGAAAGAGTTTGGTCATTGAATGAGTTAGGTCATGGAATGAGTGAGGTCATTAAAGAGTGTGGTCATTGAATGAGTGACGTCATTGAAAGAGTGTGGTCATTGAATGAGTGAGGTCATTGAATGAGTGAGGTCATTGAATGAGTTAGGTCATTGAAAGAGTGAGGTCATTGAATGAGTGAGGTCATTGAATGAGTTAGGTCATTGAATGAGTTAGGTCATTGAATAAGTTAGGTCATTGAATGAGTGAGGTCATTGAATGAGTGAGGTCATTGAATGAGTTAGGTCATTGAATGAGTGAGGTCATTGAATGAGTGAGGTCATTGAATGAGTGAGGTCATTGAATAAGTGAGGTCATTGAATGAGTTAGGTTATTGAATGAGTGAGGTCATAGAATGAGTGAGGCCATAGAACGAGTGAGGTCATAGAATGGGAGAGGTAATTGAATTAGTGAGGTCATGGAATAGGTGAGGTCATTAAATGAGTGATGACGCCCAGGAAAGTATTGAAATACCGTCAGAATATCTCAGAGACACTGTAAAATTGTAGAATTGAAACATTTAATTGATTTAGTCACAGTCCACACACACATCACATACCGATTGCTTAGTTCTTTATAGCCAATGACTAGACCCGATGAGGTTTTTTTTAGGGCCGTGTATACTTACATGTTATAGGGCCGGGTATACTAACAGGTTATAGGGCCGTGTATACTAACAGGTTTTAGGGCCGGGTATACTACCAGGTTTTAGGGCCGGATATACAAACCGGTTTTAGGGCTGCATAAGCGACATACCACTCATAGCAGTAATACAAGGTTATGGTCAACAATGACGTAGATTTTAGATACATCAGAACATCCATAATACAAAAAATCAAATCCTGCTCTGTCGGAAATTCTGTGTCTGTCAAATTTCTTACTAATAATATTTTAGTGCATGGAGACGAGGGACTTTCACCAGACCCGAGAGGTTCCCGAAGTTCTTAACAAATAGAGCCAGGGGCTTACGGTTAATAGCTGAGCGCTGCTATAAAACAGGCATGGTACGTCTCCCAAATGGCCAACCAAAAACAAGCTATCCCTTACCTAGCAGCCAGTAATGATGTTGGTCCTGTCAAAAGTAAAGTGGCGAAGTCAGCAAGCACCTACACTTTTACAAACAGCAGGTAAGGTTGTGTAAGCCTTTCGACCAACACTAATAAACTTTTCGAATGATATTAATTAATTAATAATCTGTCATTGGCCACAATGCATAGTAGATGTGAACGAATTGTGTATGCATATCTCAGTTTGTTATTATTTCTATAAAATGTCTATGTCTAATGGACAAGTATCTCCCTTTACCGCAACCCTCAAACTACAATATTTCTTTTTCTTTTTTATTATTATGTCACATGAATAAATTGTATAAGGGTTGAGTCTGAGTAGCGCCGTACACATTGTAGATAATGCAAACTAACCCATTTATCAGGGGGGGAAGCTTCACTGAACCATAATGTTTAAAGCTTAGATAATTCTTTCATTTTAAGGGGTCTGATATTTTCTTCTGCGTCTGCCGCTGGATTGACGAACTAAATATATATTAATTGTAGGGCAGACAAAATCAATACAACGATTCCATTTATTTTTGATACATTATACTTTACAACAAATTATATCAATATACTTTACTACACATTATATCAATATACTTTACCACACATTATATCAATATACTTTACTACACATTATATCAATATACTTTACCACTCATTATATCAATAAAGTCTTGTATTGCTTTCTGCTGTTATTCAAAACGATTGGTCTGTAAAGTATAATAAAGATAAAAGTAATGTAACATTTTCAATGATATTTTTTTGTAATCAAAAGTGCACCGGGTTGGCAAAATTTTCTTAGTTAATTCTCAGTACGATATGTTGTACTATACGACAATGTGTATAACAGTAAATAAACCACCTGCTAAACACGTAGCGAATCGCTTAACTGGCAGGCACTCACGTCTCATTTTTTTTAAAATACGTCATCTTGAACATGATGAAACATAAAATGAAGAACCATTTGGAAAAGAGTCCTTTAAAAATATTATGAATTGTGTTGTGTGCGCTAATTATTTATTGTTGTATTCATGTTGAAAATAAAAAAAATAAAGAACTAATGGGAACGAGTCTTTTAAAATAGTATAATGAATTAAGATTAATTAATGATATTGTGTTGTGTGTGCATGTATAGTTAGATTCAGAGTTTAATAGTCGGGGGGTTGTTTTTGTTAAGCTTCTGTACCCCAATGAGGATTATTTTCTTTGGGATGAACTATGTAGCATATGAACTTTATTTGATGTATTATTAAGTGTCCCTATTCTTAACATTTATTTTGGCTACAATAATCTGTTCATGTCCTTTTGGGCCATTTCGAGTACATAGATATGCTATTTTTATATATATAGACTGATTGTTAACGCGCTCAAATATATATATATATATATATATATATATATATATATATATATATATATATAATCAGGGTTGTTAACCATACTAAAAAAAAATATTGGTAATACCAATGCCAATACAATTTTAAAACCAGTATTGCAATACCAATACCAATATTTATTTATTATTGCCAATACCAATATTTGGGTCATTCGACAAATAAAACGCAAATACGTAACTTATTGCTCTATATCACTTACATCGATAAACGATAACATTTTTGGCTGAATTAGATGATGTATTTTTAACCACATTTTGTTCAATAGCTAACACTTGCTTCATCAGTTTCCCTCAAAGCATCCAAAAGTCTTTGACAACATAATAAACTACTATTAAATAAGTCGGCATACCTTAACGTCCTTAAGCAACAAGATTTTTTAATATGTATGCTGTACATATATTGTGAATGAATGAATGAATGAATGGATGGATGGATGGATGGATGAAGCAAATGACTGTCATAGAAAAGCATATGACACATAAACAGTTAAACATCACAATATAGTTAAAGCAGTCAGACCGAGCCAGTGGATTGCATTACATCTGGAAAACTAACAATGAACGATGAATTCCAATAGAGTTCACAGGGTAACGCCACCTAACTGGCAGTTACCACTTACCCAGGCGAAGAAAAGTAACCATTCAAAATGCGCACTGCTCAGTCGTGAACGAAGAGGGGAAAATACTCGTCCTCCTAATGAAAACAGCCTTTCAACAGCAGCGCTTGAAGGAAGTCCTGTATTCAGGTCTATGTATATTTCACGGATATGTGGATAGGCATCCAATGATGCAATACAGTCTGAAGTGTCTGCCAAGTAATTATTAATTTCTTGATTCACATCATGTGAATCATTCACATGATGTCGTCTGGCTGACACTCCAGCGAAGAAGTCTGGCAGCCGACGTTGCTTTCTGATCATCAGTCGTAGCAACCAACCAATTGTGATTGTGAAACGCGTCTCTTCAGTACTTCAATAAGATGCGAACGCTGCAAATCATCATCCATCCAGTCCAACTTGAATGTGGGATATACAACGGATACCAGCTGAGCATTAATGCTGTCAAACATGTTTGCAAATCTTCTATCGATGGCATTTAAAAGACATGAAGCTAATGGAGAACAAACTACAAGCCGATCTTTCTTTCCTTGATCAAGAAACACTTTTAACTGAGCCTTCATCACGACAAATGTTGGTAGAAGGAAACCAAGTCCAATGTTTTTTTTAGTTTCACCCTGCAAAATATCTAGTCCACAGCAAACAGGCTTCATAACAGCAACATAACCTTTAACAAATGTTTTCTATACAGGCTGTAGCCTTTTAATATCAAGTTCATCACAAAGTTTGTCAAACTTAACTTCCATGTCACTTACACAGAGAATGTTGTAAACTCTGGTGACAGCATCATACATTGAATTCCACCGAGTTTCACCAGGTGTTACCAAAAGCATACCAAGTGAACTGCCTGACGATACTTTGCAAATAACAATAAACACTCAAGATAATTATTTAAGGCAACCGGAAAAAAGCTTGGAAAGAATAGCAAATTCCATAGAAATCAATTTACTTAGAGAAACTCACTTGTCAATGCTCATTGCCACAGATATCATATATGATTTCTATTATCATTAATTGCTCAGTCTCATTCAAAAAATGTTTGGCAATGTCACTCGCAAGATGGCGACACCAAAGAAAAAATTATTATATTCAGCTTTATTCACAACCAATGTTGTAGAGAACATATTGAATATTGCTTTTAGTATTGGTTAAAATCAATACCAATATCAAAAATAATTATTGGCAATACCAATACCAATATCAAATTTCAAGAAGTATTGCAATATCGTACCAATACTTAAAAATGTATTGGCAATACTACCAATACCAATACAATACAGTGGGTATTCGGTTAACGAACTTAATCTGTTCCACAGTTATGTTCGCTATCCGAATCGTTCGTTAACCGATCATCGATTTACCATATATATTAATGGAAATTCGATTAATTCGTTCTGGAGATCCTAAAAATTAGATTTAAAAAAATTGTCATGTACAAGAATAATTTCATAGTAAGTTTATTTATTACAAATATGATACATACATATAGTCTTGCTTATTAATCAGTTCTTTTTTGGGGCGTTAAAGAACATGTCCAATGTCGGTTGTTTTTCTCTCCTTCAGGACTTTCAGGAAATGATTGATAGCAATGTTGTTGTGGAGATCAGCAACCCTATTGACATCATCTTGTTTAATGCCAGCTCTCCTTTTAAATTTTGTAAACCAGCCAGTGGTAGCCTTGAATTCTAGATTTTCGGAGGAAGAGCCTGGAGTTTGTTCTTTCAATTTCTCAAAAATTTCTCTAGCCTTCTCTTGAATGATGGCTATTCTAGTCACATCTTGTTTCACCTCCCGTTCATTTATCCAAACTAAAAGCAAACTCTCGATTTTATTATGAATGACACTTTTTTTTTTTGCTTCTCAAATTTAATTTTCGTTACTCCTTTAGCGGCTTGTCTTCTTGATGATATCTTTTTTAGCTAGGATTGTGCCTACTGTAGACCTGTCCAAGCCGTCCTGCCTGGTAACAACAGTCATTATTTGTCCACTCTCTACTTTAGTAATAATCTCTTGCCTCGTTTTTATGGTGAGCACAGTTCTTGACACTCCTCTCTTTTCAGGTCCCATAATATTGTCACATTTTCAGGTTTTTTTTATAAGGCGTTTAGTGAAGCACATACGAAAACCACAAGGACATAAACCAACTACACATGCATGGTACACTATTGACGATGTGTCGTCGCACACTACACTACGCGTCGTATGGTGCTGCCTCACTGCTACGTAGTATGAATGATGACGTGTCAGCGCACGCGCATATCCATTTTCAGGACAAATTGAGGACTGATGTCGGGTGTTCCGAGAGCCGAGACGTTTTCGTTAGAATTAGTTTTTGTTCGTTATCCGAATTTTGTTCGTTGTCCGAACACAAAAATCTTTCCTGAAAGTGTTCGTTATCCGAATTTTGTTCGTTGTCTGAACACAAAAATCTTTCCTGAAAGTGTTCGTTGTCCGATTTTTGTTCGCTGTCCGAACAGTTCGTTAACCAAATACCCACTGTATTGCAATATTAACAACCATATATATATATATATATATATATATATATATATATATATATATATATATATTAGGGTGATTCAAAACAATATGGTAAAAAATTAAATTTTGTATTTAAGTTTGGTCACCCCCAAAAAATGTTCCAATATATGAGAAAAAAATTCAGTACAAATTTTAAATTTTTTGGACAATATTAAGAGGGTGCTACCGCCATGTTTAGTTTTAACAAATAACAAAAATGAAAAAAATCAGCATATTCATAACCAGATAAACAAATCTAAAGTTATTTTACTTGTTTAATAAAAAGTATATAATTAATTAAATTAATAGTTCAAATCTTGGTTCAACTGCACCAATGTTGACTTGTTCCTGTCTGGGCAGTTCTGCCTATACTGTTTCATAATCATCAGTAGGTACTGTTTCTGTTCTTCATTGTTTGTGTGAAGTTTATTGTACTCTTCCATAAGAGCTACTCCACGTTCTGCTATGTCATTCACAACTCTGAGAGAGGATAGTTCAGCTTTTTGCTTTTTTGAAGGTTTCATTGGTCTCCCAACTATCTGGATCACTGCTAAAAAATTCAGATGACAGTCCGAAAATGGTAAAAAAAACGGTAGGTGTTATTTGAAAAAAAATCATCAAGTTCCTAGATGCTGTAACATTGGTGTCAGAACTACTGCAGCTCCACGGTTACTGATTTTAGATACATCAAGACTCATTGATATTTTTCTATCAAACAAATTTACTCTAGTTTTCTTTACAAGTGTTGTCCTTACTTTTGAAGTGTTGCTGCACTGAGCTGATGTAGAATGTTCATTATCTTCCTCTTCTGTTTCTTGTTCAGCATCAGAAGAAGATGATGATGAAATTAGAACAGCTTTTTCATCACGGTCTGTTCTGTTTTTTTCTCTTTTTCGACGTTTCTTCATGACTTCAAGTCGATTTTGTGACAAATACACATTTTTTAACAAGACAGTATCTACAGAACTCATTTACCCTGGGCGTCTTTTTTGACGTTGTGCTTTAAGAAATTCTTTATCTTCTTCAATGCTTATTAATTCCATCGCATCTACATGAGCTACATCAAATAAATCTTCCAAACCGACTTTCCAGTCTTTTTCTTTTTGTTGTAATCCATCTGACCTTTTTCTTTATTTTCTGTGTTTTTTCGCAGTTTCTCCCATTCACGGAACATGCCTTCAACCTTGTCGACAATATGTTTTTTCAACCTTGTAGGAATGTGAGCTTTTGCCCAAACTTCCAAAATATCAACTGCGTTGCATGACATGCATCTCTCACAGTTTTCTTGTCATTTTGTTTGTAGTAAAAAAAAACAGTGAAAGAACTTCTTTTTTTGATGGCAGCTTAGTAGCAGACAGCTTGGATGACAGCTGACCAATAAGCCAAACTTCAGTCTGTTTCCTGGTTACAGGCTTTACTCCCCTTGCTCTACTACTGGACATCTTCATTAAACTAGTTGAAACGATTTTGAGAGATAAAATACAAAAATTTAACTGAGTGATATTATAATGTTGATTTTGTGTAAACGCGGCCAAAGAAATTAGACAAAACAATTTAACAAAGAATGATTAACAGCAAAGATTAAAATTAACTGAAATAAATAAGAGTGGCATTATATCTTCATCATTTCACACAATTAATAATATGTTTTGGGCATAGTCTGTCAGGCAGTCACGTTATTACCAACAAGGGGTAAAATAATTGAAATTTGTGAAATTCACAACGTGGTAGCAACCGTTCAACATGTGTCAAAATCAATAAAAATTTTACTGATTTATTTGTTCATATATTGGAACATTTTTAGATGGTGCCCCATAAAAAATTCAAAACTTCATTTTTTTTTAATCACCCTAATATATATATATATATCACCATATTCAACACCAACTGCGCGCCTACTAGCTGGTCCGGTTACCGGGCCTTTGTTTACTTGTGTTAATTTAAAAAATACCTATTAAATATTTTAGCAGCTCGGTAAGTATATGACAGTTTGGTTTTTAGTCATAAGCAGCAATATTATCTTTAATAAATAGAAATTAGCGTTATTTATCAATATTGGTTACTTTTCTATAAACATTGACGCAGAATATCAACAAATATGTCTTTGTTATTATCAGACATAATTGTTATTCACTCCGGTACTGGTACCCAACCCCCCGGGGGGGGGGGGGGCTCCAGAATAGTGAGTCAAAGTTGTTGCTCACATACATACATAAGTTACTGAATCATTACAATAAACTACTCACTTAAAGATGTCTTTGGTCACTAGATTTGTGAGTCAATTTAACAAACTACTCACTCACAGGTGTTGTTGATGTTAAATAAAGACTGAATGGAGCGGTATAATGGAGGGAATTGTCCGGCAGAGTGGCTAACCATATGGTTAATACAAACTTGTGTCGTCCTTGAGTCTGTCTCCAACACAGCCCAATACTTGATACTTCCGTCCGCTCCATTAATAGGGTCAGTGTGTCCAGACGTTTGTTTATCATTTGAATAGACAATAATTCACACACAATTTACGATTCTTCATTTAAAGTTGTACACACACTAAAATGAAAATAGTTTAGGTTGTCAAGTTATTTAGTTTAGGTTGTGAAGTTACTTAGTTTAGTTTGTCAAGTTATTTAGTTTAAGTTATCAAGCTATTTAGTTTAGGTTGTAAAGTTATTTAGTTTAAGTTATCAAGTTATTTTTTTAGGTTGTCAAGTTATTTAGTTTAGTTTGTCAAATTATTTAGTTTAGTTTGTCAAGTTATTTAGTTTAGTTTGTCAAATTATTTAGTTTAGTTTAGGTTGTCAAATTATTTAGTCTAGATTAGGTTGTCGATTTATTTAATTTAGGTTGTCAAATTATTTAGTCTAGATTAGGTTGTCGAGTTATTTAGTTTAGGTTGTCAAATTATTTAGTCTAGATTAGGTTGTCGAGTTATTTAGTTTAGGTTGTCAAATTATTTAGTCTAGATTAGGTTGTCGAGTTATTTAGTTTAGGTTGTCAAATTATTTAGTCTAGATTAGGTTGTCGATTTATTTAATTTAGGTTGTCAAGTTAACTAATACATAATCGTCTAACGTAGTCAACCGTACGGGCGGTAGACCGTGTGCCGCATTGAACTTGCGCGTGGGTGCTGTATCGTGAAACACCAACTTGCCTTTGCAAAATGGCTATAAATAATCTATTACGTCATTTCCCGATGGTACAATTTTTTGCAGAAAGGGAACGCCCATACGTTCGACAGTCTGTATAAAAATAGTCTGTGGAATTCCAAAATTATAGAAACTGAAAAGAGACAACTTACTAAATGAGAGTATGTTTGGTGCGCATTTTGTTCGTCAAATGACTCTTTCTTGAATAAAAATGGAATAGAAGAAAATTAAAATAATACATGTTTTAAGAACATTCAGTTATACTAAATGCCCCTTTTTGTAATTTCGTGACTGTGGTGCCAATAATATGTAAGACTTTTGTAAAGAGAGATAGATTGATAGAGATAGATAGAAGATAGAGATAGATAGAGATAGATAGAGATAGGATACATAGAGCCAGATAATGAAGAACTGTTTGGAAATGAGTCTTTTAAATTAATATTAATGAATTAATATCTTTAAATGATATGGAGTAGTGTGCGCAAATTATGTAAATTTGTTACGTCTGTATGTTGAACATAATAAAACAAAATGAAGAACTGTTTGGAAATGAGTTCTTTAAAATAATATTAATGAATTAAGATTTTAAAATGATATGTAAAGTTGGATGTTAGATTCAAAGTGTAATAGTCGGAGGTTGTTTTTGTTAAGCTTCTGTACCCATAATGAGGATTATTTTCTTTGGGATAAACTATATAAAATATGAGCTTCATTTGATGTATTTTTAAGTGTCTCTTAAATGTGTTTTGGCTACAATAATCTGTTCATGTCCTTTGGGGTCACTTCGAGTACATAGACATGCTATTTTCTTGTATATAGACTGATTGTGAACGCACTCAAATATATTTTTCACTATTTTCAATTCCAACTGTGTGCATACTCGGCGGTCCGGGTACCGGGCCTATGTTTACTAGTTTATAATAAAACTAGATGGTAATCCCGTCGAAAGACGGGCGGAATTATATATATTTTTATAAATGTGAAATCTGATAAGTTATAACCACTCAGCCGGAAATATGATTTACCGTTGCCTACCTGACACGGCGCAGACGTGGTGGTCTTTGTCTGGTTTTGCCTCTAAATCATGCAATCACCGGCGGGAAGCGAGCTCCAGCTGCAGAAGCTTTGGTTTGCAGTGCAATATAAATGACATAAAAATACAGACAATCGTAATACCAATTAATAATATGTAAAAAAAACAGTCATATTTTTTTGAATTTTTAATATTTTTTTTACATTTTTTATGAAAGCTATACATATTTTAATGTTTGTCTAAAATTTCTTTATATACACCTAGACGCTGTCTCATTGCAATAGCTTTAGGAGTCATAGATAACAGACGGCCATTTTTGTAACAGCAAGGCTCGTCCATTAATAAATTCAACGGTCAACAATCTGTAGCAATTGGAGTAATAATAAATAAATTCAGCGATCGACAATCAAAAATGATTGGAGCGATTGTACCTCAATAATTTATAGAAAATTTTTTGAAATAATGTGCACACAAAAACAAAATAACCTTACCCAATATATCTTAGTACATAATTACAATAAATAACAGACGGTCATTTTTTAACAGCAAGGCTCGTCCATTCTCAATACAATTAAACTCAGCTGTCAACAACCAATTAAAATCAGCTGTCAACAACCACAAAACAATTGTGAGCGAGTGATGAACGGCAACTCAAACTACAAACAGTGTGCTTACCAGCTAGTATATACATACAAATACATCTATACTTATAAGACGCATTTGTTGTCTGTCTGTCTGTCTGTCTGTTCCCTTATAACTCAAGATCCAGACAACCAAATAACGTGAAATTTGTTACACATACACATAATTACATGGGGAAGGTTATAGGACAGGTTTCGTTTCATCTCGATGGGTAGTTTTATTGTAATTAAGTATTTTTATTTTAGTATTTTACTATATTAAAGTAATCTCGACGGCGCCATAAATAAAATTCCTCTGTGACGTCATTTCCCGATGATCGAATAGAACTTGCGCGCTGGTGCTGTATCGTGTCTTTCTGCTGCAAAGAATTGTTGTTTTTTCATGCTCCCTGATATGTAAAGTTTGAGGAAGGTAAAGGAATGAAGAAGGATCTTAGAAGAAGTGTGAAGCCATAATAATAAGTATATATATATATTAGGGTGTCCAAAAAAAATCAAGTTTTAAAATGTTAATGTCTCACCCCACAGAATATGTCTGTATGGTAACAGTAGTTAACCTGCAAAATTTCAGCTCATTTGGACAATATTTAGAGGTCCCCCAAGAGGTTTAAAGTTCCAGATTTTGGTGTAAAATCATTCGCGGTCAAATCTAATAAAGCGTTAATGTTGCATTATATGCGAAACTGATATATTAAGTAACAAATTGATGCTTAGTATTGTTTATAATATTAAATGAAACAAAATATATAAATCTGGAATGGCTTATATTTTTAAATTTGAAATTTAAGTAAGAAATTATGAAAAACAAAGTTTTATTCATTTTGTCAAGATAATTCTTGAATCAATATCAATCTGCTTAAAAAATAATAATAATAAGCAATGCAAATAAGCATTCCTTCTATTTATTTTGTACTTTGTACTGTAGGGTAGACAAAAATTTAAAAAAGTTCTTCAAATTTAAATTTTAGCCAGCTGTTCACGATTACACTCTGCAAAATTTTTCCGATGTTTTTCAACCACTTGGAGCAAAAATTGTCTTTGTTCTTCATTCTTGGTGATACTGTCATTGAAATTTTGTATCAATGCTACACTTGATACAAGCCAGATTCTTTACAAAATCTGCTGCAACTTTAAAAGATGGTGTATCTGACCAGGCTTCAACATCTAGAAAACTGGCATCAATGTTGGATGTTTCAAAAAAAGTGGTAGAAGCACGCAAATCAACAACACTTTTTGATAGTGTTTTTATGAGATGCGGTCCACGTTCTGATTGCATTGTCCGAACAAGGACAGTTTTTTCTTTGTCCGACAAAAGGGTTTAAAATAACGCAAGCGTCGACAGTTCCAGACTCGAGTACCACGAGTGACGCACCATCATTTTCAATCCAGTCGATCGAAGAACAGCATCATCATATTCGTATAAACGCTTTATCAACAAGATATCATTCACAGGTGCATCTGCGGTGAGCCTGCATGAAAACCATGATTGAAGATAAACACATATGGTAAACCGATTAAAGCGCTGATTACCTTGTAATTCTCGAGCTGTTAACTGAAAGATGGTTTCATTGCCTGCAAACAATAGATCGATTTTCAATGCATAGATTGCTTTCGCCATCCACCTTGCCCTATGTAGGGCACCAGGTCTGCGAATGCTGACATCAACCTCCAACCCAACCATTTGTGCAGCAAGCAGAAGAAATTCCAAATAATCATCACATGAATGACTGACCTCAAGTTGACATTTAATAAATTCTTTAATCGAATCAGACACGATTATCAAATGGGCGGATCTGGCTTCGGGTGTGGTTTAATTCTGGCCATTTTTCTCGAAACCTCTTAAAAAACAAAATCTCTGGTCCAGTGGATGGTCCAAGACAAACATTGATTGCATCGGAAAGGAGTACTTCCAACATGTGATGACGGCATGCCATCCATAATAGATTACGTCCCAGGGCTACTTCTAACAGAGTGCAAGCTCCATTGAGTCTTCCAGTATTGGAAGCCGTAGTGTCGAAGCACATGCCGATGACCATAGATTCGCACTTCCATGATTTGATATGTTCATATACTGCATCAGCAGCTACCCATCCTGACCCGGATGCTAACTTGGGAACACCAAGAAGCTTTGTAGTGCCATCGACAAGTGACGAGAGCAGGACAGGTAATCGATCGCCGTTGTTGGTAACATGTCCGGTAACATCGGGCAATAGCTTACCATCCCAATGTAAAATTGATTTTGAGGGAATATAGTCTTCTTTTATACATGCAACAGCTTGTTGACGACAAAGCTTGCGATGACGATGCATTGTGCTCTTGGAAAATACTGTGTCAGATGTCGGAACACCAGCTTCGTTGAATGCGGATGCAAGTATCATTGTTGATTTTCTAATGCTGGTGTTCGTTCTGTCCAGCACTGCAGCAACTTTTGGTGATATGATGCTTGACAATTTAGCATGCCTAAAAATTAAAAAAATTAAATCTTCAAAAAATATGCACATTGCTTAAATTTTGCCCATTAGGTATTTTATATGTTTTCTTGCATTTATTACATTTTCTAATTAAGAATCACACAATTTCAACTCTAGTTAATGGTAGCAATGAGATAAATTTAAGTAAGAGAGAGGAAAGGAGGGTAGGAGGGAGGAAGGGATTGGGAGAGAGGGAGGGAGGGGGATGGACAGGGGGGAGAGAAGGAGGGGGAGAGGGGGAGATGGGAGAGGGAGGGAGAGAGAGGGAGAGAGAAAGGGAGGAAGAGAGGGAGAGAGAAAGGGAGGGAAGGAAAGAGAAAGGAACGGAGGGAGAGAGGGGGTAGGGAGGGAGATAGAGGGGAGAGAGGGAGAGAGAGGGTGGGAGAGAGGGAGGGAGAGATAAAGAGTGAGAGGGGCAGGGAGAGAGAGAGAGAGGGAATGAGGGAGGAAGGGGGAGAGGGGGAGGAAGAGAGGAGGGAGGGAGAGAGGGGTTAGGGAGGGAGAGAGAGGGAGGAAGGAGAGAGGGAGAGAGAGGATGGGAGAAATGGGAGGAAGAGATAAAGTAAAAGAGAGGGGCTGGGAGGGAGAGAGAGGGAAGGAGGAAGGGGGAGAGAGGGAGGGGGAGAGGGGAGAGAGTGAGATGGGAGAGGGAGGGAGGGAAAGAGAGATGGGAGAGAGGGAGGGAGAGGGAGGGAGAAAGGGAGGGAGGGAAAGTGAGAGAGAGGGTGAGGGAGAAAGGGAGAGAGGGGGTAGTTGCAAGTACCCGGCTTTGCCCGGGTTTAAAATAAGGTTTTCTGTTTACCTTCTGTTTTCTCCCTACACCCTCTCTCCCTTCCTCTCTCTCTCTCCCTCCTTCCCTCTCCCTCCCTTTCATTCCTTTCCCTCCCTCCCTTTCTCCCTCCCTCCTTCTCCCATCCTCTCTCTCCCTCTCTCCTTCCCTCCCCTCTCTCCCTCTCTCCTTCCCTCCCCTCTCTCCCTCCCTAACCCCTCTCTCCCTCCCTTCTTTCTCCCACCCTCCCCTCTCCACCTCTCTCCCTCTTCCTCCCTCCCTCATTCCTTCTCTACCTCCCTGCCCCCTCACTCTTTATCTCTCTCTCCCCCTCTCTCCCACCCTCTCTCTCTCCCTCCCTCCCCTCTCTCCCTCCCTACCCCCTCTCTACCTCCCTTCCTTTCCTTTTCCTTTTCTACCTTTCCCTCTCCCTTCTCTCCCTCTCTCCCTCCCTCTCCCATCTCCCTCTCTCCCCTCCTTTCTCTCCCTGTTCATCCCCCTCCCTCCCTCTCTCCCCTCCCTCCTCCCTCCTTTCCTCTCTCCTCCCTGCCCCCCTCTCTCTCTCTTATCCTCTCCCTCCCTCCCTCCTCCTCCCTCCCTCCCTCCTCTCTCTCTCTCTCTCTCTCTCTCTCTCTCTATATATATATATATATATATATAAAATCCTTCTTCATTCCTTAAACTTCCTCAAGCTGTACAAATAGGGAAGCATGAAAAAACATCAACAATTCTTTGCAGCACAAAGACACAATACAGCACCAGCGCGCAAGTTCTATTCGATCATTGGGAAACGACGTCACAGAGGAATTTTATTTATGGCGCCGTCGAGATTACTTTAATATAGTAAAATACTAAAATAAAAAAAAATTAATTACAATTAAACTACCCATCGAGATGAAACGAAACCTGTCCTATAACCTTCCCCATATAATTATGTGTATATGTAACAAATTTCACGTTTTTTGGTTGTCTGGATCTTGAGTTATAAGGGAACAGACAGACAGACAACAAATGCGTCTTATAAGTATAGAGATTATACTTTCTGTGACATTATTAACATTATTAATACAATCTCAATGGGTAGTTTAATTGTAATTAATATTTTTAGTATTTTACTATTCAATGCACGGGAAATTCCCTGTATTCGTGCACCAGTGAATGTGTAATTGAACGGACGGAGAAGAAAGGGTTAGGGACGGAAAAAAAAATATTGTTGTTTTTTTTTCATGCTACAAGTACCCGGCTTTGGTCGGGATTAAAAAAAAAGGTTTTCTGTTTATTTAAGAAGCGTAATTTGACGTTTAATTGTACAGAGAGAGGGAGGGGGGAGAGAGATAAAGAGAGATAAAGAGAGAGGGGGCAGGGAGGGAGAGGGAAGGAGGGGGAGAGAAAGAGGGAGGGAAAGGGAGGAGGGGAGAGAGGTGGTAGGGAGGGAGATAAAGGGGGAGGGAGGGAGAGGGAGGGGTTGGAGAAAGAGGGAGGGAGAAAGGGATGGAAGGAAAGAGAAAGGAAGGGGGGAGTAGGGAGGGAGATAGAGGGGAGGGAGAGATAAAGAAAGAGGGAGGGAGAGAGAGTTAAAGAGAGAGGGGGGACGGGAGGGAGAGAGAGGAAATGAGGGAGGGGGAGGGAGAGAGAGGAAGAGGGGGAGAGAGGGAGACGGGAGAGGGAGAGAGAAAGGAGGGAGGGAGAGAGGGGGTAGGGAGGGAGAGAAAGGGGAGGGAAGGAGAGAGGGAGAGAGAGGATGGAGGAAATGGGAGGAGGTGAGAGATAAAGAGATAGAGGGGGCAGGGAGGGAGAGAGGGGAGGAGGAATGGAGGAAGGTGGAGAGAGGGGGACGGGGGTGAGAGGAGGGAGGGAGATAGGGAGAGAGAGGGAGATGGGAGAGTTTGGGAGGGAAGTAGAGGGAGGGAGGGAGGGATAAAGGGAGGGAGGGAGGGAAAAAGAAAGGGAGAGAGGGGGTAGGAAGGGAGAGAGAGGGGAGGGAGGGAGGGAGAGAGAGGAAGGGAGAGAGGGGGGTAGGGAGAAAACAAAAGGTAAACAAAAAACTTATTTTAAACCCGGGTACTTGCAACTAGTATATATATATATATATATATATATAATAATAATAAACATCCATGTCACTCATTCACTAACTGATAGAATCACTAACGTTTAAATAAAGTATGTGCTGACATCTCATCGCACGATATGAAAACTACCTGCGAGGGAGACACAGAGTTACAACGCATACACAGCACGATATGAAAACTACCTGAGGGAACATAAACACAGACACACACTTGTATTTTTTATTATATAAGGATGTCACAGAAAGAACAAAATAATAATTACCTGAGTAGTAAAAAATATATTGTCAAGTACCTGTACTACAGTAGTTTCTAGTACTTGAACAACTACTTGCACCTTGGGTACTTGTACTTCCATGTCAGTAATTGTAACATCTCTGGTACATTATATTTTGACAGCAAACAAATCTAAAAAAAATATTAAAAAAATTAAGTGGTGGTCAACAGTGACGTAAAAGTTATTTCCTGTGCCTCAAGACAAATGTACATTGTTTAATATTAGATTCATACAGTCTCTCTTCATGTACACACATTTACCTGTATAGTGTTGTTGTACAAACATTTACCTGTATAAGGTTTATTTAAATTAATTTGCTATTTATTATTTATTGAGTTATAAATATTTCCAAAACATTTTTTACTGAAAGTACTTTTCCAAGTTCTCAATTTATTTTTATCTTTGTAAAACTGTAGACTTTAACTGGGATGTCTATAATCAATGACTCTAATGACCTTTGTTTGGACGTGTATTTAATATAGTTGCCAGCTAGTCTACAGTTAAACTAAGTCACAAAACATACACAACGCATAACTCAACTACATGAAAAAAAAAAGTCCGCCATTGTAAATTATTTCAGCCTTCCTGTCACTAATGACGCTAATTTTTATAACAAATAATGGATCTCGGTTTCTAAGCAACAAAAAGCATAATAATAAACAAACTGTCGTATTTTTTGCGTTGAATCTCACTTAGTAAATATTGTTTTGTTTTATTATTGACATGAAATATGACATCATTTGTTATCAGACGTATTGCAATATTTAATCATAAATGAGTAATTTTTAATCAATTTACTAGAATGACCGATAGCCAATTAGTAAAACCGTCTCACTTGATGAATGCCGTGTGTTTAAATCTCAGCGATTCAATAGATACATACAATGTGTTTACATCCCAACCAGTAACTTGATGAATATAATTGTTTCACACAAATCTGGAGACATTCTATAATAGTTTCACATCAATCTGTAGACATTCTCTAATAGTTTCACAACAATCTATAGACATTCTATAATAGTTTCACAACAATCTGTAGACATTCTCTAATAGTTTCACATCAATCTGGAGACATTCTATAATAGTTTCACATCAATCTGTAGACATTCTCTAATAGTTTCACATCAATCTGGAGACATTCTATAATAGTTTCACATCAATCTGTAGACATTCTATAATAGTTTCACATCAATCTGGAGACATTCTATAATAGTTTCACATCAATCTGGAGACATTCTCTAATAGTTTCACAACAATCTGGAGACATTTTCTAATAGTTTCAAAACAATCTGTAGACATTCTCTAATAGTTTCACAACAATCTGTTGACATTCTATAATAGTTTCACATCAATCTGTAGACATTCTCTAATAGTTTCACATCAATCTGGAGACATTCTATAATAGTTTCACAACAATCTGTAGATATTCTATAATAGTTTCACATCAATCTGGAGACATTCTATAATAGTTTCACAACAATCTGTAGATATTCTATAATAGTTTCACATCAATCTGGAGACATTCTATAATATTTTCACAACAATCTGTAGACATTCTCTAATAGTTTCACATCAATCTGGAGACATTCTATAATAGTTTCACATCAATCTGTAGACATTCTATTATAGTTTCACATCAATCTGTAGACATTCTATAATAGTTTCACATCAATCTGGAGACATTTTCTAATAGTTTCAAAACAATCTGTAGACATTCTCTAATAGTTTCACAACAATCTGTTGACATTCTATAATAGTTTCACATCAATCTGTAGACATTCTCTAATAGTTTCACATCAATCTGGAGACATTCTATAATAGTTTCACAACAATCTGTAGATATTCTATAATAGTTTCACATCAATCTGGAGACATTCTATAATATTTTCACAACAATCTGTAGACATTCTCTAATAGTTTCACATCAATCTGGAGACATTCTCTAATAGTTTCACATCAATCTGTAGACATTCTCTAATAGTTTCACATCAATCTGGAGACATTCTATAATAGTTTCACAACAATCTGTTGACATTCTCTAATAGTTTCACAACAATCTGTAGACATTCTCTAATAGTTTCACATCAATCTGTAGACATTCTCTAATAGTTTCACATCAATCTGGAGACATTCTATAATAGTTTCACATCAATCTGGAGACATTCTATAATAGTTTCACAACAATATGTTGACATTCTCTAATAGTTTCACAACAATCTATAGACATTCTATAATAGTTTCACATCAATCTGGAGACATTCTATAATAGTTTCACATCAATCTGGAGACATTCTATAATAGTATCACAACAATCTGTAGACATTCTATAATAGTTTCACAACAATCTGTAGACATTCTCTAATAGTTTCACAACAATCTGGAGACATTTTCTAATAGTTTCAAAACAATCTGTAGACATTTTCTAATAGTTTCACATCAATCTGGAGACATTCTCTAATAGTTTCACATCAATCTGTAGACATTCTCTAATAGGTTCACATCAATCTGGAGCCATTCTATAATAGTTTCACATCAATCTGGAGACATTCTATAATAGTTTCTCAACAATCTGTTGACATTCTCTAATAGTTTCACATAAATCTGTTAACATTCTATAATAGTTTCACATCAATCTGTAGACATTCTCTAATAGTTTCACATCAATCTGGAGACATTCTATAAAAGTTTCACAACAATCTGTAGACATTCTATAATAGTTTCACAACAATCTGTAGACATTCTCTAATAGTTTCACAACAATCTATAGACATTCTATAATAGTTTCACAACAATCTGTAGACATTCTCTAATAGTTTCACAACAATCTGGAGACATTCTATAATAGTTTCACATCAATCTGTTGACTTTCTCTAATAGTTTCACAACAATCTATAGACATTCTATAATAGTTTCACATCAATCTGTAGACATTCTCTAATAGTTTCACATCAATCTGGAGACATTCTATAATAGTTTCAAAACAATCTGTAGACATTCTCTAATAGTTTCACAACAATCTGTAGACATTCTCTAATAGTTTCACAACAATCTGTAGATATTCTATAATAGTTTCACATCAATCTGGAGACATTCTATAATAGTTTCACATCAATCTGGAGACATTCTCTAATAGTTTCACATCAATCTGGAGATCTTCTCTGATAGTTTCACATCAATCTGTAGACATTCTCTAATAGTTTCACATCAATCTGGAGACATTCTATAATAGTTTCACATCAATCTGTAGACATTCTATAATAGTTTCACATCAATCTGGAGACATTCTACAATAGTTTCACATCAATCTAGAGACATTCCATAATAGTATCACAACAATCTGTAGACATTCTATAACATTCACAACAATCTGTAGACATTCTCTAATAGTTTCAAAACAATCTGTAGACATTCTATAATAGTTTCACATCAATCTGTAGACATTCTCTATCAGTTTCACAACAATCTGTAGATATTCTATAATAGTTTCACATCAATCTGGAGACATTCTCTAATAGTTTCACATCAATCTGTAGACATTCTCTAATAGTTTCACATCAATCTGGAGACATTCTATAATAGTTTCACATCAATCTGTAGACATTCTATTATAGTTTCACATCAATCTGTAGACATTCTATAATAGTTTCACATCAATCTGGAGACATTCTATAATAGTTTCACAACAATCTGTAGACATTCTATAATAGTTTCACATCAATCTGTAGACATTCTCTAATAGTTTCACAACAATCTGGAGACATTTTCTAATAGTTTCAAAACAATCTGTAGACATTCTCTAATAGTTTCACAACAATCTGTAGACATTTTATAATAGTTTCACATCAATCTGTAGACATTCTCTAATAGTTTCACATCAATCTGGAGACATTCTATAATAGTTTCACAACAATCTGTAGATATTCTATAATAGTTTCACATCAATCTGGAGACATTCTATAATATTTTCACAACAATCTGTAGATATTCTCTAATAGTTTCACAACAATCTGTAGACATTCTATAATAGTTTCACATCAATCTGTAGACATTCTCTAATAGTTTCATATCAATCTGGAGACATTCTATAAAAGTTTCACAACAATCTGTAGACATTCTATAATAGTTTCACAACAATCTGTAGACATTCTATAATAGTTTCACAACAATCTGTAGACATTCTATAATAGTTTCAAAACAATCTGTAGACATTCTATAATAGTTTCACAACATGACGTTAAGTACAGAAGACATGACAATTTACTTTTGTTACTTTTCTGAAAATTGTTATCCTATGGATGAGTAATTTATTTATGTCTAGTCATGGAATCTATTTGTGTCACCTTGAGACTGTTCATTATAGAACTCACCGTATATTGCTTCTTCCTTACAACACCAATCATTTGGTGACAAGCTCAGATCAATGTGTTTAATTTCATCCATGCAAAGAAATCAATAATTTAGCCTCATGAACAGCCACATTGTTTTGACGAAATCCGAGCCAATAAAAAAAATCCCATAACAAAGCCAAAATGTACAGCTGAAATGAGCAGTTCATTGTTGAAACCATCTGATATACCGTACAGTACATTCCAGTTGATTGGTTTGTCCCCACTTGGGAACTCACGAGAGACTCATTCATGATTCAACTCTACCCACAACCGCAGGTGTAAATGGATCTCTTTGTGAAGAAAAATAAAGGTTGGGGAGGGGATAAATTGAAACCAAAGAATTTCGTCATTATTATTATTAAAAGGTTTCATGTGCCATCGAATTTGAAAAAAAAATTGGGAAACATGTTCAAGGGAGATTAAGATAAGATTTGAATTATTCATCTGAGTTGTGCATACAATAGGAGACACTACGGGGGTTGATTGACCAGACACTTGTTGTTATAACAGAATATATATAATCAGCTCATGACGTCAGATGCTAAACAAATATAGATTACTGATCTATTGAATCTTGTGTTGTGGCAACCTTTATATTCAAATATTGTCTAATGTTGTCACAACATGTATATCTAAATATTGTCTAATGTTATCACAATCTTTATATCCAAATATTGTCTAATGTTGTCACAACCTTTATATCTAAATTTTTTATAATGTTGTCACAACCTTTATATCTTTCTCCTTTCGTGTACATTTGTTTAGTTAATACTTATATCTTTTTTGCATAAAATAAATCTAAACTTTATATTTCAAATGTCAAGTCAAACGGTCAATTAAAACTATAAAACATAAATGGTCACATAAAATGGCTACCCCTAAAGCATAGGTATGGCCTCTGAAAATATGCTTGAACTTTGCTTTAAGACGACATCATTAACTTATTATTATGGTCTTCTGTCTAACTCACTTTGAATTAAATATTTATGATAGGGCCCTGACTGATGGGGGATGGGGGGGGGTAATACTGAATACACTGTAATGTTCGTTCAGCTGAGCAGTTTGTGACTAATAATGCTACCTGTATACGAAATACAATGAAAACTTTTAATAATAATAATGACGAAATAATTTGGTTTCAATTTATCCCCTCCCCAACCTTTATTTTTCTTCACAAAGAGATCCATTTACACCTGTGATTGTGGGTAGAGTTGAATCATGAATGAGTCTCTCGTGAGTTCCCAAGTGGGGACAAACCAATCAACTGGAATGTACGGTATATCAGATGGTTTCAACAATGACGCATTCAATAGTATCGGCTGACATTATTTTATAAATTACAGCATAATGAAATCGTTTGTTAAATGTATATTTTGTTGTACTGAGCTTATGGACCACAATCACATACAAAAATGAAACGAGTCATTTAAAAAAAAAAAAGACTTTTACATATAACATTCGCCTTCCATTTTCTTTTAGAAGATTTGAAGACACTATCATTAAGTATACGATCAATAGAGTTGAGAAAACCCTAAGATACAAATGTAAAGAGTAAATGTAGTTGGCCCAACGTAGACAAGAAAAACACGGTCTATTTACAGGGGTCAACAACACTCCAGCCAAACAGATTGAGTGAATTAGAAGCACTCGGTTCTTTTTTCGCTACATACTGTTAGTACGCCCAAACACATCGGATCTACTTATAGTACGCCCAAACACATCGGATATACTGTTAGTACACCCAAACACGTTGGTTATACTGTTAGTACGCCCAAACACGTTAGATATACTGTTAGTACGCCCAAACACATCGGATCTACTGTTAGTACGCCCAAACACATCGGATATACTGTTAGTACGCCCAAACACGTTGGATATACTGTTAGTACGCCCAAACACGTTAGATATACTGTTAGTACGCCGAAACACATCGGATCTACTGTTAGTACGCCCAAACACGTTGGTTATACTGTTAGTACGCCCAAACACATTGGATATGCTGGTAGTACGCCCAAACACGTTGGATATACTGTTAGTAGGCCCAAACACATCGGATATACAGTTAGTACGCCCAAACACATCGGATATACTGTTAGTACGCCTAAACACGTTGAATATACTGTTAGTACGCCCAAACACGTTAGATATACTATTAGTACGCCCAAACACATCGGATCTACTGTTAGTACGCCCAAACACATCGGATATACTGTTAGTACTCCCAAACACGTTGGATATACTGTTAGTACGCCCAAACACGTTAGATATACTGTTAGTACGCCCAAACACATTGGATATACTGTTAGTACGCCCAAACACATCGGATCTACTGTTAGAACGCCCAAACACATCGGATCTACTGTTATTACGCCTAAACACGTTGGATATACTGTTAGTACTCCCAAACACATCGGATATACTGTTAGTACGCCCAAACACATCGGATATACTGTTAGCACGCCCAAACACATTGGATATACTGTTAGTACGCCCAAACACATCGGTTATACTGTTAGTACGCCCAACACATTGGATATACTGTTAGTACGCCCAAACACGTTGGTTATACTGTTAGTACGCCCAAACACATTGGATATGCTGGTAGTACGCCCAAACACGTTGGATATAATGTTAGTACGCCCAATCACATTGGATATAGCCTACTGTTAGTACGTCCAAACACGTAGGATATACTGTTAGTACGTCCAAACACGTTGGATATAATGTTAGTACGCCCAAACACGTTGGATATACTGTTAGTACGCCCTCTATTTGTAACGTCACATTGTCTATTTATAAGAACATCTTTATTTGTAACGTCTTATCTAATGAACTGAAATATTCTTAGCCTGTTATCTGTAAAATATGTATCTAGTCAGATCAATTCATTGAAATCTTCTAATTGTTATGTTGTATTTCATTGCTGTTGTTATTATTCTATGTTTGAAAAGAGTTTGTAACATGTAACTGGGTACATCTCGATTTTTTATCTGATTGGTTAGAGATTATTTAATGGTAAATTTAGTGAAATAAAACAATAGTGATGTTGAAAATAAGATACACAAAACGTATTTCATTTAACAATGCAATCAATTACTTACAAGTCTATGGTGTCAATTAATAATTAGTTATATACATTTTTATAAAGTGACACTCTTATACTAGTGTAAATATTAGCACTTCTATATTGCGTCAGCTGATTAAAGTCTTTTAAAATCACTGCATATATTACACATGTACTTACTTGGATACTTACAGACGCAGCCAATCGCATACATTACATTCCGTTTGAACTGGTGCTGTGTTAGAATACATCATGTGTGTCAGTGAATCGTGGAGAAATCGTCAGAAATTTGTACTCACTTCTCAATGCAACACATAGGTTAGACCAGCGTAAATCTACTAATGGAGCTCTTCTAACAGAAGATCTTTGATGCACTAGTCAGTGATGCGTGTATCTAGAGGTCAACTACAGGAGGAAATCAAACCGGATGGTGTGCTGAAAAGTTACTTTAAGTTATTGTTAGGTCACAATCAGTAGCTAATACGTAGAATTACCTTTATTACTTGCCATTCAGTAGAACAAGATGGTGGTTATATCAGTAAGTTGGGTGATAGTAGTCGTAAACAGACTGTTGAATTAATAGGATTTCATCAGCCGCACACACAGACACTCTGCGATAAGGGAAGGGGGAAGTAAGTATGTTATTCAATGATAGACATAAAATATTGAACTAATTTTCAAATTAACATTTTTACTTAAATTTTTAGCTACCACTTTAAAAAAAAAAATCTATAAACATATTATACATATTTACTCTCTGCGTTAAATCAAAAGCGGAAAACAAAATTCAAAATGGCGACTTCCCTGCGTCTCGATTCGATAATTCTTTTTGAAAAATCTACAGTTTTAAATAGTTTCTGTGGTTTTTATTATGAAATGTAAAAATCCCAAATATTAAAAGGTAATAATTAATATATAATAGCATTTAAATTATTGTAGTTTTTATTACAACAGATAGCATTTTAACATAGTCAAACGTAAACAATAGTAATAAACTGAAGTGAAAAAATAATCGAGCAATTTAATAGTACATTGAAAATTTCCTTTCGTTCGTGTGTTGTGGTGGCTGAAATGGATAACCTGTTTGGATTTATCTTTATTTTAATGCTGACTATCCAGGTTCGATTCCTCTTAGGGACATTTTTTTATTGTTTTGTTTTTTTTCAGAATGTATCCTTTTAGTTGTTTTAATATAAAGTTACTAATTAGATCTCTTTGAATTTTCATTTTATTAAAATAATTTATCTTTTATGATGTTGTAAGAAAAAGAAACAACAACTAATTAGATTTTTAATTATTTCATAACTTAAAAAAAAACCCCTAGGGTGGGGGATGGGGGTCCTAAATCAAAAGTCCCACCGAGCCCAGCTTGAGGGGAGCCCCCAAAACTATTTTTACATTAAATATAAAGTACATAATCTCATGGCATGGTATCGAACGTCAAAATGCAGGGGCCCCAAAAGAGGTCAAGCCCACGGGCCCCCGAGTCCCTTGGTTTGGCACTGACTTTACACTAGTCTATCTTCATGCAAAGGCTTTGCAGGGTACAGCTAGTATATACATATTATTTTGTTTCTACTTTTTTAGTATAATTACATTTTTTTTACAAATTTACGGAACAATTATAACATCAGTTGACAAAAATACCAAAGGTTCAACATATTAATTATTAAAAACATTTAATGTGAGGCTGTCACAGTTTCTATATTTTGTATGAAATCCTCATCCTCCCTTATCTCCCCCCGGGATGCGTCATCGAATCAGGGGAAGGTAACAAAGAGGGTAGACAAAGGGTCTAGTCGTCCAGAGATTAGCAAAGGTGTTAAACACTACATCTAGCAGTGTGTACCGACCAGGCAGACTAAATGGCGCCATCTTAGATATGATTAAAGAGAATTTTGCTTTGTAGATGCGAGCGGGGGAGGGGTATAAACTCTGCCCCTACTCATCCCCTCACTTGCTAGTCACTGAACCACGCAGACAAAACTCCCAGAGGACAAAACCCCCAGCGGACAAAACCCCCAAAATATTAATTCCCCCTTAACCTGTCTGGCCATCGGGGCAGATGACGTGTAGAATTCATCTGTTTCATTTAAAGGGATTGTGTGGTTAGCACAACTCCCAGCCGCCTTTACTTCCCCAACTTAAGTCAGGTACCCATTTAAAGCTGGGTGGACTTGTGGGACGACTTTGCACCGAATTTCACCTGGAAAAATTCTGGGTCTCACCGAGGCTCGAACCCATGACTCTCAGGTCGACAGTCGAGTATCTACACCACTCGGCCATCCGTCCCATTCCCAAAATATTAAGATTGAATATAAGTCAATTTTATTAATACTTCTATATATACGAAGTTGGCCATGGGCTAAGGGAATAGTTTGTCGATATAAGAGATATCATGTCTGTCAACACAGTCTATCATTAGGCAGGTTTCTATGCTGTTTTACCTATATAAAGGATAGGCTTTCGACCACTGTGGTTCTTATGCTGTTTGTTTTACCGTTAGCTATAAAATGTGTGTCTGGCGCGAGAATTAAAAGGTAGAATGAAGATACGGTCAGTATTGACCTTGGGCTAAAACCTTTAATTTTGTTTTTTTCACCTTGTAAGATAGGCTGCCTGTTGATGTAAAGTAAACAAGAGATTGACTTTTGACCAATGTGGCTCGACGGGCTAATGCAGCTTATTGGGGTACTTTGAAAAAAAAAATTCCCTTAAAAATACGTATTTATATATATTTTCATCCATGTATTATATATTACATTTTTTAATAAAAATGAGGGCCAAATAATAGATTTTATAATAAAAATAGGGGAGAGGTCCAGTGGGCGTTTTGTCTGCTGGGGTTTTGTCTGCTGGGGTTTTTTCCGCTGGGCGTTTTGTCTGCTGGGGTTTTGTCCGCTGGGCGTTTTGTCTGCTGGGGTTTTGTCCGCTGGGGGTTTTGTCTGCTGGGGTTTTGTCCGCTGGGCGTTTTGTCTGCTGGGGTTTTGTCCGCTGGGCGTTTTGTCTGCTGGGGTTTTGTCCGCTGGGCGTTTTGTCTGCTGGGCGTTTTGTCTGTTGGGGTTTTGTCCGCTGGGCGTTTTGTCTGCTGGGGTTTTGTCCGCTGGGAGTTTTGTCTGCTGGGGTTTTGTCCGCTGGGCGTTTTGTCTGCTGGGGTTTTGTCCGCTGGGGGTTTTGTCCAAATACCGAACCACGCAGTGGGTGGGGCCCAATACCTGCTGGTCACTGACCCACGCGACGGGAGTGGCCCATCGTGTCGCTGACATTGGTCAGCGGATCGGAAGCCTGCGCGCGCATAAAGCGTGGGATTGAAATCATCCGCGTTGCTGAGACTTCATTTGAGTTGAGGGTCTGCCAGCCTGTCTGGTCGACTTGAGCCAGGGCTTGGGAAACAAGACGGAAGCTAGTTGGCTCATCCGATAGATTCGTTCCGTCTTGAGTTCTGTTTAGAACTACCAGCCACAGGCAGATACGAAAGTTTAGAGCTATTATTATAGCCAATAAAGCTATTTGCCCTTTTTAGGGTACAATGGTTGTTGCTTCATATAAATAAACAATATTCTTTGTATTTGCATGTGTCGTGCTCTCATTTCTTGTTGTGTTGTGTGCGCTCTGTGGAACCACATGGCCGGGTAGTAAAATACAAATACTCGCCCAAACTTAGAAGGAGATCATACACCCAAGATAACGGCCGTCACAGATCACCCATGATCTTGACAAAGGCAAAAAAAAGTTTCCAGCGATTGCCACCTATAGCATATTTTGTAAAGTATCATTAGAGGTCCTAGAAAAGTAAATTTTTTAACTAGACAAAGGTACATGAGTGGACATGGGAAAGACAAGTATTGGTCCCTGGACTAAAATATATTTGAGGATTTCGGTAAAAATGCTTTCAAAGTTACCCTTGGAAATCTTGAGCCCATAATATTTTTAAATAACAAAGGACTATCTAATCTCCCCAACCGTTGGTTCGTGTAAGACTTTTGAGTAATGGTAAAACAGGGTGTCATATAGCCGTAAGGTTCCATTGTTTTTTAAAGCATACTCAAAATATGTTTCCTCTTTTAAAAAAGTATGCAAACAATAATTTCTAAACAAATTGACACTCATTTTTTCACGCTCCAAAAAGGTCACGCGTTTTTAAAATCAGTGGGAGGACAGGTACTCCCGTTCCCAACATATCAGTCATCAAAAGTTCGTTGTTTTTTGGTTGTTTTTTTTAAGTTAAGATAAGAGACAAAAATATAAATTGATATTCAGAGCAATATTGCTTTTAAATTGCATTAGAACTAGATGCCTATTTTTTATATTACAAAGTGAATCGCATTACATTGAAAAACGAAAATACTGTTCTTATAGATAGGCATACAAGACAACAGAATAGGAAACCCCAAATTATTGTACACTTGATGAAATAAGTTTCACGAGGAACAATAAATTTAACTTAGTTTGTCTCTAGTACGCAAGTTTTTCGATCATGGCTTCATCATAGCACATTAATCTGCGTAATGAAATGTTACAACACTAAATGTGGCGCAATCTCACACAGTCTATGACACTGTACAAATGTGTTGCCACACATTAACCACAGGTTATGACACACCAGTTTGTGACATACTTGAGATCATCTCAATGACCAATCTATCAACTCTATTTCTCCTGGGGCAGGTTTGATTGGGTTGGATCTGGTATGAGCCAGTCATCAGTGATAGATGACAAGAGAAGACAACTCAGTGTAATATATCAGATAATTACGCTAATTGCTTGAGTCTAGAGGCAGATATGTAGCTTTGATGTGACTGGCATGTAATAACACTAATCAAACAATAGCTATGATGAAAGTCTTTTGTTTTGCAAAAACTTTCATGAAAGTCACATAGTGCATATAATAATTTTGATTAGTTGACAAGTTGGTAAAAGTAACTAAATGAACTTTTTATAATAGTGTAAAATGAAAAAAAAACCTAATAAACCAACTGACTAAAATAATAATGAAACTGAATCATTAAAATGTGTGAACTATGAAATAATGAACACAAAATCAATATATCAACTGCATGTATATTTATATAGGACACTCGAGTTAAACTTTATCATAAACGTAACTCTACTTCACACACCACTATACTTCACACATCACTATACTTTACACACCACTATTGTTCACACATCACTATACTTTACACACCACTATACTTCACACACCACTATACTTTACACACCACTATTGTTCACACATCACTATACTTTACACACTACTATTGTTCACACATCACTATACTTCACACACCACGATACTTCACACACCACTATACTTTACACACCACTATACTTCACACACCACTATACTTCACACACCACTATTGTTCACACATCACTATACTTTACACACCACTATACTCCACACATCACTTTACGATAAACACCACTATACTTCACACACCAATAAACTTCACACACCACTATACTTTACACACTACTATACTTCGCACACAACTATTGTTCACACACCACTTTACTACAAATACTACTATACTCCACATATCACTTTAGTTTCCGACACTTTAAGATATTTTGATTAAGTTTATCAATGTTCCATACACATCAAGATCTACACGACCTTATTTATGTAAGAAAAATAGAACGAATTGTTCCTATCACCATGTGCATGTTGCTCATGGAAATGTTTCAGTTAATTACATTAACATCGTGATACACATATATAATGATATGCATGTCGTGTTTCGATCAATCCACTGACCTCAGTTTTGACTTAACTGAAACAATTATTTCTTGTTAACATTGTTGATGAAATCATTTGCTTTCAATAAATATGTCTGTCTCTATGATGCTGAAAATTTTGATTATGCTAATGTGTTAATTACCTGATTACTTGCTAATTCAAATATTGACTAATGAACACAGTATAATGGAGGCAGTTTTTTTATTTCTCTAGATCCTATTTCTCAAGTATTGGTGCCAGACGAACCAATCAACTCAACACACAGATCAAAAGCCACTTTTATTGTAAGCCTTAAAAGAAAAGCATTCATAAAAAACAGTTATTCTCGTCATCAGGATAAAGATTTTACAGGCCAGCTGTAGCTGTTGGTCATGCCACTGCTTGCATGAGATGAAAAGGTGTGCAATAAATTAGTGTGAGAGTTAATTGACATTTGAGATCCGTGCTATGATTCATATTACCTAACACTAAAACTGAATTAATAAAAATATGACTTCCTTTGAAGTGAAAGCTATCAGTGATTAAAATTTGCCACCTCAAAGAGAAATCTAAGATGTTGTGATGATTCCCATCTACAGTAGACAAGTTTTGGTTCAAATAATTCATTTGTCTGAGAATTTCGCAAAAAAGAATTTAAAAAAAAGATTCCCAAAAAAAACATTGAAGAGGAACAAATTAGTTTTGAATTCTGAGTATGTGCATCGACACCTAAGTCAGTGCATCGACATCTAAGTCAGTGTATTGACATCTAAGTCAGTGCATTGACATCTAAGTCAGTGTATTGACATCTAAGTCAGTGCATCGACATCTTAGTCAGTGCATCGACATCTTAGTCAGTGTATTGACATCTAAGTCAGTGTATTGACATCTATGTCAGTGTATTGACATCTAAGGCAGTGTATTGACATCTAAGTCAGTGTATTGACATCTAAGTCAGTGTATTGACATCTAAGTCAGTGTATCGACATCTAAGTCAGTGTATCGACATCTAAGTCAGTGTATTGACATCTAAGTCAGTGTATTGACATCTAAGTCAGTGGTTTGACATCTAAGTCAGTGTATTGACATCTTCTAAGTCAGTGTATTGACTGTGTACATCAGTCTTTAAATGGTTTCACTGGTCTCTGGATAGTGTACAACAGTCTTTACATGGTTTCACTGGTCTGTGGATAGTGTACATCAGTACGTACAGAATGACATAAATGTATATTGTATGTACCAAATATATATCGTTTTGTATGGATGTGTACATATGTACAGCAGTACATATGTTGTTTTATCTTGATATAGTACTGCAATACTATTGTTGATTAATCTGGATAGAGAACAACAGTACATATGATGATTTATCCGGATAGTGTTTTAACTATATTTTGTACAGCAGTACATATGGTGTTTTATCAATATAGCCTGGTTTAACATAAATGTTGAGCAGTATATAAGGCGTATGAAATATGAATAATGAAATATTTTTTGTTAAATGTATACATTACACTTAATTTGATTAATTTTGTTTTAAATTACATGTACTCTTGTTCATTACTTTCACTGAGTAGTACATGTACTTTGGTGGATTACTTTCACTGAGTAGTACATGTACTTTAATGGACTACGTTCAATGAGTACTTAATGTGTGATACATCGAATACTATCAGCAAAGGGAGTACAATGATAAAGTGTTAAAATAACAGTCTGTAGTTAGACTCGCTATTTTTATTGAACTGATTGATTTATCGATTAACAAATCTCAGGCAACCGTTCATCTGATTCTTTCTACTCGGGAGTTGTCGCAAACCAAATTAAAAATATAGCACAAACAATACATGATTGAGTTCCCCCGTATGACACAGGCAATGCAAGATTTTGTTTCACCCTTGGAGACTATCACGTGACTAATGTTTTCCTGAAATATTGGTTTTCGTCATTAATATTCATGAGATTCACAAATTGCTTCTCTTGTTAAATGAATATTTATTAATATTTTGTCCCTTTTGTATCAATATATAAATCAATAGTCTGAGTGGACAAAATAGTTTATAAATCATTACAAACCTGGTGATTTTGTATAAATTAATTAATTTCCCTAGGGATAAAGAGGAAGTTTACATGTTGACTGATATAAATATATGTTTGTTTTTTTTTCTTTAAGCTTTGTTAAAGTATGTGAGAAAAACAAAGTTAATTACATACGTACACTTAGACAAAGTTTGAACCGTAGAATTGAGCGAATTGAATACTTGAAAATAAAAACAACTATCAAACTAATCATATGACACATAGACTAGATCTACTATGAAGCAGGGCTGGGGAACCGATGTCGTGTCGGCAGTTTTAGCCCGTTGTCGGTGTCGGCGTTTGTACTTTTCCAGGTGTTGGTGTCGGCATTTGTACTTTTTCCAGTGTCGGTGTCGGCATTCGTACTTTGTCCGGAGTCGGCGTCAGTGTCGGCGCAAAAACTTGCCCCAAAATCGTAAGAGCGAAAAATCTAGAACGTTAATTAAATAATCCAGAACAAGCCAGACAGTTCTTAGCCAATCTTTAATTTAAAGTGTTCCTCAAGTTCTTCTTTTTTTAAAAAAAAAATACTTGGTATATCTGTTAATCAATAAATGTATTATTTTCCAAAGCGAGATTCTCTACAGTAAAACGACTTGTCAAAATTAACAGAATTATGACAGAAAGCAGATAGGAAGGCTACTGACTAATTCACTCTGTTACAGGCTTTTTCCAACTCCGGCTCCCACAAATTTGACGGCTCCGGCTCGGCTCCGGCTCCCTATTTAGATAGTATCCCACGAGACAAAAATTTTTGTAATTGCGCCACGCAAACATGCCGCTGATAAAAAGTTATACAAATTTTGCCGCGTTCACCCCCATAGTCAGGAACTTGAAAAATATACACATTGCCAGTTTTACTAAAAACAAACCATTTCAGTGCATCCAGAATCATATCATTATTTTCGACCGAGGTTTCACTAGTCGCCATTTTCATAAGTAATAAAAAGTTATTTCAATGATCAAATTAGCAAATAGTAAAATGATACATTATTTAAAATATTTTAAAGACTTCAGTATTTATATTTATTATTTATAAATGAAAAGTGACTATTCGGACTCGGAAACCAATAAACTCCGATTTTTAATCGGACCCCGTAACAATAAAGTCTGATTTTTATTCGGACCCACAGCCTTAGACATATATCTACTCTATTTCAGCTATTCTGTTTATAATAAAATTGTTAAATACAGAAAGCGACCATTTTGTTTTAGTCTATTACAAATTCGCGGTGAAATAATATACAAAATGACGCGTTCTATTTATCATCGTAGTAAAAATTTATTTTTAAATGATTGATACAATTATTCAATGAAATAAAACTGTTTTAATTTTATATATAACCAAATGACATGCCATTTAAAAAAATTTCGGAGGGTAAAAAAGATTTAAAACGAACACAAAACCATTCCCCATTAAAGATTTCTTGTGGTGATATGCGTGCACGCTATCATTTAAATGCTGTTACTGTTGTGGCGTTCGTAAAACATGACAACAACTAGGGAGCGACCGATAATCGGATCGATATCGGTATCGGACCGATATTGGCACTATCGGTTAATATCGGATCGGCCGATTGTTCTAGGGAGCGACCGATAGTCGAACCGATATGGGCACTATGGGTTAACTGTCGGACCGGCCGTTTTTTGGCTGCCGATACATTGTTTTTTTTTTTTCACAACAGAGTTGCAGAAAAGAAAATCAGTAAAAAACCCAATTCTATAACTAGGTCAGACAAGATTTTAAAAAAAAGGAAAAAAAAAAAAACGGACACAGAAATTGTCACGTATACATCAGAGATACGACCTTGAAACAATAGGATTGGCATATCTTAATTCTAATGTTTGACCTTGAATGATACAATTAGTGAACATCTGTGCGTATTTTTTGTTGGGATGGGAAGTTGGGGGGGGGGGGGGAAACAAGACTTTTGTGTGGGCGAAGCGTCACGGAATATGACAGGGAAGGGGTAAGCATGGGTTGACATACGTCATTATCTGTATTAGCACGAGAGAAACAAGTGTTTGGCAATTGGCATTGTTGTTGCTTAAGGGGCTGTCCATTAATTACGTCAACGAAATAGGGGGGAGGGGGTCAAACCTAACTTCCATGTCACTTACACAGAGAATGATGTAAACTCTGACATCATCATACATTGAATTCCACCGGATTTCACCAGGTGTTACCAAAAGCATATCAAGTGAACTGCCTGACGATACTTTGCAAATAACAATAAACACTCAAGAAAATTGTTTAATGCAACCGGAAAAAAGCTTGGAAAGAATAGCAAATTCCATAGAAATCAATTTACTTAGAGTACTTACTGGTCAATACTCATTGCCACAGATATCATATATGATTTCTATTATCATTCATTGCTCATTCTCATTCAAAAATTGTTTGGCAATGTCACTCGCAAGATGGCGACACCAAAGAAAAGTTTTTAATATTCAGCTTTATTCACAACCAATGTTGCAGAGAACTTATTGTATATTGCTTTTAGTATTGGTTAAAAATCAATACCAATATCAAAAATAATTATTGGCAATACCAATACCAATATCAAATTTCAAGAAGTATTGCAATATCGTACCAATACTTAAAAATATATTGGCAATACTACCAATACCAATTCAATATTGCAATATTAACAACCCTGTCATATCTAATCAGGCCCGTAGCGTGAGGGGGGGGGCAAAGGGGTCCTGGCCCTCTCTGCGTTTTGTCTGGCCCCTCTGCTTGTTTGCTCTACTTAGGCTATATCTAATCCAAATTCTAATGAATTTGTAATGATGGTGTTCTTTGACAAATGTAACACCAAGTGAACGTCAGCTCAATGCCTGAAATATATGTTGTCTCGTCGGCAAGTATAGAAATTGCAACAGAATTATTTGCCTTCACAATGCCTTCACGCAAGAGACCCATAAATTTCGATCATAGTATTTTGTGTAGTTTCAGACAGGCCCACCGACATAAATTTCAGTTGATTGGAAGCTTAGTCCGGGCCCCTAAAACTCGTCGGGCTTCTGGGCATTTGCCCCCCTGCCCCCCATCCCCTCGGCGGCACTGGTTGCCGAGATATACATTTCACTACAAGAACCAATTGACAAATGATTACCTAGAACTTCATCTCCAGATTCAACACGTAACTCTAAAAGGTCGTAAAAATTACTAGGGAGCGACCGATAATCGGATCGCTATCGGTATCGTCCGATATTGGCACTATCGGTTAATATCGGATCGGCCGATTGTTGTAGGGAGCGACCGATAGTCGAACCGATATTGGCACTATTGGCCGTTTTTTGGCTGCCGATACATTGTTTTTTTTTTCACAACAGAGTTGCAGAAAAGAAAATCAGTAAATAACCCAATTCTATAACCAGATCAGACAAGATTTAAAAAAAAAGGACAAAAAAAAAACCCGTACATAGAAATTGTCACGTATACATCAGAGATACGACCTTGAAACAATAGGATAGGCATTTCTTAATTCTAATGTATGACCTTGAATGATACAATTAGTGAACATCTGTGCGTATTTTTTGTTGGGATGGGAAGTTGGGGGGGGGGGAACAAGACTTACCTGTCGGCGAAGTGTCACGGAATATGACAGGGAAGGGGTAAGCATGGGTTGACATACGTCATTAGCTGTATTAGCACGAGAGAAACACGTGTTTGGCAATTGGCATTGTTGTTGCTTAAGGGGCTGTCCATTAATTACGTCAACAAAATAGGTGGGGGGGGTCAGAAAATTTTTGACAATTGTTGACAAGGGGGAGGGGAGGGAGGTCAAGAAAAGTTGACGTCAACAATGTTACTTTTTTAAATTTAATATAATTACTTAATAAATAGGAAATTTAAGCAGCGTTTGTAGTTCTGTGTTACACACTCGCTTAACATTCAGAATTTTAATTAAACTAACTATATTCCTACTAATTTTGCCACATAAACATTTTGGAAGCCACCTTTTTTAGGGGGGAGGGGGTAATCAAATGTTGACGTAATTTTATAGGGGGGTCTCGGAAAGTTTGACAAGTTGTTGACAAGGGGGGGGGGGTAAAAATTGCCAAAACTTTGTTGACATTAATAATGGACAGCCCCTAAAAATAAAATATCGGTATCGGTAAAAATGCTGGGGGAAAATATTGGTATCGGACTATCAGTAAAAAGGCATATCGGTCGCTCCCTAAAAATTAATGTGATTCTTTTCCAGGAAATGCCAAATCATGTTTGCCGCAAAAAAAAAGATTGTAGAAATGGAGGGACCCAGTTTGTTGCAATTTTCTTGAATTTGTCTTTTAAATGATGAGTTCAACTGCTCATCTATAGAAACTGCTTTGGCTACCAATAGTGCAACAAATAACTTGCATTCTTAATAAGAGCCTTTATGCTATGTGCTTTGCGTGTGGCTTCGTGCATCTTCGTTGAAATCTTTTAATTTTGTGCATGGTTTGATGAAAATGCTCCCTGAACTCCTGGAATTACCTTTTGCGAAAGCAACAATCACAATTTGCAAAAGCCACCATTTAACATTTGTAAGTATACAACCCACGATGAATAGTTTGCTAACCAAGCATATCTAACACCTCTGTTTTCACCACTGTCAGTTCTAAAAATCACACTTTTTATCAGAGGTCCAACAATCAAGGTTCAGCAGCAATTTCAACTCATTTGAAAGGTCGTATGTCAAGACATACCTTCCTATATCCAATTTAGGAAATGAAGAAGTGACAGCGACAATCAAATTAAAAATAGTTTCTTCCCTTGTGTCTGACTGTTAAACTTGTACTGTTGTCCTCAATGCATGTGATAATTCAGATACTGCAAACGCCCTAAAATCTTCTAATCACGGCTTCTCGGAATCCCGCGATTGCTCTACTTTTCGTTTTAATGAGCCTGAACAGTTTTTGCTGCTATCCATCTTTTCATATTAATTTGGGATAAATTTAAAAATTCACTCAGTAGAAGACAATTATAAACTAACAAGAGTTCCCGGATAAAAAAAAACCTGAATGCCAAAAACATTTCCGAAGGACTAATCAAGCTACAGAAGGCCAAATTAAAAAAAAAAAATTAAAATCGGAACATGCTTGTGCTTGTAGTCAAAATGTTTGAATTTTCAAATACGTTTACTTACGTCAAAATAAATAATTAATGTTATACTTAACTTGGATTTAATTGAGAAATAAACCTGTATGGCATTGTCAGTTAAAATAAAAAAACGTATTTTTTGCCCCCCCCCTCTGGAAAAATGCCTAACGACGCCCATGTTTGTATCTAGACAGTAGTTATTGAACTCCTCCTGAGTTCAGCATTATGTCAGTTCATATTCACGCAGTTATATTATATAATTAAATATTATTATTGTTCCTTTCAACTGGAGTTGACTTCGTATATTAATGTTGTTCACTGAAATTGTAACATCTACTACAAGTTTATAAAAAGAACCTCGCAACATGCATCAGCATTTATGTGCTATCATAGATATATATATATATATATATCTATCGGTTCTATATATATATAAGGGTGCTATATATCTATGGGTGCTATATATCTTATGGGTGTTATATATATATCTATATATATATATGGGTGTTATATATCTATGGGTGTTATATATATATATGTTGTGCATTGGTTGGGATATTGGGTGGAGGACTGTCGGGTGCTGGCTATGAGAGCTGGATTGGGGTTAAAGGGCACGGCGTGCTAATCGTAAAAAGGAGTTCACGGTAGGAGACCGGAACTAGTGAACACGGACTAGCCAGTAGTCTGCTGTGTGGGACGGCGGTCAGTAGTTAAGAGGTAACAGCCCGTGGTGGTCAGTCGTTGAAGTGGCACAGCTAGAGGTAGACGTTTTGTAGAAGTTAGGCTGTGGATGTATTCATGGGATTATTATATTCTTGTCATGATGTTATTTTCATATATATGGTTGGATTAAATGTACTTATTACTTTTCGCTTTTGAGGAATACCGTGTTTGTTTTCCTGATTGACTATTTCAGTATTGTGCTACTGTGTGTATTAGCAGATGTGTTGTTCTAATGTGTCAGAGTACTGACACATTTGATTAGTGACGACGTCAAGTCAACGCCCCGAAAGATCCTTGTACATAACATTGGTGGAGCAGCAGCCCTGCTTGTATTATTAATTTGTAGGCAAAGATTCTGTGGAAAAAAAAAATAAATGGCCCAGGGGCTTTCACTTGTTGAGGCTCGGGAGAGATGATGTTGGAAGGGGAGGAACTAAGTAAATACGTGGATAAACACATGAAGGAGGAAATCAAACGGAAAGAGAAAGAGGATGAAATCAGAAAGAGAGAGAGAGAGAGAGAAAGGATGAAATCAGAGAGAGAGAGAGAATATCCATTGGAAATGCAAAGATTGAATATAGAGATGAGGAAAACCGAATTAGGTCAGGCCGGGAACGTGATCCCGATTCCGTGGTACAGGAAAAAGATACGGGAATTCGACGAGGCAAAAGATGACATCGACGCTTACCTCAAAAAATTCGAAGATAACTGTAGGGCACAAAAGATCCCGGAAACGGAGTGGCCGAACATCCTGACCAACCTGGTACAGGGCAGGGCGCTGACCCTGTGCCAGAAGTACGACATGGCAGACGACGGTAGCTATCACAGGATGAAACTAGAACTGCTGAACGCATATGGCCATAACGCGGCTCGATTTAGGACACTTTTTTTCGATAGTCGCCCAGCGACCCAAGAGGACCCCCAGACTTTTGTGAACAACGTGGTGGGGTTCTTTGACAAGTGGTTACAATGTGCCAATGTGGGCAACACTGTCAAAGACATAAGAGATTTTATTGTGATCGACAGGATAACCCACTCCTGCACAACTGACCTCACATCCTTCATACAGGAGAGAGAGCCACGGTCGACCACTGACGTGGTTAAGATTATGCGGGTCTATAAAGAGGCCCACCCTGACAGACCCATGTCAAAGGGTGACCCCGAGCATACCATCGACACATGCTTTGCAGTGCGTAAAGAAATACGACCTAGAGTCAAGATAGAAGTAACTATGTCCGCGTGAACAGAAGTCCCTCTCCGGGCGATGCGGGTATTCGGTGTTACGCTTGCAATGGACCGAATCACATCGCGAGAGACTGCAGACTGCGAGTCATTAGGGACCCAGGCAGAGTTCAACGGGTTACGAACCCGTACCGGTACCGGCGGTATGCCCCAATGCATGTGAAGGTAATGACCCGTATCCAGAAAACCTCAACAAACTAAACGTGCGAAAAGGAGAACGGAAAGATACAGGCTTAGCCATTGTATCACGCCACGGACAACTGAAGTTCTACCCAGGCTATGTCAACGCGACTCCGGTGCAGTTTTTAAGAGATACAGGATGCACAACGATAACGGTCCGCAAAAGCCTGGTGAAACAAGCACAATATACGGGGGAATACGGGAGGATGACATCATTTACGGGTGAGGAACATAGACTACCTCAGGCGGTAATACACATTGCGACACCATACTATACAGGGAACGTAGAGGCATATGTAGTCAACAACCCTGTATGTGACCTGATTGTGGGGAATATTTCGGGTATAAAAGAGTGCTCGGACAATGATATTCTACATTGGATAAGAGATAATACTGGATGTGACGACACTCTATGTAGTGATGTCAGTAATGTGGTCGTGACACGAAGCGGGAAAACAGCACCTAAAGAACCTGAGGAACCTAAGGAGGGAGAAGAGATAGCCCCAGTAACCACAGAGGGAACTATCAATAGCGGACGTAATATGGCCCTAGAACAAGCCACGGACACGGTAATAGGGCGACTGTATTAAGCAACACAAAATAACAGTGGGGACCATCCTAGATCGGGCCTGTTTATTAAGGATGGAGTCTTATTCCGGAAATTTGAAGGGAAGAAACAATCAGTAATACAACTGGTGGTCCCACAGTCGTACTGGACGAAAATTTTACGCATAGCCCACGATGGTGACATGGCCGGCCATAGGGGCATTAGGAGTACAAAACAAAAACATTTGTCACAGTTCTACTGGCCCAATATACACAAGACGATTGCTGAATACATTCGAGGATGTGATACTTGTCAGCGCAAGGGCCCGAGAGGGAAACATATACATGCTCCGATACAGGCAGTTGACATCGTTGAAAACCCATTCGAAAAGGTGGCAATAGATTTGATTTGGCCTATGCCAGTAGAATCAACTCAAGGTCATAAGTACATTCTAACATTAGTGGACGTCTGTACAAGATGGCCTGAGGCCGTACCACTAACTAACATTACCGCACAGAATGTGGCACACGCCCTATACACAATGTTTACAAGGATTGGGTTCCCCCAAACGATACTGTCGGACAGAGGGTCACAGTTTACTTCAGAGGTGTTTCAACAATTGGAGTGTCTTCTAAAAATAAAGCATATATTTACGACACCGTACCACCCACAGAACAACGGAATATGTGAAAGATACAACGGGAAGTTGAAACAAGCACTGAATAAAATAGTCAGCCAAAGTCCTCAAGAGTGGGACAAGTACCTACCGTCAGTTTTATTTGCTCACAGAGAGAATATACACGAGTCCACAGGGTTCTCCCCTTTTCAGATGGTCTACGGGGTAAATGTAAGAGGTCCATTAGAACTATATAAAGACATACTATGCGAACCAAGCCTGAAAAGTGAAGTGAAAAATGCATACCAAATTGTCATAGACACAAGGGAGAGAATCATACAAGCATGTCGGGTTGCGACACGTAATATATCCCAAAAATCAGCCAAATACCGTAGGAGACACAACAAAAATAAAACTTTGCGATGCCTTCATGAAAATGATGAAGTGCTTCTGTTCTTACCCGATCCAAGAAACAAGTTATTCATACAATGGCAAGGCCCATTTACAGTGAAAAGGAAGTTGTCCGAGGTGGACTATGAGATAGAAATCAATAATAAACTGAAATCGTTCCACATAAACATGCTGAAAAAATACAACCGCCGACCGACGGGTATGGAAACCGATGCTGGAGCCTGCTGTACTCTCCTACACGAGAACGAGCCATCTGGAAATGACATAGATGATGTTAGGACCCCGGAGATACATAATGATAGCACATACCTAAATGTAAACTTGCAAAATCTAGAGGACAGCAAAGCAAGGGAGATTATTAAGATATTACAGAAGTATAGAGATATATTGACGGATCGGCCTAGGAAAACAAGGGCGATCACTCACAACATCAGCCTCACGGATAACACACCAGTCAGACTCCAGCCTTATTCAGTCCCCTTACACCTCCGTGATAAACTGAAAAAAGAATTGGACGAACTTCTTGCTATGGGAATTATTGAGCAATCTGTATCCCCATATGCGTCCCCGATAGTCCTCGTGAGGAAGAAAGACGGCAGTGTACGGTTATGTGTGGATTATCGGAAGGTTAACAACATAACTGTGTTTGATTCGTACCCAATGCCAAATGCTGACGATATCATAGGGAAGTTGGCCAATGCCAAGTATTTTACAAAGCTGGACCTATCACGCGGATTTTGGCAAATACCATTGACGAACAGTTCAAAGCCAATAACAGCGTTCGTTACACCATTTGGGCTTTTCCAGTGGAACTATATGAGCTTTGGCCTTGTTAACGCGCCCGCAACATTCAACAGAATGATGGCGAAATTGTTTTCTCACTGACAGGATGTGATATGTTACATTGACGATATGTGTATATTCCACAACACGTGGGAGGACCACCTGCGGGGAATAGATGACATTTTACATGTTCTCTTAGAGAATAATTTGACGGTGAAACCGGGTAAAGTGGAGATAGGCCTTCAGGTGATATCGTTCCTGGGGTTCAAGGTTGGAAATAACACGATCACGCCTTTGTCCGACAACGTCACTAGAATCCTGGACATTCAACCGCCCAGTACAAAGAAACAAGTCAGAAGTATTTTGGGGCTGTGCAACTACTATAGGAAGTTTATTGACCACTTTTCTGAGTTGACAGAGCCGCTTATCGCCTTAGTCTGTAAGGGACAGCCGAATAAAATAAAGTGGACAAATGAGTGTCAGCATGCATTGCAGCGAATAAAAGACATATTTTCCAGGGAGCCAGTTCTCCGAATACCGGATATTTCAAAGCCTTTTTTCCTAGCGGTAGATGCCTCTAAATATGCAATAGGGGGGTGCCTAATGAACAAGGACCCCGAGGGCATCTGCCATCCAGTGATGTATGTCAGCAGGAAACTACTGC
The DNA here is from genome assembly GCA_021962125.1 of Bulinus truncatus. Taxonomy (NCBI): domain Eukaryota; kingdom Metazoa; phylum Mollusca; class Gastropoda; family Planorbidae; genus Bulinus; species Bulinus truncatus. The sequence continues at coordinate 3,960,794 of JAGDYQ010000006.1, forward strand.
CGGCTGAGACTCGTTACGCAACGGTGGAGAGGGAGGGTCTAGCTTTAATCTGGTGTATCACTAAATTAGAGAAATATCTCTTGGGGTGTACTTTTACATTATACACCGACCACGCCCCGTTAACGTTTATCAACCAGAAGAAACAAATCAATAACAGAGTGGCTCGGTGGTCGCTAATGCTTCAGAACTATAGGTTCGTCATACAGTCCATACCGGGACAGGACAATGTTATTGCTGACATCCTCTCAAGATGCAGCACATAGACAAACATTGGGGGTCTACACTTATACCGGCATGATTTTTGGAAGAATACCTATGACGAGCTGCTGATTGAACTGGTAGAGCCAGACCCCAGAGGTTACGTCAACAATGACACTACGGCTATGTTTTTTTTTTCATGTAATTGAATTGATATTTTCATGTAATTGAATTGATATTTTCATGTAATTGAATTGATATTTTCATGCAATTGAATTAATATATTCATGTAATTGATGTGACATCTTCATGTAAACCAGTTGTTATTTTCATATAATTGATTATGATTTATGTTTCATATGCGATTTGGTAATAATGTTCCCACATGTATATTGATTGGTATATGTTGTTACCAACTAAGTTTATGAGATGGGGCTGAAGAATAATTATCGAGTTGTATATGAGTTAATAAGTGAACAGTAGTTCAAAGGGTTTGAATTATTGACTTTGGGGATATTGGTGGTATTGAGTGCCAAACTCTAATATGTTTGACACTAAAGGGGCCATGGGGGAGTGTTGTGCATTGGTTGGGATATTGGGTGGGGGACTGTCGGGTGCTGGCTATGAGAGCTGGGTTGGAGTTAAAGGGCACGGCGTGCTAATCGTAAAAAGGAGTTCACGGTAGGAGACCGGAACTAGTGAACACGGACTAACCAGTAGTCTGCTGTGTGGGACGGCGGTCAGTAGTTAAGAGGTAACAGCCCGTTGTGGTCAGTCGTTGAAGTGGCACAGCTAGAGGTAGACGTTTTGTAGAAGTTAGGCTGTGGATGTATTCATGGGACTATTATATTCTTGTCATGATATTTTCATATATATGGTTGGATTAAATTTACATATTACTTTTCGCTTTTGAGGAATACCGTGTTTGTTTTCCTGATTGACTATTTCAGTATTGTGCTACTGTGTGTATTAGCAGGTGTGTTATTCTAATGTGTCAGAGTACTGACACATTTGATTAGTGACGACGTCATGTCAACGCCCCGAAAGATCCTTGTACATAACATATATATGTGTGTTATGTATCTATGGGTGCTATATATCTATGGGTGCTATATATCAATGGGCGCTATATATATGTGTGTGTGGTATATATCTATGGGTGCTATATATCTATGCGTGCTATATATATTGGTGCTATATATATATGGGTGCTATACTATTAGATAGAAAGTAACGAAATGGATGTATTTCTTTTAGACATTGGTAGGGCACATTCTGCATAAAATATTTTTTGTGTTTTCTCCGTTCATTTAAAGGTTTTAATTTTTTGTACCGTGAAACTCATTTTTTTCAAATGATGGACATTAAGAAAAAAAAACTGATTCGAGAGAAATAATTATATAAAATACATTATTTTCTAATAAGCTGATATGGAAAAAAAAGTAATTTTAATATTATATTTTTACTATTTAGGCTATGTTTCCAGTTTTATTAGAAGTCAGTGGATTCAACATTATAAAGCAGCTAAGCTTGTCCGGGTGGTTGGTCGCGTGTGGGGAATCCGTTCTATAAATAAACGACCTCCAGAAATAATAAATAAAACAATAGTATTTGATAAAGTAATCACGTGACCAGCGAGGTCACGAAAACATAATTAAAAATGGCGTCTTCGATTCGATATTTATTTTTCAAATAGTTTCTGTGGTTTTTTATTATGAAATGTAAAAGTCCTAAATATTAAATAATAATAATAATAAATAATATCATTCCAATTATTTTAGTTTTATTACAACAGATAGCATTTTAATCAGACTAGGTCACTAGCGAGCGCGTTCGTAAATAACCTATGACCTATGACGTTGCATTTTTTAATACTTTGTTTTGATTTTAACTATAAATATAATTCAAGGCAAAACGCTATAAATAAAAATCCTCTGTGACGTCGAATAAAAAAATAATAATTCTGCACTTGATTTACGTAAATCGGCTACGCATTTGATAATCATGCTCATTTATTATAGTTTGTTAACATTGTGTACTGGAGGTTATTGTTCCCTCGATGGATTACTTTTTGATGATGGTTTGTTGGTTATAGCAGCCAAATCTTTTTACGTATGAAACGTAGGTCGTTTCTGCACATTTGGAAGGTGGCATAAATCAGCACCTATTAAATAAATTGATTAGGAAGAGGCTTAATATCTAGTATATATATATATATATATATATATATATATATATATATATATATATATTGTTACGACTTTCCCCCCGGTGCGCACCGTGCATCGAGATACTGAACGTGATGACGCGGTAGAGACAGTGACGTGAAAGCCGGAAGAAATAGGCCATGTTGCAGTTGTTGTTTATTTAAGTTGATAGATATTAGTAAATACTCTTGGAACCCACGCCAGCCTGTGTGTTGTTTTAATTCCATAAACAAGATTTTTTAAAGAGTTATAACAATATATATATATATATATATATATATATATATATATATATATATATTCAACCTGTACATTGTACATGTTAATGTAGCGCAGTTTGTCCAATTTATTTATTAACAAGTATTTTAGCCCGTCGAACGACGGATGGAATTTTATATTTTTTATAAAAAAAATTTGAACTAATGTGCACACAAAGACAAAATAGCCTTACTCAATATATCTTAATACTTAATCCCAATATATAACAGACGGCCATATTTTGAATAGCAAGGCTCGTCCACTTTCAATACAATTTAACTCAGCTTTTGATGGTGGTTTGTTGGTTATGGCAGCCACATCTTTTGACTATGAAATGTAAGTCATTTCTGCACATTAGGAAGGTGGCATAAATAAGCACCTATTAAATTGATTAGGAAGGGGTTTAACATTACACCTAGATTTCCCGGGCAACGCCGGGCTTAATATCTAGTATTAAATATTTTGCGGCTATATCTCGTAGTCTTTATCCTCTTCTGGGTTGAAAGCAAGTCACGTGATCGGTTAGGTCTGAAACAAGTCACGTGATAACTTTATTAAATACTATTGGTGGAACAAATAACAAACACTTGCCTTTTATTAATATTAGATATGTAAATATGGAAAGCAGGTTACAAAATTTTTATCCAACATTTTGCTATAAAGAAGTGTTAATATTGTTTGCTTTTTTAAATATGTGTACACATTAGTTATGAAAAGTTATTTCACAATTTTAGACTTATAACAACGTAATAATTTAAATGTGAGTTATTTTTGTAAACGTCATAGCATTCCATCAGCCACCGACACCGACAAGGGGGGGGGGGTGTAAAGGGAAATAACTAATTTTCCCTGTAAATATCTCATACTATATATAAAGTTGCACGTCTAATTATATATTTATACCTTTCTTTTTTTTTTTTTGGTATCGTTATTTTTTTTAAATTAATTGTATACCTTCAATAAACAATATATACTGTTTCTGGTTAAATATATTGCACTATAGTGAAGTATATTTGTTTAGTAAATATTTACTTTTGTTACTGATACTTTATAAAATCAATGTATACTTATAATCAAAAGAGGAAAAAAATCAATAAGCATTTAATGAATGCAGTACTGGTGAACAATAAAAAAAATATACACACATTTGGGCAGAGTCAGCATAATAACTTTTTTGGCGCACATGCAAAACTTATTTATCACCAACCAAATCCCATTTTTAATTGTGAGAATTTTGAAATAATTTTGCTAGCTAATTCTAAACCTATAGCGTAAAGTGTTTAAGCTGTATTTTAAATTGACTGAATATATTTACTTCAATCATTTGACTTTTCAATGCTACTAAAGTATACTGATATAGTTTCGCGATTGATCATATTTCTTTTTTCAGTACCCTACTGGTATTATTGCCTTTTCTCAATTAGTTGTTTACAACGTAAAAGAAATATTGACAGCATACCAACATCCTACAGTGTATTATCAAATCGACTGGTAATATTCGTGCACATTTTATGCAACTATAAAGTTTGATACATGTTGATATACCGGTACATTTGCAACATTTTCCTATCTTTCCTATTCATTATCTGGAAGTTGCCGCTCTAAAGTATAACCAAACTGGCCGGCTGCCTAGGCACCCACTAACACAGTGGTCCCCAACCCCCGGGCCAAGGACCGGTACGTGGACAAAATGGCACTGGGCCGCCCAACAAACATTACATTATTTCCTTTTCATTTATTGTTGTGTATTTATTTCGGGCCGAGGTGAAATTATCAAACGTCGACCGGTCCGTGTATCCTACTAAGCTGCTCTTTAAAAGCAAGTTTGTCGGCATTTTTATTTTCCGACCCTACCATGAATATACCTAATTTTATAGATGAATATTAAAAAAATTTAATTATGTCGCAGCATGCATTGTATGGGCCTAATATGAAATAGTTTATTTTTTGGTGTCATTAGTAATGTAGTTACTGAATAACAAAAGTAAATAAATAAAATGCCCGAACTGAGCAGTAAAATGTGTTTATTTTAATAATTATGCACAGGGCTCCGAGCTAGACGGGTCTCCGAAATAGTAATCTTGAAAACAATTTTCAGCTTCTAAACCAGACATGGGCAATCTACGTCCCGTTTAGACGTTTTGATTTGACCCCCATTACACTCCCCTTCATTCACTACATTGATAACATTTACATTTATGTTAGCTTAGATAAAGTATTATAAACACTCCAATGATCTGCTCTTGGTCCAGCCCTTCAATCAAATTTAAGAACCTATTGTGGTTCTCCACTAGTTATAAATCTACATCTGTGATCTGCGATTTTGCAGCATGTCCATTACGATGAAATAAAAGTTATCAGTTGTTCATGTAACATTGAAAGGTCACAAAAACACTAGATATAGACAGCAAGAATAGCTGCAGTGAATACATTGAAGTAACTAAAGTGTATGGTTTACTTCAAGATATGCCACAGTATGGGGGATGTTATTTTTATAGTAAACCTGAAGCGGCCAATTCGTTACTTTTAATAATGTCTCATTTATGTGTAGGCTTATGCTAAAATATTGGTCAAGATTATTATCAACGATTGCCTAAGTCAGCAAGTCACTGCAAAGTACAGACATATCCAACAACACTAGAGCAATGATGCTTGGAAGTTTATAAGTGGACATTCAGAGAATGCAGAATGCTGAAATAAAATCACGGCAAGGGCTACAGACAATGATAAAAGATGGTTGTTCCAGACCTTTTTTTTAGAGAAGAATGAGCCGTATAAAGACACTGCATACTTAGCAGTTAATAGAGGAAGGAATCGTTATTTTACAACCGAATTAAACGTGAAATATTTAGTGAAAAGTGTTATGTATTGTAATAGGTCACACACTTTTCAGAGCGGTGAGAGGGGGGGGGGGCTGGGGCGCCAAAAATTCGCACATGGCGCTTCAATAGCTAGCTACGGACTGGGCTTTTATGTAGTGCCGTTGTGACATAGATTGTGAATGTTTCAGTCTGGCTGAGAGAAATTAAACTGTGGTGGGTGTTAGTTGTGGATTAACTTTGATTGTAGGAACATTTGAACATGTCATTCGTTGAGGTTCTAAAAGACTTGAATAGGTTTGTGTGTTATCTTTCTCCAACATGGATATTGATAGAGAAATGCAAACTAAAAATTTCTTATGATTTACAATAATTGAATGAATAACAGAGCAAGCTTGCGGAGCCGAAGCCGCAGCCAAGGAGCCGTGGAGCGGCACTTTTTGCTGGAGCCGGAGCAGAAAAATTCTGGCGGCTCCACGGCTCCCAAAAGGTTTTTTAAAGCAGAATTTTTTTTTAGCTTTAAAATTCCAAATTTGATTGTTTGCCTCCTACAATTTGAGTTGTTGTTAGGGAGCGACCGATATGCCTTTTTACCGATAGTCCGATACCGATATTTTCCCCCAGCATTTTCACCGATACCGATACCGATATTTTATTTTTAGGGGCTGTCCATTATTTATGTCAACAAATTTTTGGCGATTTTTACCTCCCCCCCCTTGTCAACAACTTGTCAAACTTTCCGAGACCCCTCTATAAAATTACGTCAACATTTGATTACCCCCCCCCCTAAAAGGTGGCTTCCAAAATGTTTATGTGGCAAAATTAGTAGGAATATAGTTAGTTTAATTAAAATACTGAACGTTAGGCGAGTGTGTAACACAGAACTACAAACGCTGCTTAATTTTCCTATTTATTAAGTAATTATATTAAATTTAAAAAAGTAACATTGATGACGTCAACTTTTCTTGACCTCCCTCCCCTCCCCCTTGTCAACAATTGTCAAAAATTTTCTGATCCCCCCCCCACCTATTTTGTTGACGTAATTAATGGACAGCCCCTTAAGCAACAACAATGCCAATTGCCAAACACGTGTTTCTCTCGTGCTAATACAGCTAATGACGTATGTCAACCCATGCTTACCCCTTCCCTGTCATATTCCGTGACACTTCGCCGACAGGTAAGTCTTGTTCCCCCCCCCCCCCCAACTTCCCATCCCAACAAAAAATACGCACAGATGTTCACTAATTGTATCATTCAAGGTCATACATTAGAATTAAGAAATGCCAATCCTATTGTTTCAAGGTCGTATCTCTGATGTATACGTGACAATTTCTATGTACGGGTTTTTTTTTTGTCCTTTTTTTTTAAATCTTGTCTGATCTGGTTATAGAATTGGGTTATTTACTGATTTTCTTTTCTGCAACTCTGTTGTGAAAAAAAAAAACAATGTATCGGCAGCCAAAAAACGGCCAATAGTGCCAATATCGGTTCGACTATCGGTCGCTCCCTACAACAATCGGCCGATCCGATATTAACCGATAGTGCCAATATCGATAGCGATCCGATTATCGGTCGCTCCCTAGTAATTTTTACGACCTTTTAGAGTTTCGTGTTGAATCTGGAGATGAAGTTCTAGGTAATCATTTGTCAATTGGTTCTTGTAGTGAAATGTATATCTCGGCAACCAGTGCCACCGAGGTGATGGGGGGCAGGGGGGCAAATGCCCAGAAGCCCGACGAGTTTTAGGGGCCCGGACTAAGCTTCCAATCAACTGAAATTTATGTCGGTGGGCCTGTCGGAAACTACACAAAATACTATGATCGAAATTTATGGGTATTTATGAAGGCATTGTGAATGCAAATAATTCAGTTGCAATTTCTATACTTGCCGACGAGACAACATATATTTCAGGCATTGAGCTGACGTTCACTTGGTGTTACATTTGTCAAAGAACACCATCATTACAAATTCATTAGAATTTGGATTAGATATAGCCCCGTAGCGTGAAAATTCTATAGCAGGGGCCAGTCATTCTATAGCAGGGGCCAAGCAATAGCAGGGGGGCCAGGAAATAAATTTTACTAAGTAGAGCAAACAAGCAGAGGGGCCAGACAAAACGCAGAGAGGGCCAGGACCCCTTTGCCCCCCCCCCTCACGCTACGGGCCTGATTAGATATGACAGGGTTGTTAATATTGCAATATTGAATTGGTATTGGTAGTATTGCCAATACATTTTTAAGTATTGGTACGATATTGCAATACTTCTTGAAATTTGATATTGGTATTGGTATTGCCAATAATTATTTTTGATATTGGTATTGATTTTTAACCAATACTAAAAGCAATATTCAATAAGTTCTCTGCAACATTGGTTGTGAATAAAGCTGAATATTAAAAACTTTTCTTTGGTGTCGCCATCTTGCGAGTGACATTGCCAAACAATTTTTGAATGAGAATGAGCAATGAATGATAATAGAAATCATATATGATATCTGTGGCAATGAGTATTGACCAGTAAGTACTCTAAGTAAATTGATTTCTATGGAATTTGCTATTCTTTCCAAGCTTTTTTCCGGTTGCATTAAACAATTTTCTTGAGTGTTTATTGTTATTTGCAAAGTATCGTCAGGCAGTTCACTTGATATGCTTTTGGTAACACCTGGTGAAATCCGGTGGAATTCAATGTTTGATGATGTCAGAGTTTACATCATTCTCTGTGTAAGTGACATGGAAGTTAGGTTTGACAAACTTTGTGATGAACTTGATATTAAAAGACTACAGCCTGTATAGAAAACATTTGTTAATGGGTATGTTGCTGTTATGAAGCCTGTTTGCTGTGGACTAGATATTTTGCAGGGTGAAACTAAAAAAGACATTAGACTTGGTTTCCTTCTACCAACACTTGTCGTGATGAAAGCTCAGTTAAAAGTGTTTCTTGATCAAGGAAAGAATGATCGGCTCGTAGTTTGTTCTCCATTAGCTTCATGTCTTTTGAATGCCATCGATAGATGATTTGCAAACATGTTGGACAACATTGATGCTCAGCTGGCATCCGTTGTGCATCCCAATTTCAAGTTGGACTGGATTGATGGTGAATTGCAGCGTTCGCATCTTATTGAAGTACTGAAGAGACGCGTTTCACAATCACTATTGGTTGCTACGACTGATGATCAGAAAGCAACGTCGGCTGCTGCTGCTGATGATACAGATAATCAGCAAGACTTCTTCGCTGGATTGTCAGCCTGACGACATCGTGTGAATAATTCACGTGATGTGAATCAAGAAATTAATAATTACTTGGCAGACTTTTCAGACAGTATTGCATCATTGGATGCCTATCCACATATCCGTAAAATATACACAGACCTGAATACAGGACTTCCTTCAAGCGCTGCTGTTGAAAGGCTGTTTTCATTAGGAGGACGAGTGTTTTCCCCTCTTCGTTCACGACTGAGCAGTGCGCATTTTGAATGGTTACTTTTCTTCGCCTGGGTAAGTGGTAACTGCCAGTTAGGTGGCGTTACCCTGTGAACTCTACTGGAATTCATCGTTCATCGTTAGTTTTCCAGATGTAATGCAATCCACTGGCTCGGTTTGACTGCTTTTACTATAGTGTGATGTTTAACTGTTTATGTATCATTTGCTTTTCTATGACAGTCATTTGCTTCGTTCATCCATTCATTCATCCATCCATCCATCCATCCATTCATCCATTCATTCACAATATGTGTACAGCATACATATTAAAAATCTTGTTGCTTAAGGACGTTAAGGTATGCCGACTTATTTAATAGTAGTTTATTATGTTGTCAAAGACTTTTGGATGCTTTGAAGGAAACTAATGAAGCAAGTGAACAAAATTTGGTTAAAAATATATCATCTAAATCAGCCAAAAATGTTGTTATCGTTTATCGATGTAAGTGATATAGAGCAATGAATTAGGTATTTGCGTTTTATTCGTCGAATGACCCAAATATTGGTATTGGTATTGGCAATAATAAATAAATATTGGTATTGGTATTGCAATACTGGTTTAAAAATTGTATTGTATTGGTATTGCCAATAGATTTTACAGGCAGTATTGGTATTGGTATTGCCAATATTTTTTTTTAGTATTGTTAACAACCCTGGATATGACAAATATTGTTGGTCAAGGATAAGACGGATGTTCGACAATGGCAAGTAAAGAAGGAGGAGTCCAAGCAATAATTCGAAAAAAAGACCCAAAAGCAGCAATTGTACATTGCAGTTCACATAAATTAAATCTTGTCGTGAACGATTTAAATAATGTGAATGCTGTACGAAACACAATAAGAACAATTAAGTCAATTATAGTGTTTTTTTGAGAAATTAATCAGCAAAGAAAACTAATTCCAAATGTTCCTGTGCTATGTGAAACTAGATGGACACATAAATGTAAAAGGTTGTGAATTTTCGCTGAAAATGTGACAGAAATTGTTTAACAACTGAAATACATGTATTTAGAGTAATCTAGAAAAATCAAGCAAGTTGCACATTAGTTACTTTCTGCTGTTAGAGGTTAGGTTTGGGGTACATTTGTTGTTTGTTTAGTTATTATACTTCAGGAAACTTTTCAGGAAATTTAGTTGAGTTTTATTGTAACAACTTTATGACATTTTTTCAAAATGTGTGTGTGTGTGTGGTGGGGGGGTCAAATGCCCCCCCCCCCGCCCCATTATATGACATTTTTTCAAAATGTAGGGAGGGACATTCCCCCCCTGCCTCCCCTTTAATACGCCCATGGATACAAACTACAACATGCAACCGCATACTACGATGCCCAAAGCTAGACTCATCCATGGAAATCTAGATATAGCATCAGGAAGGACAACCAATATTTTAAAGAATACGTTTTAGGCTGACACACAATCAAGTGTTTAGAGTTAGTCTTTATGTTTAATAGCAGTTTTAGGCTGACACACTATCAATTGTTTAGCGTTAGTCTTCATGTTTAATAGCAGTTTTCTATATTTGGTACTTATGTTTTTATGAAATAAACACAAACGCAATTAAAGTTTGAAAACTTTTAATAACAATTTTTTAAATTTAAAATCTTTATGTTGTCAATTTAATTATTTTTCGTTTTTTCATTGGTTTTTCATGAACGGTCTCATTCAATTGCTTAACATAATTTTTAGACGAACAATTTGAAAATTTAACATAAATAAGTTCTTTTAAATCATGATTGTAAAAAAAAAAATTTAAATCAGCAATGACTCATCAATTGTTACTCTATCAACAATTTTAATAAACAATTTTTTTTTTATTTGTTTGTCCTAGAAATAGTTTCAGACTACTTGCTGATCTTTTCAATGAATTGAATACTTTCCAATTTAGTAGGCAAGTAGAGAAGGTGTACTCAGATGGCTTCAAAAAAAAAACATCCAGCTTTTTCAATCTTAATTCGTCAATGTCTTTAAAATTTTTATCGACTAATATTTCTCTACAGCTTTTGTTTTAAAAGTTGTGTTATTATAGTATATACATGAAAATGTAGTAAATTGAAAGGGCTTTTTAACAATATATGTTTCAAAGTGATATTATTATGCAAGTATTTAACTATTTTTAAAAAGTTTAGATGAAAAAAATATAAAAAAATAAATAAACTAAACAATCCACAAACACAAAGAAGAAAAAAAATTCATTATGATTCATTTCAATAAAAGTTACTTTTTATTAAACTACATTCAATTCTCTGTGTGTAGGATATTTTTGAAGACATTATATTCAGAAAAAAAAAATAAAATAAACGATCCACAAACACAAAGAAGAAAAAAAATCATTATGATTCATTTCAATATGTTACTTTTTATTAAACGAGAAATTGTAGTTAAAATAAAAATTGACAATTATTTTTTAGTAGAAAGTATTTAGAAAGCATTTTTTTAAATAAAAATATTATACTAGAAATAAAAAGTCACATTTTATTGTATGCCGTCTGTTGGGCGTTAATCCTTGCGTCAGCCTAAACCGTACACGGCTAGAATGAAATTTTGTTTGGTTGTCTATCCTGGTGTTATATCTAGATATCCATGACTCATCCTACAAAATGCATCCTCATCCTATGATGACCAAAGCTAGATTGATTTCACAACTGCTAAAATAAAACACGTGCTCCTCGCTGTCGGTTATAGTATACGTCATTTTGTTAGAATGTAGAACTCAGAATAAAATACAACGCGATGGAGGAGTGACGTCATAGAAGCTGTGGTGGGCGGAGCCTACCTATTTGCGTCATCAAACTCTGACTAAACTATCACTCCACATTGCGCAATCCTACTAATAAAGTACTAATCTTGGCGTCCGTGCAGAGTGGGATTGTCGCTATAAATAAAACGCTATAAATAAAAATCCTCTATGACGTCATTTCCCGACGGTAAAATGGGAACGCTGTCGCTATACATAATTCTGCACTTGGGATATCCTCTATGACGTCATTTCGTGACGAACAAAATGGCGGTGTTTTTTTTTTATAATGTAGGATTTTATACCTGTTAAAACCGTGCTAATAGAGTTCCTATTAAAGAAGACAGTAAGACAAATAGTTATATTACGCACCCGATGGTAGAATTTTTTTTATTAATTTAAATGTATACTATTTGTAAAAAAAGCGCGACAAGTAATCAGCCATTTGTAAATATTACATTGCTAAGTATATGCTTCTGGCCTTCCTACCGGTTTGCGTGTAGTTTTTAAACTCCATGCAATCTTTAAAACATAACTTCCTACGTTTTAAAAACTTTGTAATAGACTGAAAATCATTTAGGTTGGAGGTGAGCAAAGACGTGGTGAGAAGGACTGATGAAAATTGGATTGTGGAAGAAAAAGACAGTTGAAGATTGATCAGCTGAAAGCATAATGTCTGCAAAAAAATTTGCAACAAATGATGAAAGAAAGGCTGCCGATTATTCTCATATTAAACATTTCATTGAGATAAAACATTTATTGCAAATGCAACGGACAACTACTAGTAACATAATAACACAAATATTAAATTTAATAAAGATGCGCACTCTGTATGATTTATATTTTGTTGGAGCATCAGAATTAAACATGACTAGATCTTTTTATGCCATTTCATAGAACAATTGTTGTGTGGCTGAGAGGAATAAATGTGAGTGTTAAATAGAAGATTATTATGTGTCTGTTACACATGTTCTCTATGAGGGTGTTAAAGCAGATTAGTCAAGGGCAAGAATTCTTTCCATTCTTTCCTGGTTCAGTGGATTATCTTCTCCCTGGCAAATCTCTGGCTGATATTCTCGTGGCTCATCCTCAGGTTTAGGATATCACTTAGCAATGGAAATTTTTAACTGGCTTAACTCGGCTTTCCTCGCTGAATTTTACATATTCTAATACCTTTGTGGTGTAGACGACCAATAATTATTTTAAAATAAGATGTCTTCAACAGCTTTCAATAAATATGACGTACTACAAACTGTTGGTGTATACATTAATAGATTCTTATGAATAAATAATACTATCTGGCTATTCAGGTAATTTAGTTTACTTTGTGGTGATACTTCTCTAACTCGACTTCTAGACTGAAACAATGTGAACAAATGTCTATAATTCCTTACATAAATAGTTAAAAGACGCTTTAAATTATTGAAAGTTCATTAAAATTAACCTTGGCAACCACCACAATCTACTGTCAAATGTAATCAGAACAACTATGTCAAACATACATTTATTCTAATGTTTTATATTTGTATTATGTGTATAAAATCCTGAGCACATGTGGATCAATGTTTGTGCCTTTCCTAAATGATATCTGGCTTCAATACTATGCTGCTATATACTTAACTCGCTCACATAAACTAATCGACAGACCACCAACAGATTCTAACAAAATCAAACTCCAGCTTTTATACAAAACATGGATGACGATTCAATTCATTGAAGTCTACTATATAACACTAGCTAGGGACAATTCATTGAAGTTTACCATATAACATATATTCGGGACACCATTGAAGTCTACTATATAAAATTTGCTCGGGACAATTCATTGAAGTCTATAACATTAGCTCAAACATTATCCTAAACTAATTTTACATTTGTGCAAAATGAAATATAAAATAGCGAGACAGTATTACCATTCAACATTTATTCCCATTCTAATACATTTCTAAACACTCGACAGTGTTAAAAATGAATTTAGTTCATATTAATATCAATTAAAATAACTGGAACAATTGGACGTGGTTTACAGAGTCAAATGATGAAGTCAGAATTATTAAGAACTCAAATATCATAAATAAAGTAAGGTTCATTAAATTCCTATAGTGGTAAAAAAATTCTATTCATTAAACGTTATTTGTTGCTCATGTAGGTAACTATAGCAACATGTACAAGTTTCATGATCAGCTGTATGTGTAGGTTTGTGTATGTAAACTAGAGATAATTGTATTGGTTTATAAGAGAATTAGATACCGAAATATCTCTATAGAATCAGGCAAAGAACTCAAGTATGGTTAGACTCCGACTAATTACTGATGACTTGTGCACACCGCATCAGCTCATAGAAGTCTTTAGGGAAATAGTCTGGAGGCTGTGTATACTGGACCAGGATGACTGAAGTAATGAGAATACATTGAAGTGAGGTTCCATATAGGCCTACTCTCCTCCCTAAGCTAAATATTCATATAATATAATATTACACAAATATTGCGGCTATGACAATAAATCAGTTTAAATAGACGATGCACATTCTGTATAATGTATACTCTGTTTTTCTCCCCATTTCCATAATATACTCTTTCCTCACACTTTTAGATTCTCTCTCATATGTTTATTTCCATTGTCTTTAACTGCATTATCTCCCTACCCCCGCCCTTCCTTTTTATGTAGGCCTATTCTATTTCTATTCCTCCTGATAATGTATTATCTTTTTTACCCGGGTGGTGGTCTTGTGTATTCTCTACTGCCCCTGAACTGTTGTTTAGTTTCTCTCTCGCCCTCTCTCTATTATATACTCCCCCCTCGGCTCAATATTTAGTATTCTATTCAGCCATCTCCTTCTTGTGTCTCACGATCTCGCCCCTGTTATGTATTTAATCTGCCACCTTCTCCATATCATCATGTATCGTCCAGACTTCATTACATCTTAATGTATCATCCAGACTTCATTACATCGTAATGTATCATCCAGACTTCATTACATCGTAATGTATCATCCAGACTTCATTACATCGTAATGTATCATCAGACTTCATTACATCGTATTAAATCATCCAGACTTCATTACATCGTATTGTAATATCCAGACTTCATTACATCGTATTGTATCATCCAGACTTCATTACATCTTAATGTATCATCCAGACTTCATTACATCATCATGTATCATCCAGACTTCATTACATCGTATTGTATCATCCAGACTTCATTACATCGTAATGTATCATCCAGACTTCATTACATCTTAATGTATCATCCAGACTTCATTACATCGTAATGTATCATCCAGACTTCATTACATCGTAATGTATCATCCAGGCTTCATTACATCGTAATGTATCATCAGACTTCATTACATCGTATTGTATCATCAGACATCGTTATATTACATTGTATCATACAGACGATTTCATATCGTACTGTGTAATCCATTCCTCAGAAAAGTATTAAATATACTTGTTTATAATGGAAAATATACTACAATTTATGTAAGCTAAAATCAGAAATTTTTTTAGACGCCCGAAATATCCACTTGAAAAGCATTAACAAGAAAATTCTTCCAGTTGTTCAATGTTAACGAAAGAAAATATTTCAAACATCTTCATGACAAACTCAGACAGTATGTTTCAGAAACAAGAACTTGACTTCTACATTATTTTATTTTTAAAATATTCTTGTAACCATGAGTGCCCCGATTGTTGCTATCTGTAATAAAATTAGGTCATCTATTTATAGAAAAATTGAAAAATAAAAGTAAACACATAATTGTCTGATTCTCAAAGTGTGCGTCGCATAAACGTTCAGTTCTGTAAACACCAGTAATATTGATTATCATATTGTTCGGATCTGTAAACACCAGTAATATTGATTATCATATTGTTCGGTTCTGTAAACACCAGTAATATTGATTATCTTATCGTTCGGTTCTGTAAACACCAGTAATATTGATTATCATATTGTTCAGTTCTGTAAACACCAGTAATATTGATTATATATCAGTTCTGTAAACACCAGTAATATTTATTATCATATTGTTCAGTTCTGTAAACATCAGTAATATTGATTATCATATTGTTCAGTTCTGTAAACACCAGTAATATTGATTATCATATTGTTCAATTCCTGTAAACACCAGTAATATTGATTATTATATTGTTCAGTTCTGTAAACACCAATAATATTGACCATTAGTTCAGTTCTGTAACACCAGTAATATTGACCATTAGTTCAGTTCTGTAAACACCAGTAATATTGACCATTAGTTCAGTTCTGTAAACACCAGTAATATTGACCATTACTTAGTCCAGTTCTGTAATCTCCTCTGATATTGTACATTACATAGTTTAGTTTCGTACTTCGCAATTGCATGATTCACATCCTAATGCCAAGTGTACATCAGAATATTAACAATTTAACTCTGACAGAAGTATTCCCCTGACCTAGAGACCAACCAATATATTAAGAGACCAAACTCAGCTTGTCGATATAAAGTTGGTCATCGGTTCCAGTCTGCCTGAGTGTTGATGAAGTGTGTGAGGAGATGGCTATGCATGTCCTGAGTTGACTGGACCTGAAACACTGGCCACGTGAGACTATCAGTGTCTGAACCAGTGAAGCGAGAATGTCTGATAGATGTGACCAGCGGGTCAGCGGTGAGTTGACAAATAGTCACACCATCAGAGACTAACAACAGCTAACAACATCAGAGACTAACAACAGCTCACACCATTAGAGACTAACAATAGTTCACACCATCAGAGACTAACAACAGCTCACACCATCAGAGACTAACAATAGTTCACACCATCAGAGACTAACAACAGTTCACACCATCAGAGACTAACAACAGCTCACACCATCAGAGACTAACAATAGTTCACACCATCATAGTTTAACAACAGCTCACACCATCAGAGACTACTAAATAGTTCACACCATCAGAGACTAACAACAGCTCACACCATCAGAGACTAACAACAGCTCACACCATCAGAGACTAACAACAGTTCACACCATCAGAGACTAACAACAGCTCACACCATCAGAGACTAACAATAGTTCACACCATCAGAGACTAACAACAGCTCACACCATCAGGGACTAACAACAGTTCACAATTTCATCATAGTTTAACAACAGCTCACACCATCAGAGACTAACAACAGCTCACACCATCAGAGACTAACAATAGTTCACACCATCAGAGACTAACAATAGTTCACACCATCAGAGACTAACAATAGTTCATACCATCAGAGACTAACAACAGCTCACACCATTAGAGACTAACAATAGTTCACACCATCAGAGACTAACAACAGCTCACACCATCAGAGACTAACAACAGCTCACACCATCAGAGACTAACAACAGTTCACACCATCAGAGACTAACAACAGCTCACACCATCAGAGACTAACAATAGTTCACACCATCAGAGACCAACAACAGCTCACACCATCAGAGACTAACAATAGTTCACACCATCAGAGACTAACAACAGCTCACACCATCATAGATTAACAATAGTTCACACCATCAGAGACTAACAATAGTTCACACCATCAGAGACTAACAATAGTTCACACCATCAGAGACTAACAACAGCTCACACCATCATAGATTAACAATAGTTCACACCATCAGAGACTAACAATAGTTCACACCATCAGAGACTAACAATAGTTCACACCATCAGAGACTAACAACAGCTCACACCATTAGAGACTAACAATAGTTCACACCATCAGAGACTAACAACAGCTCACACCATCAGAGACTAACAATAGTTCACACCATCAGAGACTAACAACAGTTCACACCATCAGAGACTAACAACAGCTCACACCATCAGAGACTAACAATAGTTCACACCATCAGAGACTAACAACAGCTCACACCATCAGAGACTAACAATAGTTCACACCATCAGAGACTAACAACAGCTCACACCATCAGAGACTAACAATAGTTCACACCATCATAGCTTAACAACAGCTCACACCATCAGAGACTAACAACAGTTCACACCATCAGAAACTAACAACAGCTCACACCATCAGAGACTAACAACAGCTCACACCATCAGAGACTAACAACAGCTCACACCATCAGAGACTAACAACAGCTCACACCATCAGAGACTAACTACAGCTCACACCATCAGAGACTAACAACAGCTCACACCATCAGAGACTAACAACAGCTCACACCATCATAGATTAACAACAGCTCACACCATCAGAGACTAACAACAGCTCACACCATCAGAGACTAACAACAGCTCACACCATCATAGTTTAACAACAGCTCACACCATCAGAGACTAACAACAGCTCACACCATCAGAGACTAACAACAAAACATTCAAATATAAACAAACTTAAGCTGGGTAGGAAATAGGGGTAATGGTAGTTTTAAAAAAGCTCTTTAGAACAACTAGTTATGTTGGATGAATGAGATTTGTAACTAATTTCTGAAACTGAAATGTTGACCTGTTCACGGAGTTTATTTGAACAAAACTTTAGTCTATGTTATACACAATCTCCACTGTGTTTCCTAATATCAGAAATGAACATACAATGAACATACAATGGACATACAATGAAAATACAATGAACATACAATGAACATACAATGGACATATAATGAACATACAATGGACATACAATGAACATACAATGAACATACAATGAACATACAATAGACATACAATGAACATACAATGAACATACAATAGACATACAATGAACATACAATGAACATACAATGAACATACAATAGACATTCAATAATACGATATGCATGGGGATTACATCATGTGATTGCATATTATTATTTCATTTAAAAAAGTACCAAACACAGATTAGGTTTTGTGGCAAAACTACCAGTATATTGAAGTATATAGTTAAAAAATCCACTTTGCTGTAAGCGACCTTATGAATCCAAACTACTACCCCAACAAATGATTTATAAACTAAGTGCTGTTTTTGTTGTTGCTTTCTGTTATTTTTTTCATAATATAAAACACAATGAACTCTTTATCTTCTAAACTCTAGTTTGTCTGACAAAGGGGATGCTATTGATGATGACTTTTTTTAAAAATCCCAACCTAACCTGGAGGTTCAATGTGTGTGTTTGTTTACACTAATTTAACGCTGGACATAGAGACACTGTGTTAAAAGTATGTTGTAATTAGACATAGAGACACTGTGTTAAAAGTATGTTGTAATTACATAGAGACACTGTGTTAAAAGTATGTTGTAATTAGACATAGAGACACTGTGTTAAAAGTATGTTGTAATTAGACATAGAGACACTGTGTTAAAAGTATGTTGTAATTAGACATAGAGACACTGTGTTAATAGTATGTTGTAATTTAGACATAGAGACACTATGTCTAACGTATGTTGTAATTAGACATAGAGACACTGTGTAATATATGTTGTAATTAGCCTTCTGTCAGACTCGTTCTTCTTGTGAAAAGGCAGACTTGACAGACGCTGATTTCCACGTTGTCACTTTTATCTTGGGGTCATTCCATGTCAACTCAACCAGTTTTTTGACAATTGTTCACCCGACCCCTCAGATCTTCCTGAAATTTTTCAGGGCTTGTGGTACATTCAAAGTTGAGTGATTCCTGAAAATTTCAGGCCATTTGGTCAAAAACTTTCTGAAATATGATTTAAATTTTTAAGGGTAGTCATGAGTGAGCGTGACATTTACATTTTCGCGATATTTGAACGTAAATATTTCAAAACTAAAAGAGGTATCAGGCTGAAATTTTCAGTATTTACTCATTGTTTTGTCCTGAGTTGAATGATGTATTTGTCTTAAGTATAGCCCTGAAAATTTCAGGAAGATCTGAGGGGTCGGGTGAACACCACTGGTTGAGTTGATATGGAATGACCCCTTGCCTAACCAAAATTTAAAATTGAACGTGTTGTTTTTTTCAAGTACATACCATCGGAACCACATCGCCGAGAGGGGTCTTGTGCTAAAAACATGGCAGTTGGGGTATAAACGGGCTTCAGTAATCAAGATTATTAAGGGCCAAAGATCTGAAAACAATGTCATTGTTATATATTCTGAAATACTTTATTAGGAGACACTGTATGTGTTCGCGGCCCTCGTGTCAGGTCAGTTTGACATTCGCGGAGGATTTCGCATGCCTGGTTTATATATTAGAAGCAAACAAAAGGTTTCGTCTATAAAACTAATTCATCATCAATAAACCAATTCAAAACGTTTCCTTAAATCTCAACCTCTTTGTTAGGAATCTTTCATAGTCATTCATTACTTTTGGAACTTCCAGAGATGAAACGATAAAAAATGAAGTACAGTCTGAGAGGAGACAATTCATGTCGCAGACATAGACAAAGACT
This sequence comes from Bulinus truncatus, assembly GCA_021962125.1. Classification (NCBI taxonomy): domain Eukaryota; kingdom Metazoa; phylum Mollusca; class Gastropoda; family Planorbidae; genus Bulinus; species Bulinus truncatus. The sequence continues at coordinate 3,980,864 of JAGDYQ010000006.1, forward strand.
AAATCAACTTAATAAGTTTAGCCACTTGTAATAGAATAAACATTACAAGTCACTATAGTAAAACACGATAGTAAAACACAAAGTACTAGAAAATAGAACGTGCTCCTATTGATGTTATCCAGTCAATCACGTGATTCTATTGATGTTATCCAGTCAATCACGTTATTTTATTGATGTTATCCAAACCAATGCTCCTATTGATGTTATCAAGTCAATCACGTGATTCTATTGATGTTATCCAGTCAACCACTTGCTCCAATTGATGTTATCCAGTCAATCACGTGATTCTATTGATGTTATCCAGTCAATCACGTGATTCTATTGATGTTATCCAGTCAACCACTTGCTCCAATTGATGTTATCCAGTCAATCGCGTGATTCTATTGATGTTATCCAGTCAACCAGTTGCTCCTATTGATGTTATCCAGTCAATCACGTGATTCTATTGATGTTATCCAGTCAACCACTTGCTCCAATTGATGTTATCCAGTCAATCACGTGATTATATTGATGTTATCCAGTCAATCACTTGCTCCAATTGATGTTATCCAGTCAATCACGTGATTCTATTGATGTTATCCAGTCAACCACTTGCTCCAATTGATGTTATCCAGTCAATCACGTGATTCTATTGATGTTATCCAGTCAACCACTTGCTCCAATTGATGTTATCCAGTCAATCACGTGATTCTATTGATGTTATCCAGTCAATCACTTGCTCCAATTGATGTTATCCAGTCAATCACGTGATTCTATTGATGTTATCCAGTCAACCCCTTGCTCCAATTGATGTTATCCAGTCAATCACGTGATTCTATTGATGTTATCCAGTCAATCACGTGATTCTATTGATGTTATCCAGTCAACCACTTGCTCTAATTGATGTTATCCAGTCAATCACGTGATTCTATTGATGTTATCCAGTCAACCAGTTGCTCCTATTGATGTTATCCAGTCAATCACGTGATTCTATTGATGTTATCCAGTCAACCAGTTGCTCCTATTGATGTTATCCAGTCAATCACATGATTCTATTGATGTTATCCAGTCAATCGCGTGATTCTATTGATGTTATCCAGTCAACCACTTGCTCCTATTGATGTTATCCAGTCAATAATGTGATTCTATCGATGTTATCCAGTCAACCAGTTGCTCCTATTGATGTTATCCAGTCAATCACGTGATTCTATTGATGTTATCCAGTCAACCACTTGCTCCTATTGATGTTATCCAGTCAACCACTTGCTCCTATTGATGTTATCCAGTCAATCACGTGATTCTATTGATGTTATCCAGTCAATCACGTGATTCTATTGATGTTATCCAGTCAACCACTTGCTCCTATTGATGTTATCCAGTCAATTACGTGATTCTATTGATGTTATCCAGTCAACCACTTAATTCTTTTGACTAATAACATACAAAATAAAATGAAATCTCATTTTTTTCTGAAGGCGTCCAAACAATTCGTGTTTAAATATTGAAATTGAGATCTGACAGATTAATTTAGGTCAAGTGTCTCTAGGCAAATCGATGTCATGTGTCTGGGTATTGACATGACGTTTGGTAGACTTGCTCTGGACATGACATTGGTAGACTAATATTTTCTCAGCTTTTGTTTGTCTTTCATTTTCTTCAACCATACACGAGTCAAACTCTCACAAGACACAGACACACATACACCATACCTATAACATTTGCTGTGTGGTCAAGCAGCCAATCACAGAGGTCAACCTGCCGGCTTGTGAATTTAGACCAGTCCAAGAGGTCAGTGTAAAGAAACTGTAGCCTGTTGGACTAATTAGAATCTCGGATCTGGTCATTCGCCATCAGTTTAATCAACCAAGGGGATGGAACTTCTTCACTTCTTGTATCCATTTCAGAAAATTGTCTCCCTTAGTTAACCTACGTATCTAGGGCCATTTAATTTCCTGACTCTGTTTGGTAGTGAGCGCTGACTGTTAAATATAGTCTGGTGGTTGTGCTTACTGGTTAAATATAGTATGGTGGTTGTATTGACTGGTTAAATATAGTCTGGTGGTTGTATTGACTGGTTAAATATAGTATGGTGGTTGTATTGACTGGTTAAATATAGTCTGGTGGTTGTATTGACTGGTTAAATATAGTATGGTGGTTGTATTGACTGGTTAATATAGTCTGGTGGTTGTATTGACTGGTTAAATATAGTCTGTGGTTGTATTGACTGGTTAAATATAGTATGGTGGTTGTATTGACTGGTTAAATATAGTCTGGTGGTTGTATTGACTGGTTAAATATAGTATGGTGGTTGTATTGACTGGTTAAATATAGTCTGGTGGTTGTATTGACTGGTTAAATATAGTATGGTGGTTGTATTGACTGGTTAAATATAGTCTGGTGGTTGTATTGACTGGTTAAATATAGTCTGGTGGTTGTATTGACTGGTTAAATATAGTATGGTGGTTGTATTGACTGGTTAAATATAGTCTGGTGGTTGTATTGACTGGTTAAATATAGTATGGTGGTTGTATTGACTGGTTAAATATAGTCTGGTGGTTGTATTGACTGGTTAAATATAGTATGGTGGTTGTATTGACTGGTTAAATATAGTCTGGCGGTTGTGTTGTCTGGTTAAATATAGTCTGGTGGTTAAATTGACTGGTTAAATATAGTCTGTCTGATTCAATTTAGCCTGGTATAATCTAGTCTGATTGCTACACTGACTGGTATAATCTAGTCTGGTTGCTACACTGACTGGTATAATCTAGTCTGGTAGCTGCTCTGACTTGTGGAGTCAGTATGGTATGTATTTAATCCTGTCTGGTGGTTGCAGTGACTGATGGAATCTACTTTGATGGTATCACTGTTGGGATAATCTATTGATACAGAGAACAAAGAAACATATTCATCATCTAGCATGTCCATTGATACAGAGAACATAGAAACATATTTCATCATCTAGTATGTCCATTGATACAGAGAACAAAGAAACATATTTCATCATCTAGTATGTCTAATGACACAGAGAACATATAAACATATTTCAACATCTAGTATGTCCATTGATACAGAGAACATATAAACATATTTCATCATCTAGTATGCCCATTGATACAGAGAACATATAAACATATTTCAACATCTAGTATGTCCATTGATACAGAGAACAAAGAAACATATTTCATCATCTAGTATGTCCATTGATACAGAGAACATATAAACATATTTCAACATCTAGTATGTCCATTGATACAGAGAACATATAAACATATTTCAACATCTAGTATGCCCATTGATACAGAGTGTAAGAGGACTAGGCATAGTGTCATTTTTTATGTAATAAAACAAAAACAATTTAGGAGTAGATGGATAGAAATTGTAACAATACACTAGAGAAATATGTGCAAATATAGAAATTCACAAACGTTAAAGTAGACAATGGATAATATGATTATTGCTAATATTTTAAGGAATCCTTTCATTTTGAAAGAGTAAAGCTTTTTAAAATGTTGAACTGTCAATCCGTCAGATATTTTTAACGATGCTAATAAATCTTGAGCACATGATTGAAGAAATTCTGTTTAAATTTGATGCGTTGGCTAAAAATTGAATTCTATTAATGAAAATACATAAACTGATTCACGTTCAATCCGTCTTGTCTAGTGTGTTGTTTTTTTCACTCAACAAAACGAAGCCATATTAAAATGATCACTTTGGAGAATTTCATCAGATTCAGAAAAAATATCTCACACCAAGGAATAATTCACCTGATTATGTTTTTTTATTTTGTTTTTAGATTTTTTTCCTCCTTTTCAATAGCTGTTCATAATCCTCATTTAAGTATTAAATTTAAACATAACCAAAAATCATTTGCAATAAATAAAAGATTTATAAACTATAAAATAAATGATTACAACGTAGACCAAACACTAATTGACATATGTCCTGAGAATATATATTCAACTATTTTTAGAATTCTTCCAAATATCCCTTACGTAGAGTATATTATATCAAAGTAATTATACTCAGACAATAATCTCTTTGTTGTTTTTTCCTTTTTGTTATTTTGTTTTAAATAGAACCACTACAGTTAAATATTTCTTTATTATTAAACTGTCTATGCATGTGTAATTTAAATCAAAGGTTTGTTATTACGGTCCATTACACACAGTGTGTGTGTGTGTGTGTGTGTGTGTGTGTGTCTGTGTGTGTGTCTGTGTGTGTGTGTAAAGTCCCTGTAAGGATGATATGAAATCCCTCTTAGATCCTATAAACCACTAATGGGTCGGTTTTACATGTTGCCCTTCTTTCATTACCACCATAGCCTATAGTACAATGGCCATGGAGGCACCACGGGAGATATGGCAAGGACTTAAACCATAATTATACATTGGTTCCTAACCGGAGATCGAACCATGGACTTACAAGTCGATAGTCGAGCTCTTTACTGGCACGACCATTCATTCCATCATTACACACAGTAAACCGTATGATAGATATTATGATATTCTACATATATAAGACAGAATAATTTGATGAGATACTTATTGTGTTGCATTTCGACATGTTACATGTATGTTGTATGCATTAAATGGTGAATAATATTATCATACAAAATATTTAGCGGTAGAAAATTTCATTTTATCGATATTATGTCACTTTACATTACAGAGATAATTACATTGACTAATTAAACTGTGTTACATACATACTACTAGATTAAACTGTGTTACATACATACTGCTAGATTAAACTGTGTTACATACATACTGCTAGATTAAACTGTGTTACATACATACTACTAGATTAAACTGTGTTACATACATACTACTAGATTAAACTGTGTTACATACATACTGCTAGATTAAACTGTGTTACATACATACTGCTAGATTAAACTGTGTTACATACATACTGCTAGATTAAACTGTGTTACATACATACTGCTAGATTAAACTATGTTACATACATACTGTTAGATTAAACTGTGTTACATACATACTGCTAGATTAAACTGTGTTACATACATACTACTAGATATGACGGAGAATGTTTCTTTTAAATTAAAACACTTTTCTATTGTCAATTAAATGTCAGCTAATTCTACAGAACAATAAATATCTGATTTTCAATTTTACTAGTAAGATTAGTTCCAGAGTTTTGTCCCTGGTGTTATGTCCTTTCTCAATACACCCCAGTAAATACATGTTTTTTTATTAAATTATTTATCTTACTAAATTGTTTGTTAAGTGACTACATTCTCCTGACACAACTGGGGAAGGAAATAAATTATTTACTTTCAGTTAAACAAAACTAAACCTTTCAGTTTATTTGTCAGAGCTACCAAGCCTAGCGGGACGGATGGCCGAGTGGTGTAGATACTCGACTGTCGACCTGAGAGTCCGATGGGAGACATGAATGTGACAATATAAGAGACAATGCACGAAATTTGCTAACAATGGGCACCATAGCACTGGGATAAATAAATGAGAACGGGGAGCTCTTCCTGATTGATAAGTGACTTTTACAATTTTCTATTGCAGGTTACTAGTGTTGTTTTCGTTGACGAATACTAAAACTAAAACCTTCGTTGACGAAAATGTTGACTTTTCGTCAACGAGAACTAAAACTAAAACTAAAATTAGCAGCAAGACTAAAACTAGACGAAAACTGAAATTATTACAGAAAAAACGAAATAAAAACTGAAACTAAAATATGACCTGGGACTAAAACAACACTACAGGTTACCCAGCGTTACCTTGACACAATCTCGACTCATTGGCTGTACATCATTACATTCGTTATCTCTTAAATAATTATGTATCCTGAAATACATTGTATTATTAAATACACTGAACATTGTACATTGCATTACATTGATTTTAAGAGTACATTCTATCATTTATTCATTCTTCTATAGAAAAAATAATTATTCAACACACAGTAGTCTTCAATACATTGAACTGATCAATACATTGAACTGATCAATACATTGAAGCCTTTAATACATTGAACTGGTGAATACACAGTAGCATTTAATACATTGAACTGCTTAATCTATTGTAGCATTTAATACACTGAAATTGTCAATACATTGTAGATTTTAATACATTGAACTGGTCAATACATTTGTATTAGTGAATTCATGCAATGACATATTAGAAAGAAATAATTACAAAACAAAAGAAGTTGGTACAGAATGTGTCAGTGACAATGCCAGCTACTAATGTCCTGCATTAAAATGTCCCCATCGTGGTCCGCAGACATCGAAGGCTGTAGATCTTCATGACTAAGCTGACACTACTCATGATGGCCTCAATCACTCAAGAGTGTTGTTGTATCCCCTGGTTTCCGTTGTCGTGTGTAGAGAGCATCCGACGGCAATACATCACAAAATGTTATATCATTAGACTCCAGCAACATGCTGGCCTTTCTGGTCTGAGATTATAGTACATACATCTCATGTAACTCTAAGATTATAGTACATACATCTCATGGTACACTGAGATTATAGTACAAACATCTCATGGTACACTGTACTCTGAGATTATAGTACACACATCAAATGGTGAACTGTACACTGAGATTATAGTAGACATATCACATGGTACACTCAACACTGAGATTATAGTAGACATATCACATGGTACACTCAACACTGAGATTATAGTAGACATATCACATGGTACACTCAACACTGAGATTATAGTAGACATATCACATGGTACACTGTACACTGGGATTATAGTAGACATATCACATGGTACACTCAACACTGAGATTATAGTAGACATATCACATGGTACACTCAACACTGAGATTATAGTAGACATATCACATGGTACAGTGTACACTGAGATTATAGTACATACATCACATGGTACAGTGTACACTGAGACCTACATAGTACAATGCGGTAAGAATTTACTTTTTTCTCTTTTAGGATAAACGTTCGGTCCGACAGAAAATAGAATGGTTGTATTTTCTAATTTAGGCAGTTTTGAAATTTGATTTTAGTCTGCTTTAATGAAATGTGTGAAATTTCACGTCTATATAAAGAATCTTCCTTTATCCTTGATTTTATCAAAACATAAACTTTATGGAACATTCTGTACCAGGTCATACTTTCATGGAACATTGTGTAGCAGGTCATACTTTCATGGAACATTGTGTAGCAGGTCATACTTTCATGAATCTCAAGTGGATGACATGAAGGGAATGCTGGGGGGGGGGGGTGAATTAAAATAAACGCGTTTTGAATTTTGTAATTGTAAAATAAAGTATAATGGATGTTTATGAGCTAACAACGTATTTCATAGAACAGGACCGAAAATAGGACTGGCAGGTCAAATAGCGGAATTAAAGGCACCAACAATAGACACATATGACGTCATGAGAGCACATTATTAAAATATGTTTCAAGAGTCCCCCCTCCCCCTCCCTAAGCCAGGTTGCTATTGTCGACCCTCAACACTGCCTCAACCATTTCCTGCCTTCAAGGTTATAATGAAAATGTTCTTTTCAACATTCACTTCTCTTAGAACAAAATATATTGAATTCGTTTTTTTACATTATAAATTCAAATACTATTCAAAAGTTCACCTTTGAACTATTTTAACTCATTTGAACATTTTAGATCAAAGACACCAAAATGTTCAGTTGATGTTCACTTGAGTTTGCTGGGATATTTTCTTTTGTTTGTTACACAGCAATCTCCCATGTTAGCAGGGATCAATACTGAGTGTGTGTGTGTGTGTGTGTGTGTAAGCGCATGTCTGTGGGGGTGTAGCCAGGACATACGCGCTACTCACCACGGTCTAATGAGTACATGAAAATTCATTCAGATATCACATTATTTTTACATTTCTGAATGTGAAATAAACCAGACAAACATCTGACAGTTTGACACAAATATCAAGTGCACGATGGGAAAACACGCTCAGCCTAAACTGTTTATGTTGTTTTGTGTCATAAGAGAAAATCGTGACTTGTGTCAAATTACCTTCACATACCCTCTCAACAATGTCACTAGCCTCCACACACCTTCTAAACAACGTCATTAGCCTTCACACAAACTCTAAGATACTTCACTAGCCTTCACACAACCTCTAAACTACTTCACTATCCTTCACGAACCCTCTAAACTACTTCACTAGCCTTCACACAACCTCTAAACTACTTCACTAACCTTCACGAACCCTCTAAACTACTTCACTAGCCTTCACACAACCTCTAAACTACTTCACTAGCCTTCATACAACCTCTAAACTACTTCACTAACCTTCACGAACCCTCTAAACTACTTCACTAGCCTTCACACAACCTCTAAACTACTTCACTAGCCTTCACACAACCTCTAAACTACTTCACTAGCCTTCACACAACCTCTAAACTACTTCACTAACCTTCACAACCCTCTCGGCTACCCTGTTAAATAACCTCACACCACATCCAACACCATCTCACACTGACACAATTTTATCCAAAATCTATCACACATGGCGGAACTAACCACTTGGTCAATCTCGGCGGTCGACTAGGTGGCAAATGTCTGGTGGCTGCACTATAAGAATTTGTTTTTCAAATGCATACCTTAAGTACAAAATAGACTGAATTTTGTTAATAAAGTAGTGGAGTGACGCCAAGCTGTAAACCTAAAATTAAATTGTGTACTTTAAAAAAAAAATATATAAGCTATGGATGCACAGGTTATCGCCAAAGTCACTACGCCCGTTCCAGTGCTATAAATTCTAAAAGTGGTGTTGTCGCCGCCCATTTGTATTGGTAAGAAGGTTAAGTGCTCGAGCCAGACCACCCAGCATAATTTTGCTACCTGTTTAATCTTTCTCTGTTTGTGTTATATGTAGTACTGTATGACGTGTTATATGACGTGCTGTATGACGTGTTATATGACGTGCTGTATTACGTGTTGTTTGACAAGTTCAATGATGTGCTGTGTGAAGTGATGTATGACTAGCTGTATGACGTATAATATGTTGTGTTGTGTGGTATGTTTTATGATATGTTGTATGGCGTGTTGTAGGACGTGTTGTGTGACGTGTTGTATGACGTGTTTGAGATCTAGCTGGGAAAACGTAAATAATCTAATTATAAAATTTGATTAAGCATAACTAAAATTATGATGTTTAAGTAATTTCGTGGACCGCATAAGATATTTGGGCCCTTGGTGCCACGTTTATTACATCATTGTATAAGACGGCCCAGATCAGGATCATAAATAAAATGTAGTATTTTAAAATCATATAACCGTAAAAGGGATCGCCTTTAAAGGATCTTAGCGTCGCATGTGGCTCTTTAATTCGTTTTTCTTTTCGGATCCTATGAGCCAGTTTTTATATCATTTTTTGTTCACAAATTGTTCTATATTATCTTCAATTGGCCAGTTGGAAAGTTGTTCTATATTATCTTCAATTGGCCAGTTGGAAAGTTGTTCTATATAATCTTCAATTGGCCAGTTGGAAAGTTGTTCTATATTATCTTCAATTGGCCAGTTGGAAAGTTGTTCTATATTATCTTCAATTGGCCAGTTGGAAAGTTGTTCTATATTATCTTCAATTGGCCAGTTGGAAAGTTTTTCTATATTATCTTCAATTGGCCAGTTGGAAAGTTGTTCTATATTATCTTCAATTGGCCAGTTTGAAAGTTGAAATTGACTTCATTGTATTTCATTATAATCTCATTTTCGGTGTTTATTTTTTATGAGAAGTGGCTTTTACAAATGTGTTTTATGTGTGATAGTAATCAAATATTTTATGACATGCTCAAGTATTCAAAACAGAATGTAATTATAAGTTGTTTTTTTTTAAACAGAGTAAAGAAAAACATAAACCAACTATAGTTCCATAAAGAAAACATGTTCACCATGCTGGCCATTTCAAGCTAAGTCTAGACTAAAAACAAACCATACAACGTGGTGTATGTTTAGAGCATACTTTAAAACAAACATTTTATGTAGTTGCTAACACTTTGAATAGCAATTCAATTATAAAATTGATAAAAAATAATAAGTAAAGGAATTTTAAACTACCTTCATGTTTCGCGGAGAAAATGTGTTCTGCGTGTTGTACTTAAGGCTCAACTGCCTAAAAAATAAGTATGTTTAAACAACTCAAATTTAAGTGTTTTAAAATATTATTTAGATCTTGCCAAATGTTTATCTATAAATAGAATATCTCAATAGATCCTGCCAATTGTTTTTCTATAAATAAAATATCTCAATAGATCCTGCCAACTGCTTCTCTATAAATAGAATATCTCAATAGATCCTGTCAACTGTTTCTCTATAAATAGAATATCTCAATAGATCCTGCCAACTGTTTCTCTATAAATAGAATATCTCAATAGATCCTGCCAACTGTTTCTCTATAAATAAAATATCTCAATAGATCCTGCCAACTGTTTCTCTATAAATAGAATATCTCAATAGATCCTGCCAACTGTTTCTCTATAAATAGAATATCTCAATAGATCCTGCCAATTGTTTCTCTATAAATAGAATAATTTAACGATGGTTTTATTGAGTTCAGTTGCAAATGAATCACAAAATTTCTTTATTTCGCTGATTTTTTTTTTATCAAAATCAAATGTTTGCCTATTTATATATTCACTTATTTATATATCTGTAGATAAAACGTATACTCAAAAATTATTTCTTTCTTGATTGAAACACTAATAAACATTAAGGTAAATGTTGAACATTTAATTGTTGAATTAAAATGTATATCTACATTCAAACACACTGTATTGCCTTCTTCTTTACCTCCACTATTGACCATTCTGAGACCCCATGGTTTGTGTTGCTGATATTTCACTGTCCACCCTTCACATCACCACATCTTCGACTCATCATATAAAACATTTCTCAACTTGCATGTCGCCAGAACATTTTACTCACATGACCCTACCGCCATTTCCTCCTATCCCATGTTGCCTACTGTCTACGTCATATTCTGTCCATCCCAAGGACTAAGTACATGTATTCACTGACTCTGAAAGTGAAACAAACAAACAAAAGAGTGCAGTCATGTGATATATTAAAGTAAAAGTCCTGACACCCGAGGCTGTTCATGACATGGATACACCGTTTCACAAGGGTCCAAGACAAACCAACCTAGCTTGACATAGTGATCTTGTCGACAAGTTCAAGTGGCGGCTAACAACGTATGGGAATGCACCTTGATATAGACAGGGTGGGGGTCCAAGTGGTCCAGATTGCAAATGACGCTCGCTGTCGTGAATTACCTCTTTACTTCCGGTTTGGTTTGTGCGCTTTCCGGTAAGAGAAGCAATTTCATCCTATTCCGCATCTTCATTGTTTGCTTGATATGGTGAAATTTTGGGGTGAGCGGGTGTTGGAGGTCATTGGGGTAATCCAGATATTGATTAAATGTTGCTGGCGCTTATTGATTCATAAATTGTCCACTGAGACGGTTGCTTGAGGGGGGGGGTTGATCGGCAAACCAAAAGAAAAGTTTGGAGTAGAGAAACGAAGTGAGTAAAGAAAATGAGAAGCAAACATAGTGCCGTGTACAAGTACTGAAGTCACTAATATTCACTCTTTGTGATTACTGTGCATAAGTACTTTAGTGATATGTACGTCAATAAATGCACCAACTGTTAGTGTACATAAATACTGTATTAGTGTATGTTATAGCTTTGTTTGTACAAACATGGTGAAGTGGTGTGTAATTTAGTAGGTATAGTGAAGATGGTAGTATTGTAAACATGGTGGTAGTGTGAACATGGTGGTAGTGTTTATATGGTGGTAGTGAGAACATGGTGGTAGTGTGTACATGGTGATAGTGTGTGAATAGTGGTAGTCTGTACATTGTGGTAGTATGTACATAGTGCAGTGTGCACATGTTATAGTGTGTAAATGGTGGTAGTGTGTACATGGCGGCAGTGTTCATAGTGTGTAGATGACGGTAGTGTGTACATGGTGGTGGTGTGTACATGTTGGTAGAGTGTTAATTAATAAATGATGGTACTGTTTACGTGGTGGTAGTGTGTTAATGGTGGTAGAGTGTACGTAGTGATAGTGTGTACATGATACTAGACATATATAAATGGTCAATGCCCTGTCGGTAAATAGTTCTGTATTCATTGATTACAACATTAATAATTTATATATTATATATTTATAATTCTAGGTTTCATAAAAGTTTTATTCTATGTTTCATTGTTGTGGTGCTTTTATAATAATATTGTTCGTCATTGACGCATTTATGTAGTCACTAACAATGCAGCCGATGTGTTGGTTCAAAAATTTCATTTAAAAGAATATCTTCACACAATGAACGCTAATTACACCACAAAGCTATAATATGATTGAGTACATGGGCGTATTCATGGGGGGGGGGCAATGGGAGGGACATTTGCCCCCCTACTTTTTTGAAAAAATGTCATATAAGAGGAGGGCATTTGCCCCCCTCCTTAAATGTCATAAAATTGTTATTTGCCCCCCCGGAAAATTTTTGCCCCCCCCCGGAAAAATTCCTAGCGACGCCCATGTTTGAGTATATAACATATATTTTAAAACCCAATATAATACATATATACATTACAGGGATATTTACATTTAAAAAACCCAGTTAAATGTTGAATATTTTGTATGTTCTATTAAAACTGTATGTATCATTCAATAAAGAGTTTTGTGTTGAATGAAATCTTTAACGAATGTTTTTGTTCATCTTGTAGTACCACGATGTATTCAAATCTTTCTAAGTACAATTGCTCATTATATATTACAACACAAATACTCTTAATTTACATTCATGGAAATCACACAAATATAGAGAGAAACTCCTTCGCAGTATATAATATAACAGGGGTGGGCAAACTTTTCCTACGGAGGGCCACATTAATAATTTGATTGTTATCGGCGGGCCGTATATATATATTTGTTTACTTTAATTACAATTTACAACGTATGAAAATATGAATTAAGGATTATAACCATGTATTTGTCATTTTATTTCACATTCACACTCTATTACACATGCACATTACATTGCAAAATATGAACTAAATCAAATCAGTGCTGATTTGGTAATTAGACTTTACTATTCATAATTATTTCAACAAACGTTTTTTGTTACCTGTCATAATTGTGCGAAGACGATGGAACTTAATTTACATACAAGCTGACCACAGAGTACAAATATAATTAATAAGAAGTTTGTAACTGTTCACAATTTCGGATAATGTTTTTTAACTGTGGAACCAGTTTACTGGTTGTGATTCGCATGATTGCATTTAAAGTGCAGTCAGTCAACATCCGCTATAAGACTTGTTTAATTTTATACAAGAAAACGTTTGCTCACAAATGTATGTGGACCCAGATAGTGACAAAAGCTTGGCAGCATGTTCATTCCATGTGAACTCAACGCAGGTGTTCACCCCACCCCCTCAGATCTTCCTGAAATTTTTAGGGCCTGTGGTACATTCAAAGTTAAGTGATTCCTGAAAATTTCAGGCCATTTGGTCAAAAACTTTCTGAGATATGATTTTTTTAATTTTTAAGGGTAGTCGCGAATGCGTGACATTTACATTTTCGCCATCTTTGAACGTGAATATTTGAAAAACTCAAAAGAGGCATCAGGCTGAAATTTTCAGTATTTACTCAATTTTTGTCCTGAGTTGAATGATGTATTTATCTCATGTCTGACATGACTATTGAGTGATGTTATAATTCACTCGCATTTAATGTCTGACATGACTATTGAGTGATGTTATAATTCACTACATTTAATGTCTGACATGACTATTGAGTGATGTTATAATTCACTACATTTAATGTCTAACAAGACTATTGAGTGATGTTATAACTCACTACATTTTATTTCTCCTAATATTGAGGCCTTTGCATATTTTTTTTTCAAAGTTTTTTTTCATGATGTAACCAAGTATCTCTATACTTATAAGACGCATTTGTTGTCTGTCTGTCTGTCTGTCTGTCTGTCTGTATCCCTTATAACTCAAGATCCAGAAAACCAAATAACGTGAAATTTGTTACACATACACATAATTACATGGGGAAGGTTATAGGACAGGTTTCGTTTCATCTCGATGGGTAATTTAATTGTAATTAATTATTTTTATTTTAGTATTTTACTAGATTAAAGTAATCTCGACGGCGCCATAGATAAAATTCCTCTGTGACGTCATTTCCCTATCATACATTTTTAAAAGAGGGGTAACTCCCGGAAACTCCAATTGTAAACATGATGAAATCAATAGTCATATCTATGATGGCAACCAAGTATACAGTTATAATTTGTAAATGATGTAACCAAGTGTACAGTTATAATTTATAAATTATTTTGAATTGATATTATTGAAATAATATTTTTGCCAAATGTATACAATTAACTTTTAGAATGTCTTATAATTTGATTTAATCCCCCCCCCCCCCCCCAAGGGAATAGATTCAATCATTTAAATATATTGACGTCAACCAACCAAGATAGATCGATAGATAGACTGACAATAAACAGATAGTTAGACAGACATATAGACATATAGACATATAGATAGATAGAGTATATAGATAGATAGATAGATAGATAGATAGATAGATAGATATATAGATAGATAGATAGATAGATAGATAGATAGATAGATAGATAGATAGATAGATAGATAGATAGATAGATAGATAGATAGATAGATAGATAGATAGATAGATAGATAGATAGATAGATAGATAGATAGATATAATTATATCAAACTAATTCAGTTTTATTTTAGTTCTGCCTGTAATATTTCTCAGGAGAAATGCCCCTCACCCACACAACACTCTCCTATCAGCTTCTGACCAGCTCCAATTACTGATTGATTGAAGTATAGACTTGACTGATTGATTGAAGTATAGACTTGACTGATTGATTGAAGTATAGACTTGACTGATTGATTGAAGTATAGACTTGACTGATTGATTGAAGTATAGACTTTGTCATCAATCTAACATCAGATGAACACTTTGATCCTAATGTGATTCGTACGCCGGCCATATCAGAAAGAGAGTTACACATTTATTTTTTAACCAGATAACATTGGAAACGCTGATTACATTGACATCAAAATTCTTATCATCTTTGATCAGCGCTGGACGTGGTCCGCTCATGAATCCATCTCGTCTCAACCATCAGTGCAGGGGAGGGAGGTGAAACTGAGAGGGGAAGTACAGGCGGTCAGTGTACTTTAGTTTCGATAAACTTAGAGAATTGTCAATTAGTATGACTTAAATTACCAACTTGGCCATTGTTGGAATAGGAATGTTTACAAGAGTTTATGGTAGTCCTGTATGTAACTGTTTACAAGATATTATGGTAGTCCTGTATGTAACTGTTTACAAGAGTTTATGGTAGTCCTGTATGTAACTGTTTACAAGAGTTTTATGATAGTCCTGTGTGTATCTGTATGTTTACAAGAGTTTGTGATAGTCCTGTATGTAACTGATTGTTTACAAGAGTTTATAATAGTCCTGTACGTAACTGTAACTTAACAAAAGTGTATGATAGTCCTATATGTAACTGATTACAAGAGATTATGGTAGTCCTGCATGTAACTGTTTACAAGAGTTTATGATAGTCCTGTTTGTAACTGTATGTTTACAAGAGTTTATGGTAGTCCTGTATGTAACTGTATGTTTACAAGGGTTTATGGTAGTCTTGTATGTAACTTTATAAGTTTATGCAAGAGTTTATAATAGTCCTGTATGTAACTGTTTACAAGAGTTTATTTGGTCAATGTGTGAAGATATTTGAGTAGGCTATTGTGGTATTACAAAAATATTTGCGGCCATCATAAGAGCAACAAGAGCTCGTTCAGTGAACTAGTCTTTTGTTGGACCAATTTGTCATTTTTGTTTCGTTAATTCTAGATAGTTGTAACGTTTTCCCTAATAACCCGAAACAAAACAATATTAGCAGCCTTGTGTCGCCATATTTCGTCAATCAGTATTGGACTTTTCCTGCCTCAGCATTATTCATCAACAGTCACTATGTACAAGTTCTACTATTCTCTGACGACACCAAGGACGACGTTAATTTGATAGTCAATGTCTCTTATGTCACAGCTTCATTAACTATCTTCAGTTCGAAACGCTTGATCTTGGTGATGATAAACTAAGAATGAAATGAAGATATGTTGTGGCTCATACGAATGTTTTAGGCTGTCTTAAGTTGAAGCCATAACAAGAATCTCCGAGCTGGAAGATCAGAGCTTAAACATTTAAGCATCTCAAATGTTACCTGATATCGATTAGTTTATCCCCAAATTTCTTTTCAGTACTTGAATGATCTGAGTAAACGCCTTTCAAAGAAAACACCAACTGTAAGTGTGACCATTAACTTGCTAAGCTTAGTACATTGAAACTATTTCACAGCAATGACGAACAAATGATACTGAACGGGTAATAATAGTTCAATAAATGTATTATCTTCAGCGAAGTATTTACTGAAGAAGAATATTGTTCATTACAATGAATGAGAGTAAACAAGAAATGGTGTTTGTATAATGTACCGTGTTCCATATTACACTTCCCGAATTGCTATTTTCATGTTAAAACAATAAATAGATATAACCACATTTACAAACTAGCATTCAATTGCTGGACGATGACGTTGCATAGTGAGCTTATAGTGGATATCCCTGGCACAATGTCCAAAAATATTCGCTGCTCACTCACTTGGAGAGAAGATGGGCGCCACCAAGTCTATAAGCAGTGGCGTCACTGGAGGAGGGGTCAGGGTGTTAGCAGATAGCACCAGGTGACACCAAGATAAAGGTGACACCAAAATATACATAACTAGAACAGTCTACTCGGGTTGTAAAACCGATTATAGCTAAAAACATGAGCAGTAGCACAGAGTGCCACCATGCAGAGAGTCTGGAACTTAGGTATAATATATATAGCTTTTCTGAAAACAGTTAGTAATACTATTGTTTTATCGCTTAAAGTATCATAATAAATCAATCATTAAATACAAAATAACGTTCTATCAAAAACATACTCCAGACAGTGCTGATAGCTCTAGATTTTCAATTATACTCGTGTTATTAGCAATAAATAATATAATATTGTATATCTCCAGGAGTGTGTTATTAGCAATTCAATAATATAATATTGTATATTCCAGGAGTAGTGTTATTAGCAATTAAATAATATAATATTGTATATTCCAGGAGGTGTTATTAGCCAATTAAATAATATAATATTGTATATTCCATTTAAAAGTTGTGTTATTAGCAATTAAATAATATAATATTGTATATTCCAGATAAAAAGTTATGTATAATTAAATAATATAATTATTATATTCTGGTGTGTTATTAGCAATTAAATAATATAATATTAAATATATCTATGAGTGTGTTATTAGCAATTAAATAAATATAAGATTGTATATTCCAGGAGCGTGTATATATTAGTAAATTAAATAGTATATAATATTGTATATTCCATAAGTTATTAGTGTTTTGGGAATAATATAATATTGTATATATTCCAGGAGTATGTGTTATTAGCAATTATATAATATAATATTGTATATTCCAGGAGTGTGTGTTATTAGCAATTAAATAATATAATATTGTATATTCCAGGAGTGTGTTATTAGCAATTATGTAATATAATATTGTATATTCCAGGAGTGTAAAAGTTATTATATAATATAATATGATGTTATATTCTGGAGTGCTACATGGAGTAACAATAAATCAAAAACACCTAAGTACAGCATCAATTAGTGGATGTAGGTAACTTATAGGCAATAAATGGTTTAAAGTGGGAATCATACTTTGATAAGTCAAGAGATCTAATTGATGACCAGGGGCTACCAAACAACGTTACCATCAGCCCCAAAAGTTGATACTCATGTCAGTCTACCACTCGATGCCATGTTCAATTCCTCACGTTAATGCTAACAGCACTGCATCTTCTATCAGACAATGGAGATAATGACGCAGAAAGTACATGAATCAGACGTATCTATATGATTCAAATTTGATTCCGTGGTGGTAGCTGAAAAACAGATTTGAGTAACTCAATGATGATAAGTCAATTTAATGATAAGGATAAGAATATTTTATCAGATGTCTTTTCTTTGTGGAATATGGGTTATATTCCACGCTTATTTTTGAGGTGAATTATCGAGAAAGTAACTCATTCTTCTTTCAGAACATGTAAATGTGACCAACCATTGATAGTGTAAAGTTAAAAGATATTAAAGCCTTAGGAGAAGTACGCCATCTATCCGGAAGTTTAAATTTACAAGATTTGATGCCTAAAGGTGAGAAAATACTAAAGTTCAAGGATGGAACAGTTCATAAAACAGCAGAGAAACATTATACTGCTTTTGCAACATACTTATTGATGTTACAGCATACACAACAACATTCAAATATGTTCTGGGTTTCAGTCTGTGAAAACGTGTCCAAAATTATAAAATCATGAATTCTCAAAATAGCACCTTGAAAAAGTGGGAAAACATTGCACAAATCGACTGATGCCGATATTGTTGTTGTGTTGTACAGGGAGTAGAAAAAGTGGAGGGATATCTTGCACAGGTTCCAAATCAAAATGGGACAATTTGTTACACAAATAATAATAGGAACTTTCTTGAGATGGTTGAGATGTTTTCTAATATGACTCAGTGTTAATAGATCACCTCATTTGATTAAAGAGTACAATCTACATGTACAAAAAAGACATCCGTATCTTATCTATCACCTGTAACTCAAAAATGAGTTTATAAATTCCATGGCACACCATGTGTGAAGTGGATCCCAATAGCGATATAAAGGCTGGTGAAGTATTTGAATTATATTAGACAGCATAACTGACATAACACAATCTGACCAGATGTCATTTTTCTCTATGATGACTTATCCTAAATTGACCATTTAAAAGAGATACGAAGACTGAGAAGACTTCGAAGGCAGCAGATATTGATCTTGACAACACCAATGAGTGGTCAGTATTTTGAAATTCAGGTTGATTGGGGATTTATTTGAATCTCTGCCAACACTTTCACTGGAGCCTGCAATTATTTATCACTATCTTTCTGCCATGGGCTTCATGTGTGCGGCTTTTCAAAATTGAACTTTTAAAAAAATTATCTGCGATCCACTAAGAGATAGTTAAGGCCAGGCTTGCGGAGCCGCCATTTCTTTCCGGCTCCGTCTCCCACAAAATCTGGACGGCTCCGGCTCGGCTCCCGGCTCCGGCTCCCTATTATGGGAGTATCACACGAATAGACAAAATGTTTACAATTCTGCTGTGCGCCGCCAAGAGGCGGTAGGGGGCAAAGCCCAAAGGGCCCGGCGAGTTTCTTGGGGCGAGTTTTAGGGGGCCCGGACTGAGCTCGGCCAATCCACTTGTTGATATCGTATTTTAAATCAGGACGGGGGCCCGTGACATGGACCCGTACTTTCTGCACGGTGGGCCTCGGATTGTGCCACGCAAACATGCCAGCTGAAAAAAAAGTTATGTAAATTTTACCGCGTTCACCCCCATCGTCAGGAACTTGAAAAATTATTCATTGTCGGTTTTAGGCCTACTAAAAACAAACCATTTCCTAAAGGGTATCCAGAAACATATTATTTTCGACCGAGGTTTCATCCAGTCGCCATTTTCGTAAGGAATAAAAAGTTATTTCACTGATCCAATTAACTAATAGTAAAGTGATAAATTATTTAAAATATTTTTAAAAAAGACTTCAGTATTTATATTTATTATTTCGATAAATTCGGAAGTGACTATTCTGGACCCGGGCCCAAATAAAATTCTTTTAGCGATTGTTATTCGGACCCGTGGGCAAATGATGCATCCCTAGCTTAGCTGTATATAAATTTTTATTATTGTTTTTCATGTTTTTTTTATGATAATTGTTTCAATTCTATGATTTAATTGTTAGTAAGTGTTAGTTCCTACTAAGCGGACTCTGTATTTATTATATATAGTTTATATATAGCTAAGTTTAGTGCTATTCGAAAAAAATCTAATTTTATTATAAAATAAACTTCTTTATCATTGTGTTCCAATTTCTTTTTTCTTATATACAACTCCTCCGCACAGCCCCTCCCCCCACCCCCTTTTCCAAAAAATCCTTGCTTCGGCCTTAGTCTACGTGTCTACCATAACTCGTTGTTTACCTCACATATAGTCTACGTGTCTACCATAACTCGTTGTTTACTCACAAGGGTCTACGTGTCTACCATAACTCGTTGTTTACCTCACATAGCGTCTACGTGTTCACCAAAAATTCTCGTTGTTTACCTCGCCATAGTCTACGCGGCTCTCACTATAACTGTTGTTTACAATTCTACACATAGCCTCCATGTCTACCATAACTCGTTGTTTACCTCACATAGTCTACGTGTCTACCATAACTCGTTGTTTACCTCACATAGTCTACGTGTCTACCATAACTCGTTGTTTACCTCACATAGTCTACGGTTTACCATAACTCGTTTACCCCACATAGTCTACGCTCTACTATAACTTCCGTTGCTTTCACTCCTCACAGTCTACGTGTCTACCATAACTCGTTGTTGACCACAGATAGTCTATGGCTCGCTCATAACTCGCTGTTTAATTTCACATAGTCTACGTGTCTACCATAATCCCGTTGTTTACCTACATAGTTCTATTGTGTCTACAATAACTCGTTGAATCTCAGTTGTTTTTTCTCTCTATCATGATTAGAAAGAAAGTCATTAATACGTCTACAAGAAAAATAACCAAGATGAAATGTAAACGGAAATATCACCTTGGAGTGACCTTGTTAAGAGTTGCGTGCCAGCCGTCCATTAATGTAACCAGCTAGAAAGTGACCACATGTATCTCATTCTACCATCAACTAGCGAGTAAACTTATTGAAGTATCTTCAGAAATTTGCTCATTGGATGCATTTCACATCTCAAACTTTATCTTTAGAGCAATGGCCTCAGTTTATTGTATGTTGTGTCGAATGACTTGTCTGATTTTAAGTATTATTTATATGTGAGGCCTAGATGGGTAGCTGCATTGATGGCAGTCTTCATTAGATTAATGTAAGAGGAAATCATCTCCACTAATGTAAAGAGTTTCTTTCCACTAATGTAAGATGTTAATTCCACTAATGTAAAGACGTTTATTTACCTAATGTAAGAGGTTCATTCCACTAATGTAAGACGTTTAGTCTACTAATGTAAGAGGTTCATTCCACTAATATATAATGCACTTGTTTTCATTACTTCTTGATAATCCAGTTGCTGTGACTCGGTTGGGGTAATTGACTTTTGTTCGTCTAGTTCAAATTTAAAATATGTCAAGATCAGTTTATTCAACTCTCTATGACGAATTACAATCAATTTATAAACCATTCAGCTTATTAAAAAATAAGTTATTGAGTATTTTATAAAGTGATAGTGTCATTATTGGAAACGCTAGATTTATTTCTGTCCTTTTATTTAAATCAAAAATGTACTGTCTGTACTTTTATATGTGTATATAAGTGTGTGTGTGTGTGTATTTCTGTGTGTGTGTGTGTGTGTGTGTGTGTGTGTGTGTGAGAGAGAGAGAGAGAGAGAGAGAGAAAGAAGAGTCAAGCTTGGACAAGGAATGAAGTTTGTGTACATTTGAAATAAAGATACAGTTGCAGCTCATCAGATGTGATTTAGACAAGTATTCTACTTTAAAAAAAGATATTTGGATTTTGTTTATATCAATTATCAAAGTTCATGAAAGTACTTTGTAGCCGCCATTTCATGCTGTCCACTCCCAGTAACGGCCGCCATTTCATGTCAGTCCACTCCTTAGTACTGTGGCCGCCATTTCATGTCGTCCACTCCCAGCACCTGTGGCCGCCATTTCATGTCGTCTACTCCCCTAGTACCTGTGGCCGCCATTTCATGTTGTCCAATTTCAGTACCTGTGGCAGCCATTTCACGTTGTCCACTCCCCAGTACTTTTTTTGGCCGCCATTTCATGTTGTTCACTCCCCAGTACTTGTGGCAGCCACTTCATGTTGTCCACTCCCCAGTACCGAAGTGGAAGCCATTTCATGTTGTCCACTCCCAGTACTTGGGGCCGCCATTTCATAGTTAAGTCCACTCCCCAGTACTTGTGGCAACCATTTCATGGCGTTAGTCCACTCCCAGTACTTGCAGGGCCGCCATTTCATATTGTCAACTAATCAGTACTTGTGGCCGCCATTTCATGTTGTCCACTCCCCAGTACTCGTGGCCGCCATTTCTAAAGTTGTCCACTCCCCCAGTACTTGTGGCATTCCATTCATAAGAATCCCACTCTCTATTTTGACTCAGTTAGGCCAAAACGTCAAAATAGTAGCAGATGGAATTTTAATTAAATATTGATTACATGGATATGTTTAAAAAGTTTATGTTTCTTTAACATTACATCCAGACATGCTGGATGTGTTTAAAAAAGTGTGATGTTCTACTATTACATCCAGACACAGTGAAAAGATATAAAAAAAATGAATGACCACAATGTAAGCAAGACTACTTTCTGAATGTATCGTTGCAATCTATCAAATAGTAACAATGACATTACATATAATGTTTCTTTTTTAGGTTAATACCGTGGGTCCCCAGGCCACTGATCGGTCCGTATATCAAAAGGAGCAAGACCTGCACACGAAACAATAAATGTACAATTGCATTGTGAATCAAAACTATCTAAAATATAAATACTAAACTCACTTACCCACCCCCCCTAGTGGTGAAATTATCATTGTATCTTCCTCACAACAAATGTTAAAGGTGCCAGTTGCGTAAATATTGCGCAAAGTTGTTTCCGAAAAAAAGTAATTCCAGGGAGTTCAGGGGTCATTTGTTATAAATATAAATGTAAACAAATTAAAGATTTCATTGAATATGCACTTAGGTAATATGTAAAAGGACATGGCACTAAGGTTACCAAGAAAATCGCAACAACATTTGAACAATCATATTTTGCGGCACGCATGATTTGGCACTTCGTGTAAAAGAATTAAATTCTGGTAATTTTTATGACCTGTTAGAGTTTCGTGTTAAATCTGCAGATGAAGTTCTTGGTAATCATTTGTCATTTGGCCTTGTAGTGCTAAGTATATCTCGGCAACTACACAAAACACTATAATCGAAACGTGTGGGTCTCTCCTGAGTGAAGCAAATAATTCATTTGCATTTTCTATACTTGCCGACGAGACAACATAATTACAGGCATTGAGCAGATGTCACTTGGTGTTAGATTTGACAAAGAACATCATAATTACAAATTCATTAGAATTTGATTAGATATGACAAATCTTGTCGGTCAAGGATAAGACGGATGTTCTACAATGGCAGGTAAAGATAGAGGTACCCAAGCAATAATTCGAAAACAAAAACAAATGCAGCGTTTGTATATTGAAGTTCACATAAATTAAATCTTGTCGTGAACGATTTAAATAATGTGAATGTTGTACGAAACACAATAGGAACAATTAAGTCAATTATAGTGTTTTTCCGAGAAAGTGGAATCAGCTAAAGAAAACTAATTCCAAATGTTACTTTGATATGTGAAAATAGATGGACACAGAAATATAAAAGCTTGCGGTTTTTTTGCTGAAAATGTGACAGAAGTTGTTAAACATTGGAATATTATTGCTGTAAGAGGTTATGTTGTGGGTACATTTGTTGTTTGTTTAGTTATACAAAAATATTCCTCAAAGCTAGAAGCTGTGACCCAAAAAATTACAGTCGGTGCATTTAGATTTACTGGCAGTACAAAAATACATTGAACAATTGTTGACTACATTGGCTGTTGATCGACAGAATTGTGATGAGAAGTATAAGGAAATGTTTAGTTAAAAAGAGGTCTTGCAGATGACATTGGTGTCGACTAGGAGCGACCGATAATCGGATCGCTATCGGTATCGGACCTATATTGGCACTATCGGTTAATATCGGATCGGCCGATTGTTGTAGGGAGCGACCGATAGTCGAACCGGATATTGGCACTATGGGTTAACTGTCGGACCGGCCGTTTTTTTGACTGCTGATATTATTGTTTTTTTTTTCACAACAGAGTTGCAGAAAAAAAAAAAATCAGTAAATAACCCAATTCTATAACCAGATCAGACAAGATTTTAAAAAGGAAAAAAGGGAAAAAAACTGTACAATACGAAATTGTCACGTCTTCTCCTCAGAGATGCATGACCTTGAAACAATAGGGATTGGCATTTCTTAATTCTAATGTAAGACCTTGAATGATACAATTAGTGAACATCTGTATGCGTGGCTTTGTTGGGATGGGAAGTTAGGGGGGGTGGGGAAACAAGACTTATGTGGGCGAAGTGTCACGAAATATGACAGGAAGGGGTAAGCATGGGTTGACATACGCCGCATGAGCTGTGTAGCATGAGAGAAACACGTGTTGGCATTGTTGTTGACTAAAAAAATATAGGTTGTATCTGAGGGGAGGTGTTACAAAATATGTGAACTCGGCTTGAAGACATGCGTCATATAGCAATGAGAATTAATGAATCGTTGGGTCATTGTTGTTGCTTAAGGGACTCAACCATTAATTACGTCAACAAAATAGGGGAGGGGGGGTCGGAAATTTTGGCTTGACGAATCTGAAGACAAGGGGGAGGGGGAGGTCGCAAGAAAAGTTGGGATGTCAACAATGTTAGCTTTTTTAAATTTAATATAATTATCTTAATAAATAGGATAATTTAAGCAGCGCTTGTAGTTTTGTGTTACACACTCGCTTAATATTCAGTATTTTAATTGGAACTAACTATATTCCTACTAATTTTGCCACATAAACATTTTGGAAGCCACCTTTTTAGGGGGGTAATTAAATGTTGACGTAAAATTTTATAGGGGTGGTTCTCTGGAAGTTTGAGTAAGTTGTTGACAGGGGGGAGGTAAAAATCGCCAAAAATTTGTTGACATGTTTAATGGACAGCCCCTAAAAAGAAAATATATCGGTATCGTTATCGGTAAAAATAAAGCTGTAGGGAAAATATCGGTATCGGACCATTTGGTAAAAAAGGCATATCGGTCGCCTTCTAGTCGATAAAGTTAACCTGCACGAAAAAGCTGGAAGACAAATGAAAAGGGAAAATCCGAAAAGTTGATTTGCCTGGAGGATTATTTTAGAATAACTGTTTTTATACCATGCATTGATTCTAATATTAATGGAAACTTGTTTTTTCGTAGAAAAACCGCCATTTCCCTTTTAGTTTTGCATCCCTTTTTGAAAAACTAGAAAGACTCGCATTTAAGGATCAAGCCGAAGCTATTGCACGATTATTGGGAACGCATTTGGCAATTTAATCGAGGAGAGTTAAACCTGGTATGATAATATTGAAATGTAAAACTAGTAAAGGGGGAAAAAGAAACAACGACTCTATGTGCAGGCCCGTGCATGACCTGGAGCCCCCCCGTGATTGATTTGAGTTTTTTTTGACACAATGTTAATAATAACGGCTATAAAACATCAATCATTTTGTTTAATAAATCAATAATAATAAAAACTTAAAAGTTTATTATTTACAAGCATTCAGGCTATTTATATATACTTACATATATAGCTTATCTAATTTTTGGAAATAAAAAGATTGAATCTTATTGAAGTTCACTTCTGGATATTTTAAGGCAGCATTGACATTTGGTGCTTCAACAGTGTGAGAGCAGTTCTCAACCCTCACACGAATGCTCACCCCATATCGCAGATCAATGTTACGAAAGCGTCTAAGCAATCTTTTCCTGTTTTTATTTGAAAAAAGATATAACAGACAATCTGAATGCTGAAGCTTTTTACTAGGTAAATTCAGTGCTAACCCAGGCCCGTAGCCAGGTCAAAGTAAGCATGGAGGCACCAATAGACCCAGAGGGGGCACCTTTACTTTTTTCTTTATTTTTTCCTCTTTTTCTTCTTTTTAAGTTGGGGGGGGGGGGCACTCCACACCTAGCGAGTGCCCCCCCTTGACTACGGGACTGGCTAAACCACGAAGTTTGCAAATTTGAAACGTATAATAAAGTTCGCAACAAGTGCCGACGAGTGGGGGCAGGGGTGCCAATGCCCAGGGGCCCGGCGAGTTTTAGGGACTTCGGACTGAGCTGGCCAATCAACCTTTTAAAATATTAAGATCAGCCCAGGTGCCCGAAATTTCTGTCGATGGGCCTGTTCGCAACCTTTGTTATAGTTTTATATATTGACATCTTCACTGAGGTCAACTAGCAACTTAAATGGGGTTAATAAAATAACATTGGCTTCTGACTTCACTTTTATACATATTGTTATTGACCCAATTTCTGGTGCGTACAAGACCGTGGAAGAAGCTCCGCCCATAAGTGAACGTGATAGATGCGGTAGAGACAGTGACGTAAGAAGCCGGCAAGAGAGTGGCCATGTCGCCGTTGTTGTTAGCTTTTATAGATATTAGGCAACAAATTTTGAACCCACGCCGGCCTACCAGGTGTTGTTTGATTTTACAAGTAAATTATAATTTTTGAAGAGTTGTAACAATATGTATGATGCTAAAATAATAAAAGCATAACCTGCGTGATTTCTTTTGGAGTGATGTTATTTAATTTGCAAATACTTTCTTTAGCAGAATTAATTTTATTTCCTGAATTAGCATTGCGACTTGCTTTTGTTGATAGATCTGTTCCTTTGTTTCTCAATTATTTTATAAGAAATATCACACAAATAGTTTTCGCTTCATTCATGCATCTTTGTCGTTCTTCCCGGGTTGTACGTTAAACAAACAGTATGATTGTAATAATATAAATCAGGTATCTATTATGTAACAAATTGTGTAGCAGAAACTATTGGTCAATAAATCAGAAATTGCTCAGCCTCACTAAATTCTTTATCATTAAAACTCTATACTATTTAAATTATTTAATAAAAAACTGCAACATGCTATGCATTATTAAAACGTAGTTAAAATTATATATTTCTAATTAATAGCTAAACAATCGGTGCTAAAATGCACCATTCCAGGTATGGAACTGTAAAAATTTATTGGGGAGGGACTCACTGAGACCCCCTCCCCAAACCCCACCTCTCTCCGTTTTCAGTATTTCGAAGCAGTTTCGCGCCTCCATTCTCTCCCCCCCCCGAATATTTCTTCTTACTCCCACCAGGGGCGGATTAGGGGTAGGGCCGGGGGCCTGCCATGTGCCCCCGAAGCTATCGCAGATTTTAGGTAATACATCATTAAATTATCGAAATATTTTTTGTTCTATGACCACTTTTCAACAAATGAAAACAGTTTTGCTCCCCCCGTCAAAGTTGGGTCTAGATCCGCCCCGATCACTTCTTCGGTACCCCCCCCAAAAAAAAACTTCTTCGCCCCCCGAAAAAACCTTTCCCTGCCCCCCCCCAATCCAACATTCCTTGAAGCCATGGGCCTCAGACTATGTGGGAGGTTTTAGATGAAACTTAATTTTTCCCCGTTATTAAGATGTTTTTTTTGACAGCATTGACTTTTCCAGTAACAACATGCACATTGACAGATCATTTAGCACTTTAAGACGAGTGCAAAAACGTTGCTACACTCAACAACTGGTGATGATCGTTTATCTGGTCTTTGTATGATGAGTATCAAATAGAAAAAAGAATATCACAAAACAAGGAAAAAATTAAAGAAAATTCTTTTAAAAAGTTCTACAATAATGTAATCTGTTATACTTGCAGATATAACTCCTTTTTATGTTTGATGTATGACCATTGTCGTCTATGCAATAAACTCAGGAAATTTAGTTCACTTTTATTGTAACAGCTTTTTGACATTTTTCCCAAATGTGTGTGTGTGTGTGTGGGGGTAAATGCCCCTCCCTTGAATACACCCATGTACATGTATTACTTAACTCTTTTACTCATATATTGTACTAAACACTTTCTGAACATGTACCAAACACTTTCGAACATGTAGTGCATAACACTTTTACTCATATTGTACCAAACACTTTCGAACATGTAGCATTCTTAACACTTTTACTCATATTGTACCAAACACTTTCCGAACATGTAGCACTTAACACTTTTACTCATATTGTACCAAACACTTTCGAACATAGCACTTAACACTTTTTTACTCATATTGTAGCAAACACTTTCGAACATGTAGCACTTAACACTTTTACTCATATTGTACCAAACACTTTCGAACATGTAGCACTTAACACTTTTACTCATATTGTACCAAACACTTTCGAATGTTGTAGAACTTAATATCTTTTATTTAGCATTGTAGCAAACACTTTCTTGAACATGTAGCACTTAACACTTTTACTTCATATTGTACCAAACACTTTCGAAGATTTTTAGCACTTCTACCACTTTATGCTCAGTATTGCAAATTTCAAATACTTT
Organism: Bulinus truncatus; assembly: GCA_021962125.1. Lineage (NCBI taxonomy): Eukaryota > Metazoa > Mollusca > Gastropoda > Planorbidae > Bulinus > Bulinus truncatus. The sequence continues at coordinate 4,009,227 of JAGDYQ010000006.1, forward strand.
CGAACATGTAGCACTTAACACTTTTACTCATATTGTACCAAACACTTCGAACATGTAGCACTTAACACTTTTACTCATATTGTACCAAACACTTTCAGGTACATGTAGCACTTAACACTTTTACTCATATTGTACCAAACACTTTCGAACATGTAGCACTTAACACCTCTTTACTCATATTGTACCAAACACTTTCGACCACGTAGTACTTAACACTTTTACTCATATTGTACCAAATTACCTTCGAACATGTAGCACTTAACACTTGTACTCATGTTAAGTACTAAACACTTTCGGAATTATGTAGCACTTAACACTTTTTTACTCATATTGTACCAAACACTTTCGAACATGTAGCACTTAACACTTTTTACCTCATATTGTACCAAGCACGTTCAGTCTCAATAAACATGGTTTTTTTAAGTCCATGTATGGATGATATGAAATCTTTTAGATCCTATAAACCATTGGTGCTCAGCCTTTTTCTAAAACTGAATGTTTAGTGATTTTCATTTTAATTTACTAAAACTTCTAAATTAATGAGAACCCTGAGATTGTTTCTCTGCAGCGAAACTTTCCATCCTGTGAAATAGGAGATAAAGGACACCATAAGGTGTTGTTTATGTCTAGTTTATTCCGTTGTTTTGTTTTGGTTGCTGTCACTGCATACCCCACATATAGGATATCTGAAATTGCACAGGAATTTAAGTGCTGTGGTGGCAATCTCACCGGCAGAGTTGTCTCGAATGTAGTTTTAAGTTCGCAGTCATTTGCAATCTCCAGCATTTGATCTTCTTCTTGCACAGAGATGGTAGATTCGTCTAGTTGGTCTTTTGTGGTTAGGAAGTAGCGCTCGAGCTCTTTTTAAAGCAAAGACAGGTGGTCGTGCACCAAATGGGGAGAATGTATTCTCAGGTTTCAGTCTCGCCTCAAATCCCGCTAATGTTTGAAACATATCCTAATTGCCTCTGTTCATGTGTCGTTGCCTTTACTTCAGTTAGGCTTTAAATGCACCGACTATATCTTCCTACTGGAAAGCAGAGTTGCCATTGTCCCCTAAAGGAGACAGCTTGAGTTCATTGAGCAGGCTGAATATGTCAGTTTTGCAACCACACTGTCAGCGGTGACTTCTGTTTTGAGAGAAACCTTTGCAATTGCTCGCGTAATTCAAATACTCTGGTTAGTGATTTTCCTCTGGATAATCATCTTATTTCTGTTTACAAAGGAAGACATCTTTGCTCTGCGTCCATCTCCTCACAAACCTGCTGAAAAAGGCGCGAGCTAAGGAGGACGTGTGATTTATGTAATTAATAGCTGTCACATTCTGTCACATTCTGTCACATTCTGTCACATTCTGTCACATTCTGTCACATTCTGTGAGGTTTTGGTGAAATCTAGAACCGTCCCCTATTTCCTTGTTCCCCCCTCGTGTTGCGTCATCGACTCAGGGGGGATAAAAGAGGGGATAGTCATAGGCTTTGGTCTTCCCAGGTGTTTGCACTGCGGTCAGTGTGTCTAGCGCCAGGAGATTAACCCACTTAGCACTGACGTCACCTGGGAAAGATCAAAGTAGACGGGGGAGAGGGAATTGGCACCCTCATCATATTCAAGCGGGAGAGGGGGTGGGCACTCTGTCCCTTTATCGCCCCACGCTTGAAGGCGCAACTGATCACGCGTGATGGGTGTGACACCTCGGCACGCATGAATCGCGAGATCGGATGTGCGTGGCTGGAGACTCGAGTAGTTTTTTTAGTCAATTAGAGTTAGTGAGTCGAAGAGAGAGGACAGTCGAGCTCAGACCGCGAGCCGGTTGGCTCGAGTAGATCCTGGGGGGAGGGGGGGGGAACAGAATGAGCTTGGGACTTAGGTGTTTGAACAGCTCAGTTCTGAGTTCTTTTTAGAATTTCCTGCCCCAGGTAAAGACCATTGGTCTTGTGGTATAACTGTCTAACATATTTATGTGTAGTAGCCGAGAAAGCTACTTGCCTTTTTTAGGGCACAATGATGTTCCTTTTTGATGTAAATAAATATGTGTTGTATATTTACATTTGTCTCATTTCTCGTTGTGTTGTGTGCGTCCTATGGGAAACCACGTGGCTGGGAAAAATATAAATACTTGCCAAAACTCAATAGGTGATCATGCTCGTAGACAACGACCACATGGACCCCCAAGGGGCCCGTGACAATAACTTTAAGTCATCAATGGATAGGTTATTAAATTACGGTGACATTTTCCAACTTGCCAGCATTTCTTTGAGAAAGATACAACGAGTAGACCCACTCTAATCTAAACAGTTAAACCAGACAGTCGTTAACAAATGGTAGCAGTTCCGTCTGTGTATATGCTGACACAAAAGGTCCGTTTTAGTTGCCCTGATATACAACCATTCAGTGACTTGAACAATTCAGCTCCTTTGGTGTTTGTTGGCAAATATAGTGCACATAGCAAATCACCTGTCACATCCTCCTGATCAAGATATCACATGAAAACAAGCAGTATTGCCATGTTGTTGAGAACCCCTATGAGGGTATCCTTGGCTAGTTGACTAGAAGTATGAAGGCTGACTCACTTGGTACTCGTATTTCTATTTGGGTTTCTGCCACACACAGTCTCACCAGCAATTAGACGTACAATACGGGAAGATATCAATCGACAAGTCTTTGTAACAACACTCAAATATTTATTTACATAGAGACACCAGTCCGTGACAGGATCTGGTGGCTCATAAACATAAAGCAAAGATAATCCAGAATGCAGCAAAAAAAAAAAGAATCCAGGTAAATGAATCGGGACGTTATCTCGATATATCTCTCTCTTTTCTCTCTCTCTCTCTCTCTCTTTCTCTCTCTCTCTCTCTTATCGACTGTCCTCTCAAAGACCACTCAGTCGAATAACTAAAAACCTATTTTACATTACGGGGTGGGGGTAGGGAATGGGGGTGGGGAGAGCTGGAACGTATACTACTATACATTTATAATATACATATTAATATTATTGGGGGGGGGGGGGCCGTGTGAGTCAAGGGTTGGAGCAAAGGGGAATGGTTTCGAAAATTACTCACAACCCGTGACACATGTGTTCGATATCTGTAGATTCTTCAGCCTGATGTGCTGTACTTTGTGGTTATGTTCTAATAATCCTCTCCAACGATTGTGTCTCGTTGTCTTCAGCCATAGTCTTCAATGCGCCTAGTCAGGGTGCCAGCCGACAGAGCCACGGAAGATATTTTTTTAAACTACATCTCCTATTAGGGCTAGGTCACGGTGAAATGTATAAAGGGAAGGGCAAAATCAATTCTTTTCCGATAGTGAATGGCTTATTAGCTTTAGCAGTACGGCTTTACCACCGACTATGCTGCTCTCAGTGCATTCTCATTTCAATGATGGAATCTTAAATTTAAAACTCTTCCTTCTCTTTTTTTCTTTTAAAATACTCCAGGGGGCTTGTCTAGTATTCCAGGGCGTTGTCTAGTATTCCAGGGTGTTGTCTAGTATTCCAGGGTAAAGCTATTCTAGTACATCTAGGGTGGTGTTTATATTCCAGGGTGTTGTCTAGTATTCCAGGTGTTGTCTAATATTCCGTGGTGTTGTCTAGGTGGTCTAGGCTTGTCGGGTATTTCACGGTGTTGTCTAATATTCCAGGGTGTTGTCTAGTATTCCAGGGTGTTGTCTAG